>MU223143.1:275943-297422 GCA_018584345.1 Thuja plicata
TCAGCAACTCCGTTTTGTTGAGGGTTGTAGGGTACAGTGAACTCCCTCTTAATCCCAACATTTTTACAAAATTCTTTAAAAATATTTGATGTATATTCCCTCCCATTATCTGTCCTTAAGGTTTTTACCTTTCTTCTAGAAGAGTTTTCAGTAAGGGATTTGAATTCCTTAAACCTTCTAAGGATCTCCTCCGATCCTTTACATTTGAGGAAATAGACCCAGGGCTTTCTGGAGAAGTCATCAACAAAAGTTACGTAGTATAGAAACCCTCCTAAAGAAGGTACAAACATGGGCCCACATAAATATGAGTGGACTAATTCTAATACATCCTTTGTTTTGCTAGAACTATTTTGAAAAGACCCCATAGTGTTCTTCCCTAAGGCACACCTCTTGCATGTCCCTGAATGGTATTGTTTGAGTTTGGGTAAACCTGTGACTAGTCTTTCCATGGAAGATAGGGCACGAAAATTGAGGCAACCTAATCTTCTATGCCATATTTCATTAGAGTGCGATTTCATGAATTAGGGCTAGATTTGGTTCAGTACATAACTCATACAAATAACCTATGGTTCGAGCTCTCTTAATAGTAGAGTTCTTTGGCCATGCCAACACTTTACTATCCATGAAGGTTACCCTATATCCATTATCTTCAAGTGCAGATATGGAGACCAAGTTCCTTTTGATGCTTGGAACAAACAATACTCTAGTGAGTTGAATAGAGATGCCGAACTTCAGTTTGATGGTGCAAGTTCCAACGCCTTTGACTGGATGTGCAGAGTCATCTCCAATTGTCACTTCCTCATCAGTTTCTTCTACCATGGAGTCTAGGAGTTCCTTGAACCCAGTGATGTGTCTTGATGAACCACTATCTATAACCCAAGTGTTGGATTTATTTGATACTGGATTTGAAAGTGCAGAGTAGAATACATATTTCTCGGATTCATGCTCTGTCTTGGACTTTCCTAACTTGGCATATGACGCTTGATGCTTGGTTCTATCAGGACATCTGACTGCATAGTGCCCATATTGATCGCATCTGAAATATTGGAAGTGTGAAACATCTTTCTTGGATGAACCTTTCCCATGGTAGCTTTTCCTCTTTTGAAGTGCTTCTTTTCTTTCTTGTGAGAGTTCACATTCAAGACATGGAGATCTTCATCTAGGTTTTTCTGTTTGAGTCCTTTCTTTGTCAGTCTTGATTCCTCTTGAAGACAATCTGATCTTAGTTGGTCAAACTTTGGAAATTTAGACCTTGCACTAATGCCTTGAACAAATGTCTCCCAGGAATTTGGTAGACCATCTAAGGCAATAAGTGTTAGCTCCTTACTTTCAATCTCGTATCCAAGTGTTGATAGCTGATCCCTTAGTGCAGATACTCTCATAAAGTATGCGTTGATAGATTCTCCTTTATTCATACTTATATGATTTATTTCTCTCTTTAGAGCTAAGGTCCCGTTGGCATTATTTATTTCATGTGTGCTTTTGAGTGACTTAAACATATGATATGCAGTCTCATGTTTTGTCAAAATTGGCACGATATGATCTCTAACTCCATCAACTATGATCTTCAGGGCTTTTTCATTTCCTTCAATCCATGTTGTCTTCTTGGGATCATTCTCTGGTTCTGCTTTGTTTTCTTTTACAAATGACTCAACTTTATTTTCTTTTAATATCATCATAATCCTGAACTTCCATGATGAGAAGTTATTTCCTCCTTCTAGCCTATCTTCGAATTGGATTACAGTTGTCATAGAGGAATGTAATATTCTTTAGATTTAAATCTGAGTTTCTCAAGTTCAATTGCTGCTAGGATCCTTCTTAACTTGGCTCTGATACCATGTAAATGCAAATTGAACCTATATCAAATCTAAACTATAAGTATTTGAACAAATTCTGAATTGTTAGTGTTCTGTTAACAACAATTTATTCATCTATATTCTCGATTTAATATATATGTATTTAGATCAATGGATATAAACCGTGATCTTATATATTTCCTTGAATCTGAATAGTATATCTTATGTGTTTGCAGAAACTTATCAACGTCCCTTATCGATTTTTGTACTGTACGTTGAAAGTTTTTCAATGGCAGCGATATATATAACTTGGTGGTAGACATGAACAGTCACGTCTATGATAGGCGTGACCTTTCGTAACCAAATCATAATTGACAAAGCACAATTTGCCCAGACCCGATAACATATAATCAGAGGTCTTTTATTAATCGATAATATTAATCGATAGTCAATGTTATGCATAAATCGATAGTCATATATTGAATATGTTCGATTCTTTTATGAATCATCATCTATAATTATATTTGTTTATTCGATCTGAACTATTATGAGAATAGTTTGTGATTAATAATTAAATAAATAATAAATATCAATATATATATATATAATAATGATTATATATATATATATCACAATTTTATCTATTCTCGTATATAATAATGATTATATATATATATATCACAATTTTATCTATTCTCGTAAAATCAATATTTTATCTGATCGAAGCTACAAATATCAACAGCAATGTTCCTTTTTTTAGGAGGATCCTGATCTTACCCTAGAATCACAATCTTGCCCTAGAATCACAAGTGCAATAAAAAAATAAAGAACGTGATACAGATAGAATCATACCCTTGCCAATAAAATGTTTTTATCGAGATAAATCTGGTTGAAATCTTGCTGCCATGTTAGATAATACTTGAAATATAATTCATAAATCAATTATTCCCATTAGGGTTAGTAATCACACATATGAGTACAAATACATTAGTTATCATAATTCATTACATATGTCCAATCACAATAGAGTTTGAATGAAGGAGCATGATAAGATTGGCCCGAAGCAATCTTCACATTAAGCCCAAGAGCTGACACACCCTCTTGGCCCCAAGTGGTAGGCACATTCGACATCTAGCATGGGGTTGGCTACCTAGTGTGATGCTTGTATCTGCACCCCCTATCGATGTCTCCTTATCCATCCTTTTTGAGAGAATGATGGGTTTCCATCGAAGGCTTTCCCTAACAACCAATCCACACTATGGAATCTGTAATGTCCCCTTTTGTAAATGCCCTAAGTTTTTTCCCTAAATCACAAATTTCAAGTAGAACAAGAAATATAATAGAATTAGTAACATCAATGTACCTAGTTGTAATGTCCTGTTATGTAATCTCTTAAGATTATGGGACTATTTACTTATATTTCAATTGCAAGAGACTTCCTTTCTAATAAAAATCTTTAATTATAAAACAAAATGAGATACTGTGCAAGAATTAGATTGTTGACACCTGTTGTATTATGATGACAATCTTAATCCATAGGAATCTTGAATCATACAATATTCAAGTATTATATCGATGCAATGGATATCTCTGATATGAATAATATACTCCAATCTGCAGTATATAAACTTTGTCAATTCAATGCTATGGAATTATCTTGCTGTTTCAGATATAGCTATATGAATTATGCAATTGATCTCCTTCCGCTTATCAGATATAATCTTATGAGATGGTGGGGGAATTATGATGTACCATATAAATGATTCACTTGATCAACCTGATCACTTATCTGATTTCCTTGTGAAAATGCGATGTACTACTGGTTGGTCGATTACTATTATTTGCAGAAATATTATGAGCCCCCCCTAAATCTCTCAAATAAGGAAACTAAATCTATTCTTGCACTTGAATATCTTTGATACCATGTTAGAGTCTGAAAAGACGAATAACCAAGAAAAACTAGTGCAAACGAATAGAATTAAAATTGTGAATGCAAATGATACATGATCGAAATAAAAACATAGAGTTAGCCTCCACAAGAGAATTGCAAATTCTGAAGAAGCAAAAGGGCATTAGGAGAATGCAAGAGCAAAACCCGTAGAATGCAATTACAATGCAATGGAATGGGATGCTCATATGAAAGCAATGGGTGAGTATATAAAGGAGTTACTACCCAAGAGACTAAAAACACAACCAATGTGGGATAAAGTGAAAAAGTCCCTAAGTAAACTCAACTAAGTGCGAATCAAGGTATAGTGGAGAACTAGCTAATAAAGAACTAGATATCAAAAGAGCCCTACTCACACTAACACTCCTAGATTTAATAGAGTTTTGGAAGAAAGTAGTATTGTTATCCCCAACTTGCAACCAATCAATACAAGAACTTTTGCTTCCAAAAAATCTACTCACATAACGCCCACTCCTGCTCCTTAGGAGCCACTGACTTCTCTCTAAGCAAATCTTTTGTCAAACCATGATCGCGGATTTGGTGTGATAGAATCTATATGGGCTTGGGTAGTCAATTTTTTGGAGTGAAGATTGCCAAAGCACAAACTATACCTCTTCTTAAGCTTATATATCACAAACTGTAATGTTTTCACAAAGGAGTACATGGCCGTGCCATGAGCAGGCACCCCTTCCCACCAGTCATGCAATAAGTCCTGGAGATTAGGAGGCCACATGAGTTGAAACTTAAAAGAGGGGTTCTTGGGAGATTTGAATGAAATGTCCGAGAATTTAATCGGCTAGTGATCAGAACCCTTCCAATCTAGGATTTCAGAACTAATAGTCCACCTATCCTCAATCCAATAATAGGAGACAAGCAATCCATCAAGTCTCTCTGAAATAACCTTTTCTCCACTTCTTTTGTTGCTCCAAGTGAAGATACCATTATTTGGCTTCACATCATTAAGGTTCAAAAGCTCAATGTTGTCCTTTAAAAGACTAGTAGAAGGATCAAGCCTGACAATGCCACCCCTTTTTTCCTCTACGCTCAAAATCGTACTGTAATCGCTTGCTAAGATCCATTGAAGATAAGGAGCAAGAGACTAGACATAACTAACATGAGACCACATGATTTGCCAAGAAGATTAGTAGGCACATAAACATTAGTGAAAAAACATCTTTCACCATAATCCAAGCTAGTAGTAGCCAATGAAATAGAAAAGTTACTCGAAATTCACTAGAGTGGGGCCACCTTCCTTGGATCCCAAAAACAAGCCACACCTCTATAGCTACCTTAGGCCTCAATACACTGACACAAACCATAGGTCCAAATTCTAGGAGCTCTATACAACATACCATCCACTGTCCATTTAGTTTAATGAATAAAGAGAACATTAGTTGATTGGATACTAACATCTCACAAATGCCCTTTTGTCTAGGGATGTTATTTGTACCCCTCACATTTCAAGGAATGACAATCATTTATGAGATTGGCAGATTTGAGAGTCAATGGTCTTTACTGATCCAAAGTCCACCAAAGTTTCACCAATTAGTTTCACTTTCTCCTGGCCTTCCTTGCGTCCTATCTTAGAAGATTTTTCTGGAGGTCCCTTTTTAAGTGGATTGTGCTACAGGCCTAGTGCATGCGAAGCCCCACTACTTTTCCCAGAATCCAAATCCACCTACAGCTGAGGAGTTGGATCAACCAAGGCTCCAACATCCTTCACAACTGAGGCTCCACTAGGTTTAAAAGCATTAGGAACCCGAGGAGGGACATCTGTATCCATCTAAGTAATCTGCAAATCTATTTGAGAGGGGTTCTAATTATCATCTTTTCTGTCTTTGTCACACAATCTCCCAAGGAGTTAGCTCCAGAGGGCAATTTAACTAGAACTTTGCTCTTCCCGAACTATGTCCTCCAAAGCATTTAACCGGTTAAAGGTTCTGTCCATTTGCCTGTCCTTGAGGGTTCTCTTTTGACCTCTCCCCTTATTTCGAAGCTTAACAAGAATAAAGCCCCTCCTTATCTATAGCCCCATTTGACAAGGGAGTCTTCCCTTTATTTGTCTTAGGAGTAGAGTTAGAGGAAGTATGCATTGCACTAGCAGCTTGATTGAAATGAGGCCATTTCCTTTGAAGATGCCAATACTCATGACAAATTTGGCACCTAAAGGGAATGGTTTGTAGTCAAGTTGTTGAATCCAAGAAGAGGATCCAAGACATTTCCATAGAATCTAGCCAAGGGTTATTTAAATCAAATTCAACACAGATTCGAGCAAATGTAATTACCTTCTTATCCAGAGTTTGTTGAGTAGAATCCACTGGCTTGCCAAGCAAAAGAGCAATCGTATGTAGGATATCATGTCTCCAGAATTTAAGTGGAAGTCGAGGAATCCAATTTCAAATCGGAACCCTTGACGAACCCTTGACGGGGGCCTGTTGGCCGAATTAATGCAAGGGTTTGATGAAGAGGCCAACTTGGTTATAGAAATACGGACCCCCCTCAAAAGACCCGTTCTTGTTAGCCATGCAAGAGAAAATTACAAATAAATAGTTATTGGTTGCCAACATTATTTCCTTATCACCCTCGGGGTTCCAAGTCTGTAGAGCCCAAGATTCCAAGACCGGAATTGACATGCGAAGCCCCATGAATTTACAAATTAAAGCATGATTGCTTAAGTATGTGACATCCTCTTCAATTGACTCTAGTTGAATCACCAAAATCGGGCGATCATGGCTTCTCTCCAAGCATTCATTCACTTTCTTGAGTCTGGGAAAGCCATTCTCCGAGGATGAGGCCTCGTCGTTTGTGTCACCTTGTTCAAATTCTCAAAAACTTTTGCATGTAAAGACGCAGTTGGATCTGCCTTATCCATGGCTCCGGAGATCAACAAACTTGAAGACCCAACTCTCCTTTCCATCAAAACAAACCCAAGAGGGAATAAAAAATTAAAAAGAATGCAGCGGAGGACACCCCACCAAACCCCCAAAAAGAGAGGGCATCCAGCCATGTGCACACTCCTCTGGCCTTTGAAAGGCAGAAAAGACTAGCATCTGGGACCAAATAATCCCCACTATCCAAAGAACTGCACAAAATACTTGAGAGGTTCCTTGAAGCCTTCTGCATGTCTCTGCAAACCCCTACTACCAAGCGAAAACAAAAAAAATTGTAGGCAGGTATAAACCCCAGCCCACGAACACAAATGCCGCCACAAAGCGCATTCCATCCATCATCACTTATATGACTGCATTTTTTAATATAAATTTAAGGACTGGCTTTTTAATGGCCATATGCTATGCGTTTGCTTGCATATTCTACTTTGCTTGAAACTAGTAAAGCTGCATTCTGTTCCTACTGTTGTGTGCTACATAAAATTATTCTTTTGCCTTTTTATTGGCTGTACATCTTTCTGTGAATGCTTTTTCTCTTTAAATATCAGCTTACAATGGTTCATTTTTTAAAGTCTTTTCATGCAATTCTAATCTGGATATTCTTCTCAGATGAAGTAAACAATGTGAAAATTATCTATTTTTAACAGATTATATATTCTTTGCCAGACGATGGGTGTTAGAGCGACGGTTGGCTTCTTCAGATGTATCAGAAGAAGAACAGATGAACCTCATCAAAGATTTGGAACGGAAAGAAACTGAATACATGCGTTTAAAACGACACAAGATGGGTGTAGATGACTTTGAACTATTGACTATTATTGGTAGAGGAGCTTTTGGGGAGGTAATCTAGCATTTCTGTGCCATGTGAATTTATTATGCACTCTCAATACTTAGCGGTTGCTAGAAAAGATGGCTAGGTGATCAAACCCTTCTTTTGCCGTAATCATTTGTAAATTTGTCTTTATTTGTCATAACAATCTGTTTATCTTTCAGGAAACAATCTTATCTTAATAGATGTAAAGTGTAAGCCAAGGTGTATCTTGCAGCCACATGTATAGAAGGTTGCATGCTGATTTTATTTGGCTCATGTTTAATTTCTCGAAATGGGAATTTTTACACAGAAATTTTTATTTTTTTGTTTAGTTTAGTTTATTTATTTCTGATGCGATTCATAGGATCAGAAATGGATATAGTTGAAAGATCTAATTTCTTTGGGGTTTGACAAGTATTACAGCAAAATCATAGAGAATTTTATTTGACTAACAAATATAACAAATAGGTACACCATAAAAAGAGAATTCAAGCTTCTGTAATACATAATAGTTGTTTTAGGCATTTATATCATAAGAAATTTAATTACAGATGAGACTTCCTGATATTGATAATTCGGCATGCAAAGTTGGGAAATGACCAATTAGAAGCAGATGTTAGGTACATGAAATGCTGCAGGAGTCCTCTTTAAGATATTTGCAAGAACGAAAATTAGTGCATTATTGACCAATAGTGCAATATATGTTATCCTATAATCCATTCTGTATAATTCCCTTTTTCACATAGGCTTGGGTAACCTTCTAAGCTTGTGAAATGGGCTTCTATTAGTCATTTAAACCTTGGTCTTCATCCTTGGTGATTAGAAGAATGCATACGAACTTCAATAGCTTGTATTAACCTTCATTTTCATTAAAGTGATTTTTTCTTATTGGGATCTCTTAATGAGTTTTGAACCAGCACTGGAATTTGAATGCAGTTGTTATGGATATCTGCACCTAACTGAAGATGATCTTTAGTAGGATCTTTGCCAATACTGTTTGGAGGAAGGTTACTTGTTTTGATGCTGGTACTTCTTAATCCTTTTGATAACTTGTTGGGTCTCATCATTGTGAGGTTAAAAATCCGTTTGGTTGATTAGTTGTACTATCCACATTTTGATGTGGATTTGGATGCCGTTGCATTTTATTAAGAACAGAGCTATTTGTTTAGTTTTGTATCCCATCTTTTCCAAGACATTTGCCAATTGTTACTTTTCTTCATCCACATACTCATTATATGCAATTTTGAGGGCTCGAGCTGTGAGGGTTTCAAGAGCACCCTTTTTCAAAAGTGGTGGTGATGGGAGGAAGCTTTGGATCCAAGTTGTATGTTTACTTTTTGTAGGGACCTGGTGTGCTAACTGCTAAGAAACCGTTACATATCCTTTTTCATTGAACATCTAAGAAAGTTGTGAGCCATCTCCCTCCAATTCATTTGTGATTCAATGATTTTGATTATGTTGTTGAGTTGATTGTGGAATTCTTCCAAATTGTGTCTTGCATCTAGCCTGTTCACAATTTGTGTCATCTACATGCCTTCTTGACTATTTGGTTCACATTGAAAAGAATAAATGGATAAGTTATTTAATATTTTTATATTAATGCAAAAAGATAGCCTTTTCAACCACACCACAGCTCTTTGGGGATGCCTAGTCATTGGGTTTGTATCCTCATTCTTTAGCCACTTCCCTATTTTGATTCTTTCCAATACCCATGCTCAAGAAAATTTTAACCGTATGAATCACATCAAACTCCTGTATACATCAATTTTACCATTGTTTTTGGTTTGGACTTGGACTTGGCGCCTAGACTAGGCAAATACTCGAGAAAGACTTGACAAATTGAAAACCTAAGAAATTTAAAGATTTTTAAGGATTAAAACTTGTTTCATGCACCCTTCAATAAATAAACCTTAAAGACAATAATCTCATCAAATAGAAGCTATTTTGAGTACATACACAAGTATACATTGATCACATAAGTATAAAAGCAAAATTTAGCTGAAGGAAATAACAAATTAGATACATAAATAGTGTCAAATGTTTGCAAAACTCATGCAATATAAAATCCACGGCATCAAAAGTTCCAATCAAATTTTTAACCGAAAGCTAAAGGTCTATTGCTCCAGCCTCAAAGGGCCTAAATCACTCGGTACTTCGATCCTCCTATAAGTTGTTTCAAGATAGGTCGTGGATGATGTTGCAGCCATGATATTTGCCTGTCTCAATGGGTCTCCTTGTGCTCTGTTCTCCTTGTCTACCATGGCTAGTACTTCTGCCTCTCGACCTACTTGATCAATCCGTGCCAAGTCATCATTGTTGAAGACATGATCATCAATCTCAGTGATCCACTCTGACTATGGATCGACTCCTCTAAAGTGATGGGAGACGAGTTATTGCCCAAGATTTGTTTGTGACGGAGGCTAAGTTTGTAATGATCATACAAAAGATCTTTCAAACTTTGCACGAACAACCTATTGCGCTTTTTGGAATGTATGTGCTCAAACGTATTCCAATTGCGCTCACATCCTGAAGCACTTAATGGCTGGCTCAACACATGAATTGCAATCCTCTGTAGATTTGGCACCTTAGCACCACACATCTCCCACCATGCATTTGAAATGAGAAAAATAAAAAATTAATTCTATTCTATAACTTTGAGTTTATTAATGTAGAATGGTATAAGATACAAAAGTGTAATTTTTAAATTTAAATTTAAATCACGCCTTTCATAGATTTTTACTTGGTTACATTTTCTACTGAAAATTAAATCTCTATCTCACGGACTATGTGTGCTCCAACTGATAAATCAGATGACATTCGTTTACAATTGTGTAGAGCCCACACAACACCTCATTAACCCTGAAATCTTGGCGAAATAGGAATGCTGAATTAAGGTAGTGTTGATGTGAGTTTTATGCCACTACAACATGTAGAATCGAATACTTAGCATTCCAGGAGGAAACACCAAATCTCTAACCCTCTCTTGAATAAGGATGCTCATATGCTAAACAATTTACACGGATTATGTGATCAAATGAGACAACCCCAAGGTTCCTTCTTATTGTGGAGTTTCACTTAGTTTCAATGATGTGATATGCTGGGTATCACAAAGGGACTTGCGTTGTTCAATCAATGGATATCAACTACCTCAACTATTCCCAACCCAACAAATTTCAAAGAGAAAGAGTTTAGAAATATAATCTAACTCCAAGAATGTAAGACAATGTTGATGATGGGGTGAGCCTCTAACCAGTCCTTGCTTTGCTGTATCAACTAGGCATAGGAGGGTGCTATCTTTTAAGCATGCGGGAATGGTTTTCACATTGTCAATACACATTCAAATACCCTATGAAGGCGCAATCTAAATGAACATTTCCAATAGAAGTTAAACACTTGAAATTTAGGTCCAGATTGACCTTGCACTGTTATTTATAATCAGCAAGTACCAAAAGGTATGGACACTAGCTCCACCATTAATCACCATTCAACAATATCTTCTATTCGTCTACTTCTACTTCTAATCAACATGAAATAAAATCTTACTCCAAGTGAGGAAATGTAGAAACCATGCAATACTCCAAATGTCACAGACATTCACTATGAGAACCAACAATGAAAGAAGGAATNAACACTTGAAATTTAGGTCCAGATTGACCTTGCACTGTTATTTATAATCAGCAAGTACCAAAAGGTATGGACACTAGCTCCACCATTAATCACCATTCAACAATATCTTCTATTTGTCTACTTCTACTTCTAATCAACATGAAATAAAATCTTACTCCAAGTGAGGAAATGTAGAAACCATGCAATACTCCAAATGTCACAGACATTCACTATGAGAACCAACAATGAAAGAAGGAATAATTTTGGTAGTATTATGGCAACAATTTCTCCAAGTCTCTCTCTCTAACTAATCTACTCTAATCTAATTTCTAATGAGTTACAAATGAGAAGGCCTTGGCCTTTTATAGTAGTTCCAAGTACAATGAGTGGCCATGATTGATTTGAAACCAAGGGCCAAGATTATGCGAGCACAACCCTGATCTACTTAACTACAAGCATTAAATGCTTGCTTAATTACAATAAAGCATTATCATGTAGGCCAATAGAAAAAATACATTACTTCCAAGAGCCACAAAGAAAATTGGTCAGGTAGAGGTTTATAGAAGGCACCAATGAGTGGGCCAATGATAAAATGCCACATGAGCTTACAATAAATCTCCCTTTAGAAGATAATTTTCTTTGACTTTTTCCTTTTGGCAAATTCAGTGAATTTGGCCATAATATTATTGAGCTTTTCTACCGAGACACTTGGCATGATCTAACTGGTTGAAGAAATGGGTGCCACCTCAACATGTTTATTTTATGGGCTTAAAAAATACCTCTTGATGATGAGAAAGCATCTCAACATTATCAAGCATTACTAGTCCATGTGACTGCACCAGATCCCAAACTGAACACATACCCAAAGGTTGACTTCTTATCATCTACCGAACCTGCCCAATCTGAATCTGTGAACCCACTGAGTCTAGGAGCATGACTCCTAGAGTAAAGAAGTCCATAATCAGGGGTGCCCTTCACATAATGCAGCACATGCTTCGCTGCTACCTAATGATCAACATGATCAGTCTTGGGGGCTGTCATGAAGCGTGAAATATAGCTGACTGCAAAACTGAGATCAGGTCTAGTGGCAGTGAGATAGATGAGACTGCCCACTAGTTGCCTGTCAGTGGTTTCATCAACAGGAGGAGAATCATACATGGCTGACAACTTCAACCCTTTCTCCATAGGTGTGGAAGCAGGTTTACAATCCTACATTCCAAACCTGTCAAGCAAGTTCCTAGCATTCTTAGACTGAGAAAGAAAAATGCTACCATCAGTCTGCCAAACCTCAACACCTAAACAATAATGGAGAACTCCCAAATCTGTCATATCAAAATCCTTGCACAGGTCTAGTTTGATTTCTGCAATCAAATGTGCTGAATTGCCAGTAATGATCAAGTAATCCACATAGACAACAAGAAAGAGAACATCATAACTAGAGCATTTGATATACATATTACTATTAGAAGGGCAACGCTGAAAACCATGAGAAACCAAGTATTGATCATTTTGATGTACCACGCTCGAGGAGCCTGTTTGAGTCCACAGAGTGCTTTGTAGAGTCTATGTACTTGGTGTTCTTTGCCGGCAACCTTGAAACCAGGAGGCTTCGTTATGTTGACTTCTTCCTGCAACTCACCATTGGGAAGGCACTTTTAACATCCATCNCCGGCAACCTTGAAACCAGGAGGCTTCGTTATGTTGACTTCTTCCTGCAACTCACCGTTGGGAAGGCACTTTTAACATCCATCTGGTGGACTTTGCATCCGAATTGAGCTGCAATGGCGAGAAGAAGATGAATTGTACTCATCTTGGCAGTAGGAGCAAAAGTCTCCTCAAAGTCAATGCCCTCCCGCTGTGTTAACCCTCAAGCAACTAATCTGGCCTTGTATTTATCTAAGGTACCATCTACATGATACTTGACCTTATACTCCCATTTGTAGCTAATGGGCTTCTTCCCTGGAAAAGATCATAGAGAACCCAGATGTTGTTCTTGAGAAGACTCTGGTATTCTGCATCCATTGCCCGTTCCCACTCTGGAATCCCTGTTGCCTCATTAAATGCTTGAGGCTCATAAATACTATGAAGGTTGGCCATGAGAGCAAAGTTAACTGTATTGTGCTACTTGCCCTTATTTCTAGAAGATCTACCCTCAATGAGCTCATCAGGACGAAGATCACTAATGGCCTTAGCCCACCATTTAGGCCGAAGAGTAGATGTGCCAACATTAGGAGGAATAACTGGAGCTGGAGGTGGAAGGGGATCTGCAATAGGTGGAAGATCAACATCATCCGGAGGAAAGTCAGGTTGTGCATCATCAAAAACAGAATTTGCATCATCCCTCCCATCAGGTGAACCCAATGGAAGACAGACACCCAAATCAAAAGCCTTCAAAGGCTGATCCTCAGAAATATGCTTAGACGAGGAAAGCTGAAATGGTCCTCGTTCTTCATCAAAGACAACATCTTGACTGAAGATTAGACGATCAGTGTCTACATCAATCAACTGATAAGCCTTATGGTTGTCACTGTAACCTGTAAGCATAAGCTTTTGACTCTTGGAATCCAACTTGGAGCGCTGAGCATCTGGAATCACTACATATGCTAAAGAGCCAAAAACTTTCAAGTGGCTGATCCTAGGATTGCGCCCAGTCGAGGCTTCCTCAGGATTCTTCCCCTTAACTACATGTGTGGGAGACCGATTAAGGAGATAGACCGCAGTAAACATTGCTTCTGCCCAATATTTCTTAGGAACATTTCCATGTTCCATCATTGACCCAAGCATTTCTATAATGGCGCTGTTGCGACGTTCTACAATGTCGTTTTGTTGAGGGGTGTATGGTGTGGTTAACTAACGTTTTATGCCATGTGTATCATAGAAAGCAGAGAAAGTAGTAGAACAAAACTCCCCCCCATTATCAGACCTAAGAGATATAATAGAACACCCAGACTCTTTTTCTACTAAGGCCTTAAATTTCTAAAATATATTAAACACATGATTATTGTCTAAGAAAATACGCTCACATTTTGTGATTGAAATCATCAACAACAAACAAAAAAACCTGCACCTAGTAACAAAAGTAGTATTCATTGGACTGCATATATCAGCGTGGACCAACTGTAGTACCTTTGAGGCTCGCCATGAGTCACCATCCTTTAACGGTGTCCTATGCTGCTTCCCAGCTTGACAAGCTCCACAAACTCGTTGATTCTGAGTTTGAATTTCAGGTAGGCCATGTACTAAATCTTCTCGAACAAGCTGGGAAAGATAATGAAAATTCAGGTGACCATATCGCTGATGCCAGAGATTGCTGATGGAAGATGATTTTGCTGCGAAGGCATGCTCAAGGGAATCACCCGTATCCACAAGTCTGTATAGACCATGATCCTCAATGCCAACAACTATAGTAGTGCATATTGCACGACCAACAATCGAACACTTGTGTGTACTGAAGACCACATCAAGCTGAGGAGAATGCTGCATTATCTGACTCACAGAGAGTAGGTTTTGTTCCATGCCAGGAACATAGTATATATTGAGGAATATGAGATTCCTCCAACCAGACTGTATCTAAACGTTTCCCTTGCCGACAACAATATACTCTTCACCTCCTCCAAATATGACTGAATCACTCAAGGGAGAAAACTCTGTAAACCATTCACGCCTGTGAGTGAAATGCTGAGAAGCACCAAAATCTATATACTAGGCCGCAAATTTCATATGGTTTGTAGGTCTTGTAGCCATGAAGGTGTAAATGGCACTCTTTCTGCTCTGTGTGCTCAGCAACATTGGCTTTCGATTGCGACAATCCTTGTGCAAATGGCCATATTTGTCACAATAGTTACGCTGAACCTTCTTCTTTGAACCATCCTGAGATTAACTCGAGCCCTTTTGCTGAAATGACTGAAATGGCTGAGATTTGCCTTTATTTTTGTGAAAGGATTTTGCTGCAAAGGTTTGCTTTGAGGAGGACGAGGTGGCATTGCTAATAAACTGTTGTTTCCAATGATCTTGCTGCAAAAGTTTGGTGCACAACTCTGGAAATTTCAGATCAACATTAGTGGAAGTAATGTTGAGATTCCCTATAAAGTGCTCATAAGATTTTGGTAGACTCTTGAGGGTGATGACTACCATATCTTCTTCCTCCATTTTCCAACCGATCGTTTCGGGCTAATCTCGAATGTCCTTAATCTTCGTGAGATGCTCTTGTAAGGACATGCGTTCATCCATCATGATAGAGAACAACTGGTTCTTTAGGAAAAACGCTCGGCTCTTGTCGGATGTCTCATTCAACTCCTTGAGATGCTTCCAAATGTTTGATGCTGACTTACCAGAAGGAATCTGAGGTAATTGATCATATGTGATAGAGAGCTTGAGAAACATGACAACTTCTCGATTCGATTATCAAATTTGTCCTGGTCTGCTTGGACTGTGGTAGGACAAGTCTCTGTGCCCAAAACAAGCTCATCAAGGCAGCGATATTCGAAGATTGTCAGCATGCGCTACTTCCAGGTATTATAATTTCTGCCTTTGAATCTTTGATTGCCCTCCAACATTAAGTTGGTTAATGACATCATCTTGCACGTTTCCCAATGCATGAAAAATAAAAAATAGAGAAGAGGCGATAGCACAGAATTTGAAGGATGAATCCCAATGCAGAAAACAAAGGCAAATGCAAGTACAGACTTAAAAAAACAATGAAGTACAACTGGCACGAATTTCAAGAAAATTTTCCAGCTCACCAAGAAGAATCCAACAAAGACCCAGAAGAGATCTCAAAAAACCCACAAGGAAATCTAAAATCGGATTTTAAATCCACTGGCACAAATTTCGAGGCTCAAAAATTGAGGCACCCACACGATTTTGAGGTTTTGAAAAATCCAGAAAGAATAGGCAATTAGATTTTTATTCCGGCAAAAGATCAGAGAGTTTTGAAAGAAACCCTAGCCGTCTGTAAAAAACTTCAAAAAAATGGTAGATCAGTATAGAAAAAATGGTGGAAGCAGAGGTAGAAGGGCCGTGTTTGCAGGAAAATAAATCTCAGATAGCGTCGTGAGCAAAAGAAAATCTCGTGAGCAAAAGAAAATCAGATAGCTTGAAAATCTCGTTTTAAAAAAAATGGGATTTGGAAAAGAAAAGAACCCGCGATTTGCGGAGAAAAGTATGAAAAAAATATTGTCTGGGGATCGTGAGCAAAAGAAAAATGTAGCCATTGCAAAGGAAAACACTTTACAGAAGAAAAACGACCTCAATATTGGTCGTGCAGGCTGAGACAATGAGGATGCAAGCGACATAAAAGTCGTAGGCATTAGAGACCTGAGAAAAATGCCGATGTCTTTTAAAAGTCATGCCTAGAAAGCCACTAAGAGGTCGCGTGATGACAAAAGAAAGTTTGCAGAAAATGGCGTCAATGAAGACGCAAAAAACCCGTCGGGTTGCAAATTCCTACAAATATGTTTGAAGAAGTCTAGAAAAAATTTCAAAATTTTTAGACAAATAATTTCATTTAAGAAATTAAAAATTTTTCGAAAAAAAATTGCTCTGATACCATATTACTGAGAAGTAATTGGTAAAAATTTCATTGTATTAACAAATGATCGAAGAGATCATTATAAAGAATTTTACAAATGTACAAAATAGAAAGTTTCTAATAAGAAACTTACGAAGATCGTAAAAACGATCTTATCTAAATAATATACAAAGATATACAAAGATGACCATAATAATATTCTAATATGTATTGCATTTGATATTACTTTATAGACTTGTTATACAATCAACAAAACCATTTAATTATAGCATTTTTCCAGTAATTGCATTGTGTAAGACTATAATTCGAGTGCATAAATCAGTTAATCAAGTTGGAATCCTAGAATTCCTGTAGTGTCTCATAGCTAGCAAAAAGGGGAAATTACTCACCTCCAAACTTCAAATGCTTGTAGATTTGGCCTCTAGTGTTCGATTTGGATGAAACAAAAGGAAACCTTAGTTGATTTGGACCTCTTTATTGCAATGGTAACCTTAGTTTTGCACCAACAAGCTTCAATTTTGATTTGCAATACAAAGCCACAAAGAGGGCCCTCCACAAAATGCGTCAAAATCTCTCAAAAAACTATCTAAATTTACTCAATAGGCTTTTATACCATGTAAGATTTGGCTATGGAGATAGCCACCCAAGTTCTAGAGGCCTATTTGAAAGCACAAGAACAAGGGAGAATCAATATGACAAGAATAGATTGTATTCTCATCAAGAATGCAATAGAATATATGATAGTACACAGGAAACCCCTTGGTTAAATTGACCAAGGCGAGACATAGGAAGGCATAAGATTATGACAAGTGTCTTAATCTTATGACACGATATACAAAGTGATAACTCATTACCCACCTAAGTTGGAAAAATGATTGTGTGACACGTCCACTAAAGGTTGGATCACCCACCTAAGGTGGAAAAGTGATAGCATGATATGTCAACCAAAGGTGGAAGTCCCACATAAGGTGGAACTAAAAGTGGGACTGTTCCTGTGTGGTCCCTAAGTAAACTTAAGTAACATGCGTGTCTAGGACCTAGGAGAACTTACTAGGTACAACACTTAAACATAACAACACATATTGATGTCGGATCCCCTAGAAGTAATGCCCTTATTCCCTGACAAGAATCAAAGAACAAAATAGCGATTGTTCGGGATTGTGGAGCAAAGAGAATGAAAGAGAAAGCTAAGAGTAGTAGCCAAAGAAAACACAATTGTACCAGTCCCAAGTCGAACTCCATCCCGAGAGCAAAGCCGAAGTCAAAGTTTGTAATTCCCTTTTGGGATTACCTTATATTTTGCCCGAGAGTCACATATTCAATAAATAGGGACATGATATAGGTAGAGATTATCTACATCCTCAAGTAGAAGATTAATTGTAATGAGTGGCAATGTGGTATAGTGGCTCCTAAAATTGGTAGGGTGAGTCTCCTTGCTTTTCATTGTTGATGACAATGTGAACTACATTCTACACATGCACTTCCATGATCACCTTGTCCAACATATTGTATAGTCTCATCATTTTCACGTTGTAGGAGTTTTTAATGGACTTCAAGAACATCAACCATCTATTTAAAGCCACTAGGAAGTTGATTAATGTGTGGCTCTTGCCATTTTACCTATCTTTGGATAACAAAGTGCAACCGTTTTTGTGCAAAATTTGCTTTTTGTTTTGTACTATGATTTAAATGTTTTTTACAAATTCACCCATCAAAGGCCCACTCAAATCATATGGGCTAGGTGCATTAAATACTTTCCAACATCAGGGAATCCTAGCACCCTTGATATGGGCTCCTTGTAACATGCAATGTTATGTTATGATTACCAGAATTTTGGGCATTCAATATCATCTCATGTTACTTATCTTGGTTCCATGCAATACCTTCAAGAGAATTTTGTGCACTAGGAGTATAACAAGGAACAAAGAACCCTTGTGTTTGTTTCCAACAAAAACATTCTTTAGTTGATGAGCTCTATATGCATGGCCAAGACAAGATCCCAGTACTTAAGTGTTTTGTGCTAGAAGGAGAGTTTGTCATAGCTGCAATTGCCTCCAATGTTCTCTTCTTTCTTAATTTCAACTTCTCTTACAAAGTATAAGGATCTCATCTAGAATTTCTGGGTTCATTAAAAATTTAAATGTTACAATTGGTCATCTTGGTTATGGATTTGTGCAAGGTGATATGAGGTGTTTGATCCCTCCTCTTAGCCTCAAGCCACAGTATTGCACACCACCATGCTTGACTTTGTTTTTGGTGAGCCATACTTCCAGCAACATTGCTTTTCTTGGCATCCCTACGGTTGCATGTAGATGCCATCTCCATCTACAACATTGGAACCCTAGCTCAAAGGAAAAGCAAAATAAAACTATAAAGCATCAACATTAGAAGTTTTGAATTGTAGCTCTAAAAGGAGGAAGGAAAAGAAAAAGAAAACAAAACATGCAGGATTGAAATGATAAAATAGCTCAAACACAACATAAATGAAAGAGAAAGCAACAAAAACCTAAGAAAACCTAAAAAAGAGTCACCTCTCTTTCAAATCTGATATTTGCCAAATGGGTCAAACATCAGTTGAAACAAGTCCAAATTAACTGAAATCTATGGAACAAAAAGCATCAGTTGAAACAAGTCCTTAACTGAATATCTATGTAACAAAGTTAAGGACTCAAGGGCACAAAACCAAATATCATAAATTTTGAGAAAATAGGGTTTTTAAATTTTCAAGGCTGTAGCCTTTTTTTTGCATGGCCAGGAGAGTTTTATCTTAGGATGCATGAGAAATAGTGAGTTAACTCATGAATTACCCATTGAGTTCTCGCCCAAAACTCATTGGTAAGTATTTGAGCAATTGACTGGCTTTACCCAGCCCATGAGTAACTCATAAAGTTTTTGAACTAATCTTTTGCTTTATTATACCTTATTTGCAACTTTGTGTAACAGATAATAGGTCTTTTACATTGTTTCTGCAAGTGTTCGGTAGAAGATATAGTGTAAAAATAAGGACGACATCAACAACAATGGTACATGGATGACGGATATTTATTTTGCTGAAAATTTATAATTCAGGCTATGATCCATACATATCTCCTGACCTTTTGATGTATAATTGTAATAGGTCATAATACAAGCTTGGTGTTTATTTTAATTGTTAAATTGAGGTTTCTATAAGGGCCCTCACGTGTGAAATAAAATATTTCATTTAAATCCCCCATACTCTGGGACCTACCAGTCCTGCAACTGACACCTAAGATCTTTATAAGACGCTATATTTTCCCGACTACAGTAAAGAGAAAAACTAAAGAGTCTAGATGCCACGAGAATTCCTTTGGAAGACTGACTCAAGTGACCGTCTTCTTATCAGCCCCTTTGAGGTTAATATAAGATTATCTTATCCACATTATATAATTATAGTATGGCAACTGAGTATGCAATAAATTATGCTTGCCTTAGGCATTGCACTTTGTCTGTTTTTCCCTAATATATGGAAATAATTTCTGTAATTCAAATTTTTAGCGTATGAGGTCAATGGGGTTGTGCTCTAATGGCAAGGCCATAAGGTTTTCAAGATGGAGATTCATGTTCGAATCCCCAAAGTGATATCTAGTGTTGGAAGTGGTGGCTATTGGACTTCAATTGTGTCTTCTAATTTGATATGAGTTGATTAAGTGGATTCTATGTTGAATAAATGAATCTAATATGTTGATTGAGAGGAGTTCACCCTTGTTATCTCTAAAAATCCCGAAGCTTACCAATCGAAAAAAGAAACTTTATTGCATGAGAAAGCTTTTGTTTCCTTTCTGTCATGCTTTTAAGCTGTTTTTAAGTTAGAAAGTTTGATTTTAGCAGTCTTCATGTTTTATTTTGCATTTTTAACCACTTGGTTCATGCAATTATGTTACCTGCCCTAATTATGATGGAATTTATGAT
Organism: Thuja plicata; assembly: GCA_018584345.1. NCBI lineage: Eukaryota > Viridiplantae > Streptophyta > Pinopsida > Cupressales > Cupressaceae > Thuja > Thuja plicata. The sequence goes on from MU223143.1 coordinate 296,453, forward strand.
GCAGGTTAAACTATGTCGTGCAAAATCGACGGGACAAGTATATGCGATGAAGAAGTTGAAGAAGTCAGAAATGCTTAGTCGGGGGCAGGTGTCTACATTTTGTATTTTTTTCTGTTTTGCAGCTCGCTTGATATATTTAGCTCTGTTCTAATTATAAGGCAGTGTATTTATCAATTTAAATAAGAATGGCATTGATTTTAATCCACCACCTGTTTCAAATGTTGTAATATGCAAATTTGTGCCTGTTTGGCTCTATCATTTCATGCATACTATTTCATTCTTAAATAGGATGATGTTGATCTTTTCTGCCACTTAACAAATATTTTTTTATGTATATTACTAGCTTTTTCACTTTTGGTATGTGTTAACTTTTGCAATTTTTTTTCTTAAGATTCTGAGTATTTATTATTAACTTCCTGTGAAGAACTGCAAAGCTAAGCTGTTGGGTGATGATTTCTGTCTAGGGAACAAATATGAACTGCTCCCTCTTTTGTTTTTGAGAAGAGTTATCATATTTTCTATGGTGTATTTGTTATTTTGTCAATATTTGACTCAATGCTGTTATCAACTGAGAGGTCTGTTTTTATTGTAGGCTGCTACTTGATGGTTTTTAAGAACGCTAATTAATTACCTTATGCAAAAGGGGTCTCTCTCTGGTTATATTGGGTATTTGACTTATGCAATTAGTTTATATTTTATTGATAAATTCTAAGTTACCATATTCGTCCCTGCAACCTCAAATTCAAAATTCGATTCGTTACTAATTCGAATTCGATTCGAATTCGTGTCAAATTCGCCAATGTTCTGAGTAATTCGGCTCAAATTCGTGAAACAGGACCCTGGACGAATTTTGCAGCATTTTGAACGAATTTAAAAAATTGAAAACGAACCCAGAACGAATTTGAAAAATTGAAAACGAACCCAAAACGAATTTCCACGAATTTGGACGAATTTAGATCGAATTTCTGGG
>MU223143.1:302614-312988 GCA_018584345.1 Thuja plicata
TATATATATGCAAAGAAATGCAAGAAATATACAAAGTTAAATCATTTGGTAGTATGATACTTCATCATTGATGAAGATAAATATTAAATGCCAATTGATAGTTCACAAATATTCAAATAACTAATAAGCCATATCATATACGTCTAGGTTCACGATTCCAATACAAATCAGAAAATCATTACAATTACAAAATCAAAATGTAGTTCATGATTCGAGGTTCATCAATCAAGATTCAGTGTTATAGTCAATATAAATCTAATGATAATATATAAAATATTATCATAATATCATATAATATAACATTGTTAATGAATGAATAGTAATAATAATCAAATTAAAATATTAAAAATTAATAAGAGTAATAAAAAATTTAAAGTAAATAATAGTTAATAAAATAACAATACTAAAGTTAAAATAATAGTAAATGATAAATCTAATATTAAATATTAAATAATCATACATATCAATATATAATTATTAATATATACATCATAATATTTATATCTCCACATAATTAAATGATTAATCAAGTAAACAAATTCCAAACGTCCCGACCATTGAAGGAAAGACGCTACCTCCTGCACGGATACAAGTAGGGAGATTTGAACAAGCACCATCTTTAGTATACAAGTTTCATCTACGTACAAGAGATTTGAGTATGGCAAATCATTAAAACGACACAAGTTAGACACATACCAAAATTAGATCGTGGGCTATATCTCAATGAATCAATCCGGTCAGGATTATAAATCTAGTCAGCAATCAAGGTAACATCCAATTGGCATTCAAAACACACACTTAGCATTCCTAACCAATATACAATATATCTACTTAGCCAAAGACAAAGACAATAGCCATATACGTACAAGGGCAGTTACATTTGCAATTTAGGAAAATAGAGAGAATCAAAAGTTTTCCTGCCCGGATGCCTCCAAATGCGTGTGGGATGCTGGCAAGAAGCTCATCTTGGGCTTGTGGATGCCCTCTAGATGCGTTACAACCCATCCAGAGGGCATCCACAGGCCCAAGATGAGCTTCCTGCCCACATCCACCACGCATCCGGCTCCAGCTCCACCTCCAGATGCATCCGCTTCCGCACCCGGGGTGCGGGGGAGAGCATCGGTAATAAGTGCTACATCATACAAAGGCAAGGGATTAGTCTTGTAGTGGAATGGGCATGAGCTACATCATACAAAGGCAAGGGGTTAAGGCCTGTGGTGTAATNGTTACAACCCATCCAGAGGGCATCCACAGGCCCAAGATGAGCTTCCTGCCCACATCCACCACGCATCCGGCTCCAGCTCCACCTCCAGATGCATCCGCTTCCGCACCCGGGGTGGGGGGGAGAGCATCGGTAATAAGTGCTACATCATACAAAGGCAAGGGATTAGTCTTGTAGTGGAATGGGCATGAGCTACATCATACAAAGGCAAGGGGTTAAGGCCTGTGGTGTAATGGGCATGGGCTACTTCATACAAAGGCACTATTTGTGAAGGACAGTCATATGGATGGGAAGTAATTGCAATAAGGGGGAACGGTGAGGCCTCACTAGGTACACCATCTCATGAAGCATGAGGCCAAGAGGGACAAGAGATTCCGCTCTTGGGCCTAGGGTTGAGTTAGGACACCATGTTGTAATCCTTTCCCCAACCCATATGGTAGAGTTTACACGATAGTTAAAGGACCTTAGGCATGTGAAGGCAATAAGGTAGAATGATGGAGGAAAGCGGCATAATGATTCCACTAGGTACGCCAACCCCATAAGGTATTGGGCCAAGGGGGACAAAGTATCCGCCCTTGGGCCTAGGGCAGTGACAATAAAGGTACCTCATCTTGTCTTCTTATTCACTCCTCACTATGATTATGGCCCATACATCTATTTATTTATTGATTTATAAAGCTTAAGACTGTTATATTACATTTACGATATAATTAGTTTGTATATATGTATATATGTCACTTGTTCCTTATTTGGTGATGGCAGGACCTAAATCAGAATTGAGAGGCTTTTTAATTCGTAGAGTTTTATTTCTAACCATCTAACAAATCTTATTTAGTGGAATTTGTGACTCTAGGGTAAAAATTAGGGCAATCCCAAAAGAGGACATTACATATGTCATCTTTCCTCTCAAAGTATTTATACATATCTTCTTATAAAAGGTGTCTTCTTTCAATCTGAAATGAAACTCCTATAAACAGCACATTCATTTTATTCACTGCATATGATCCTTCACCAATCACACATACTGCTGTTTATAAAGATATAGACATAATAGACTTATTCAAAGAAATGCTCTTCATCCCACTCAGCATCGACAATACACATCACACCTTTCAATTGAATGCAAAGTATATATATATATATATAGCTCATTGATAGGAGTCTCTAACCGCCATCAATTGGGAAATTGTAACTATGAACCCAACTAAGAACTCGCCGCTCAACTACCTGCCATCGTGGCTTTTCATCTAAACCAATAAGTTCTCTTTCAAACTTTTTATATGCATTTACGATGGTGGAGAGTAATTTACAAAACGATAACATCAAAAGAAATTCCATGCTTTCTGCACTATAAATAGCAATGTGATCTGAAACTGTCTCAATATTCATTCAACAAAGGACTTGATAAGAGAAATTGATTCTAAACATCTGTGCGACCCTGAAATCTATAATTTTTTCCATGTTCTCAATATAATCTGCCAGTTCTAATCGATCAAATCTCCATAAAGTCTCTCTCTTCCGTCATTTTGTAAAATCTGTTCTTTATTCAGGAACGCTGCCAAACTTGATACCATCTTTCCGATCAAGGTTATCTCTGTTATTGCATTCATTGTGTGAATGATGCAAATTCGAAATATTAAATCTGTATGTAAGACGTGAAGATCATCCATATCAGCAAATGAAGACAAGTATGTTTTCAGATAGAACTGAGTGACTTTTCTGGAGTTCGACATAAACTTGTTTAATAACAAATATCTATTCTTTGTTTTTGACATCAATGGCAATGGTTTCTATCAATCTTCTCCTTTGGCATTGATGTCAAAATTTCAATGCTCCAATCTATAATAAAAGATGTTCAACTATGCATCCACTGAACAATGGACATTCTGTAATAATAACATTAAATCCGTAGCATCAAATCTGAAATACAAAACTGAAACAAATAATAATCTGAACCTTCATGATCTGAATCTCTTCAACAGTAATCCTGAAACTATCCAAATCTGAATTCAATCAGCATCTTGAACTGAATCTGAAACAATCAACATCTCAAGCCAAACCTGAAACATCTGCACAACAATCAGCATCTGAAGCCAAATATGAAACATCTGCATAACAATCAGCATCTTAAGCTAAATCTGAAACATCTCAACAACAATCTGAAACATCTGCATAGTAACAACAATCAACATCTGAAACATCTGCACACTAACAACAATCAGCAACCTAAAATTTCTCCCCCTTTGACATCAATGACAAAGAGTCAGGGATAACAAATTTTTTCATGACAATGCTCTTCCTAAGCAGATGCTTATATGTGACCTGAACTGGAGAGAAGGCAAAGCTTTGAGTTTCTGTTTTTGCCAAAGCCAACTTTCATCCACTTGTCCAAATAAAACATGTTTACCTTTTTGCCTCTCTAATATTGTAGACATTGCCTTCTGTTCTTTTTCCTTCAGAGATCAACCTTCCTGTTTTAACCTTTCTAATTTAACACCCCTGAGCATTAAACATTAAAAATTACCCATTATCACACATTTGATTGGCACTCAAATAATACTTCTATCCCCCTACATACTAAACATTAGGCGTTTTTAATGAATCATTGTTTAAAGTTCCCTTACCACAAATTTGTACTGATGATTTATCACCAAACTTTACTGCATCATCATTCCAACTAGTTAAGGTAGTAAATTTACTCTTATCACCTGCTATGTGATTTGAGCAACCACTGTCTATTATCCAAAGGTTCTGCCTATCCGCATGAGAAGCATTCTAAGCAATTATGGACTTTTTTGACTTCTTGCCTCCTTTCTTCTTCCATACTTTCTCTATTTCTTTCTTGAAGAACTTGTTCTCAACCCTTTCCTTTTCTACAAAACCCATATGACAATTCCTTGCAATATGACCAACATTTTGACGTTTAAAACAAATCATAATGAAATCTTTCAAGGAATCAAAAGGATTTTGATTAACAAAACTGATTTTCCTTCTTGATGCAACTCTACAATCAATTGTTTTATGACCAAAGTAATTACAGAGGTTACAATAGCCATTAAAAGGATAAAACCTGTTTGTCATCATTCTTCTTTTAGGAATATTTCACTGTGAATACCTATTCTGCCTCTGAACCTTAACAAATCCATCATTATTGTTTGTTTTACTAAAAGAATTATTAGAACTTTGGCATTTATCAAAATCCAAACTAGATTTACCACTGTTTGGATAAGATTTCATCCAACAAATCTGATGTCTTCTGAAACTTAATTTGTCTACCAGAATTCACCTTCAATATTTTAAGTTCTATCATGGCCCTTTATTTTAAGGAAATTGTTTTGTATTTTGGTCCGGTTCTATATGTAACTTGTGGACCTATTTGGGGCCACACATTTAAAATTGTATTGGGCCAACATGTTTGTTGATGGAGGTGTGAACCTCGTACTTATTTGGCTTCTAGGAAGCAATTGGATCCATCATCGAACATCATATCTTCCTTTCCAGTTGTCCGTCCATATTGGACGCGGTTCAAGTATTTGTAGTTTCAGAGGATCAAAACCTCCCTAGTCTGTTTGTCAGATCCATTTTGTGATTGCAGTTTCAGAGGATAACGACCTCCCTAGTTTGCCCGCAAGGATTTTGTAATTTTGTGAAGCTTTTTTCAGAGACAATTAGTACTTCATATCCGTATTGATGTAATCAAATAATGTTTCTAAAGTCATTATGTTCTGGATATTCTAAGTGTCGATCCTTGAAATTAGCGTTGATATGGAAGTCTAATATCGCTGTGAGTTGCTAGAAATATTTATTATACAATATACATTCTCATTGTCTTTGACAGAAAATAATATTTTGAGCGATAATTGGTGGTGGGCGTGAGTTCTGAAGTATATTAGTGATTAAGATTTATAAGTGTAACTTTAAAGAGGCGCACAATTTCATCTTTTATATTTCATATATATTGTTGGTGATATCTATTCTTGGCCAGGATAATAGTATTGGCGGTACATCAGATGTATGAACCTGATGGGAGAATATAGAAGTCGCGCAGTTTGATAAATACTCATTTATCATTGATCTGTTTATTTCTGGTGTCAATATTGTCAAATATATCATTCCAAATTGCTCTAGGGTGTTGGAATATTGCACTGAAGCCTCAGGGTAGGAGGAGCAGTCTGTTCAAGGCAGGAAGTAGATACTCATGAGTAGAAGTCATGAGGAAGCAGAGATAGTGAATCAGGCGGTAATAAAATCCATATCTACCTATTCACATGTGGAAACGATTCATGCACTTATGCTAGTCATTGGTATTAAGGAGGGAGATATCTGCTAAGATAGAGGCAACACTGTCCAGTTACAATTGCAGAATTAGACAAGCTTCATCTTGAGATTGGTTTCAATATTAAGGTCAGAATAGAATTCACAAGTCTCTGAAGTCTCTATAGATTGCATTAATTACTATTGTAATTCTCTTTGATGTTTTTGTATACATATTTCTTTTAAGTTTTAACTTTTAACTAGTTGGCCATGTACAACATAAGTGTTTAGAATATTGAAAATCTAGAGTGAAGATCATTAAGAGAAGCTAGAAATTGTATATATCCAGTGGGGATGTTACAAGTTCGTTCCTCAAATTAACTACTTCACTTTCTAATTTTAAACAATTTTCAGATTTCAACAAGAATTCAAAACTGTTTACCTCTTTTTGCCTTTTACTTTCTTCAATTTCAATCTTTAATTTGATGATTATCTGGTTTCCTTCTTCAAGTTCCTTCTTTAAAGCATCACTTTCTTCTATTGCTGACATCTTTTCTTGAGAGTTCTCCTTCTTCAATCTCCCGATTTCTAAGGCACACAATAGCTTTCCTTCGAGACTTATTTCACTCTCAATATCATCCAAATCTTCATCACGTTGATCTAATGAACCAATTGCCATGAACAATATCTCACCATCAGATTCATCAGTGTCCTCTGAGTTTGAACTCTCTTCTTTAATGCACAAACTTTTCGTCTTCTTTGAGAAATTTCGCTGTTTGTAAAACGATTGGGCTTTATTTTTCTTCATAAAGCCTTCCTCATTGTCTTGATCATCTTTGGCATAGGGACGCTTAGCAGCAAAGTGCCAAATCTTCTCGCAATTGAAGAATTTGAAGGGTAGCTTCCCTTTGTACTTTTCCAAATGCTTTTTTGAGTTTCTTTACAAGTTCTGCAAGTTCTTCATCCTTATCATTGTCTGACTTTGAACTTTCTTCCTTTGCCTTATTTGTTGCTATAAAAGCAGCTTCTCTCCTAGTATCTTCTTCACCAACCATCCTCATTTTGTAAGCTGTTAGGATGCCTTGTAAGTCATCAACTATTATCTTGCTGAGATCTCTTGCTTCTATGGCAGAAATTTTTGCATTTTACCTAGAAGGTAAAGATCTTAAAACCTTCTGGTCAACTACAAAGTCTATCATTTTTTATCCAAAACCTTTGATTGCATTTACTATCTCATCAACTTTTAGGGGATAGTTTGCAATTTGTTCTTCTTCCTCCATCTTCAATCCTTCAAACTTAGCTTTGTAAGTTGGCAACTTTGCCTGCTTCACTTATCATCTCCTTCGTAGATTCTCTTCAATTTGTCCCATATATTCTTAGCTGTCTGCCAATGCACCACATTAACAAATTCAGTGTTAGATAACCCACAAAGAATAACATTTTTTGCCTTAACATTGTTTTCGTATTCTTTCTTTGCAGAAAGATCAGTTAAAGGAGTTTTAGGCATTATGTAACCATCTACTACTGGCATCCATACATCAAACTCTAGAGAGGACAAGCAGCTTTTCATTCTTATAGCCAAAAAAGCATAGCTAGTACCATCAAACAAAGGTGCCTCATTAGAAGAAGATCCTTCCAAACTAGCCACGTGTTCTATATCCTAGATCTATATAGACTGATTAATTCTCTTCCAAGTACTTGGCTCTGATACCAATTGAAGAACACAACTCTACTACTGAGAGTGGGGGGCAAATCAGTAGTAGATATAAACTTTTGATCTTTAATAAATTTTAACTTTTAATAATAATAATAAAATTAAAATATACAAATAAACAATAATAATTAATTATAATATACATTTAAATATTAATAATAAATTATAATATACAAGACAACTAAATATCTTAATTTTGTGAAGTCTCTGAAAGAGACCAAATTACAAGAAGGCATTAAAATGGAATCATATGTAAAGGTGATCTGCTTATAAGAAAGTATTTGAGAAATCATTTTTGAGTATGATATATATGAGAGTAGAAATAATCTAAGGGCAAGCTTGCAGCCAAGATTCTAATGCAAAGTTGGACAAGGTTAAAGCATTGGAGTCTTTTTATATTCTTCAATCATAAGAATGGAAGAAATGCGATTGTCAATAAAAGGAGGAGAAACATAATAAATGAACTGGTTAAAGTTATTCAACAATAAGAGGCGATGATAGACAATGGTTATAATAAAGAACAAAGATTTCAAATTGAATGGAGAAAAGGATCATAATATATGATTGCAAGAAAAATGGGAGAAGAAGATTCACCATCGCACTTGGCCTCGTTGTTTTCACTGGCTGCTCAGTCTATTCAGGTTGTGAGTATGGCAGGGTGCGAGTGAAATATTTTTGCTATTTCCTTCTTATTCTTTGGACGCAAAAGAACACAATTTGTGCAAGGTAAGAGAAGCAATTTCTTGGACAATCAATTATTAAATGATCAACAACTATATCGCCCAAGTCAGAAGCATTCAACATTTGCCAGATTAAAGATGCTATTATGGTGACAGTGATAATTTCTAAAGAGAAATAATAAATTATCATGCTGTTTAAGGGTACAATTTAATTAATAAAATGATGTGTTATGAGGTGCAAATTAATATGGTAACAAAGCACAGCGAATGAAGTAGCAATTATAATCAAGCTTGATGAAGAAGGTGTGTTTCATGAAAGGCTGCGATGGCATAAAAGACTGTCATATTTTTCTTACTCTTTTACAAATCTGTTTAAGGCCTACCCCTAAAAGGGAATCACATTAATTTGGAGTACGTTTTAATTTGGAGTACGAGTTTCTTATGTGGCAATAGCAGCGACTAGTCTTTGCTAATCAAGAAGTGCAACTCAAACTAGTTTTCAAATGATAGGATGCGATTTGCATGTTAGTCAAAATGGTGCCATTAGCATTAATGAATAGACATTAGACATTTCTATTGGGAACACATCCTTTCATATCAAGTACAAGATATAAGAAGGATCAGAAATTATTGTTGGGAATCATCGATGGAGATCATAGATGAATAGGAGAACATATAATGTATATTTTAAGGAAGAGCTCAGAAATAAATATATACATATATGGAAATGAGTCATGTTATGATGCTGACAAGCATCATGTAACAACAAAGCATGCTGTAATTAATATATGAATAAATTCTGATCTATAGAGTATTATATCTTAATGATATTAGGAACAAGGGGTCAATACACACACATTATATCTATTAATAATAACGAAATCAGAATTATATATCAGTAATGTTAGATATGTTTATATATAAATTTGTAATATATAAGATAGTAATATATACTTAGTCTATTCCTTATTCACTCACTAATTACTTTTAGAGGATAGGGAGTTTGTGTAGGGAGAGGCAGAGTAATTCAGTCACATGACAGGAGGGTCCCATGATGGGTAAGAGCCTTGAGGGAGCCCACTTGTAGACTGTTTCTGCGCCCTAGCACAGTAATTCTACTATCTTCCTTAGGGTTGATGATTAGGAGAGAAGTAAGGAATTAGGGCTTAAGTATGTATTATGGATTGGTAATTATTTCTTAATTTAAATGGATAGTGATATATGTTAACCATCAGGAATTGGCAGCTTCCTTGTAGGGATCATTACAAAGACTAAGTAAATTGCCACTACCAAGCACAATCCAAATCCTAGTTGGGAATTTTAGGGTAAATCAAGTAAACTCCCAGTAGGGGACATTACAGTTTAGTTATACAAGTGAACTAAAGGATTGAAGCAATCATATATGAGTTAATAAGAAGACATGAGTAGGGGGTAGATATGGGTTCCCCTTCTAAGTAGACCACCCCATGTTAGATGGACGTGTTCCTGCCACTTGTGGGCCAAGGGGTGTTGTATCATGCCCTTTGTTGTCGGGATATTTGAATGTACCGGTTATTATATTAATAAAGTATTATGTTAGTCTTGGTCGTTAGTGATCGAGAGGTTAGATAGTTACGTCACGATGTTTCGGTCGTGGCCCTTCGGGTACTTTATATACCCTCTCGGAGGATGGACACGGGGATATGATTGTATGATTATGATTATGTAAATGTACTTGCCAGTATGGAATGATTAATGAAAGTATTTATTATTGTCTTATATATTCTGTGTTTATTATATTTCCTGTACTATGTGTATGCATTATTAAGTTACCCGTGACGGTAAACATCTGGCGCCGCTGCCTAGACGTACTCGGGAAGAGAAGTGAGGAAAGGATTTATGCCTAATGTTTTAAATAAAGATAGAAATAAAAAGGCACGAGATGATGAAGGCGAGGCCGCACAGAAGGCATTGATCTCCGCGCAGCAACGTGAACGTCGGTATAGGCTGAGGCAACTTGCCAAGGACCAGCTTGCCGGAGGGTTGCCCGAAGGGAACCTCGGAAGTGGTATGGAAGGTGCAGAGGCCGATGGGGAAGAGTTCACTTCGCCGGAGCGTCGAAGAGTGCAGAGTAGGGAGGAACTACTCGAGGAAACACGATTGAGACAGGTCTTACTTCAGGAAGAGCGAGACCGGTTTGAAGATTTGACCCGTACACCACGTGCGGAGGACCAAGACCACGAAGGGAACTGTATGGTCGAAGGTGACGGTACTGCCGGAGGTGCCAGTGACAGTACGGCCGAAGGCGTTGTGAATGCACAGGCGAACCCTCTGTTGGAACCAAGGACTCCACACAGTACGGTCCCACCAGTCACACAATTGCCGCAAGGACAGGTGGCACCAAACCACAATACACACAGTACTCAAGGAAGTGCGGGTACGAGTGCTGGCACAGGAGGTGCCGGAGCACTGAATCCACTGCGGACAACCATGGCGGCAAGTAAACAAAAATTACCCAAGTTCAC
>MU223143.1:316874-334018 GCA_018584345.1 Thuja plicata
TAGGTGTTGGCTGGAGGTGAGACTGTCTTGGTGGATGCATAGAGAGCTCGGGAGGAGTTGACCACCCGGTTGGAGGCAGTAGAGCGACACTTGACTCAGCGTACCGAGGAGTTGGAAGCAGAGAAGGTAGCACAGGTGGCTATCGAGGTTAGATTGGCTAGGGAGACAGTATTGTGTTAGCAGAGGCTACAGCTGAAATGTGTTTTTTGGCGACCAGTTTGGTGTAGGCATAGGAGGACTATGATGTGCTGGAAAAAGAACTACAAAGCAGCATTGATGGGGAGGGTGGCACTTTAGCTTTTTCAGGGACGCCCTCGGCCCCTTCTCTTCAGTGATTTTCTTATTCTATGTGGTGTATTTCATCTCCCTTTTGTTGTAAGTTGTCGGAGACGACTTTTTTTTTGGAGGGGATGATGTTGTCAGGATATTTGAATGTACCGGTTATTATATTAATAAAGTATTATGTTAGTCTCGGTCGTTAGTGGTCGAGAGGTTAGATAGTTACGTCACGACGTTTCGGTCGTGGCCCTTCGGGTACTTTATATACCCTCTTGGAGGATGGACACGGGGATATGATTGTATGATCATGATTATGTAAATGTACTTGCCAGTATGGAATGATTAATGAAAGTATTTATTATTGTCTTATATATTCTGTGTTTATTATATTTCCTGTACTATGTCTATGCATTATTAAGTTACCCGTGACGGTAAACACCCTTGGGCTTAGTTGCCAAGAATGTTCTAGGATACCCTATTGTGTTCTCCTCTTCAACTCCTACCATGGTTGGTTCTTGCAAATAAAACTATATTTTTGGATCTACATATGAAATGTTATTTGATTTAATTGCTTATTTACTTTAAGTTTCAATAACTATCAAATGTTTAATTATAAAATACTATTTGTAAGCAAATTTTGTTGTGGAATTGTTACTTTGGGTAAAAAATAGGTTACCCCAACTAGGGGACATTACATTTGTTGTTAGGTTGATCCCATGAGTTAGCTGCTTACTAGGTTTTCTATTGTCTTTGTTATATTGCACCGAAAAAAGGGATGTAATATGTTTTGAATTATTGATTATCCTTTGTCTATTATCTGGGCGCTTTGTGCATGGCCAAAGAAATGATACCATAGGATACTTTGTAGCAAACCATGGGAATTTTTGAGCTAGCAATGCAATATATGTAAATGGTCAGAAGTAGAGAGAATCTAAATATAATAGATTGTGACAAAGTTACAATGTCAGCAAGTGTGATGCTTTTTAGAAAAATAGTGGCTCCATTACATGCAAAGTTGATGTGAGTAAACCTGAAGTAGACTCAAACTGACTTTCAAACAATAGGGAATTCTACATCTTGATATTGTGGGGTATTGTTGTCATTGATTTTTGCTTAGGTGAGAATCAAAGATAACCCTACATTTTTTTTATAGTTTGTAACCTAAGCACCTTTGGTCATGCATTTCAAGGTCATTAGAACGCCCTTGCATAGTCTTCATAGGTACAAAGTTGAAATTTGGGTTTAGACCCCAACCTACAAGTGTTGTTCCTTAGCACCCAGATGTAGTCAGGTCTCCAAGACTCGATTACAAGTTTGGCTTAGCTTAACACATTGCAATTGGGTCTTTGAGACTTGATTGCCAGCTTTGCAGTTGTTTCTAAGTGTGGTTGGGGGTTGAAGACTGGATTGCATGCATTGACATGCATGTCATTTGCAATTCATGTCATCAACGTTTTCAAGACCCGATGACATGTCGCCTTGATTAGTGACATGTCGAACTATAGTTCCTCCATATCCTAAGTGTTGGTTGGCTTTTGAGGCCTGACCAACATGTTTGTGCACTGCAAAACCTAAGATGTTGGGCGGGTCTTGAGACCTGACCAATATGTGCTCCATTTGTACTAACAGTTATAGGGCGGGTCTTGAGACTCGACCTACAAGTCATCTACACACTAAGTGTTGTGCAGGTCCTGAGACTCGACCAACATGTTAATCGATTGCTTATTTGTATGCAATGGGGTCGTTGAGACCCGATTACAATGGTCACCCTCTACCGTTTTGCAAATTGCAGTTGGGTCTTAGAGACCTGATTGCATTTGATTCAAATGTTGTCTACCCTTGCAATTGAGTCTTTGGGAATCGATTGCAATCATTGCTCCCCTTTGTATGTAATCGGGTTTCTGAGACCCGATTACACTGACAAACTTGCATATTCATTGCTTGCAATCGAGTCTCTAGGACTCGATTGCATCTTGTTCTTTTTGTGCACTTGCAGTCGAGTCTAGGACCCGACTGCACACTTACACCTTTGCACACATGTAGTCGAGTCTCTGGGACCCGACTGCATATTAGTGAACCTTACACAGATGTAATCAGTTCTCTAGGACCTGAGTATAGATTGAATTCACTTGCATTCTTCTTTGCACATGTAATTGACCCGAATTGCAATTCATTCATAGTTGTTTTTTGATCCTTTCTGTGTCTTTTCAAGATTTTTCTCTGTCCTCATAGTTTGTGTCTAGTTCTTGTTTGACTATAGAAATCCTCAGAATCCATCATTGCAACTCTGTTTCAGATGCTCTTATCTACGCATTGGGACTTGAAGACTCCAAGCACGGGCCACCTTGAAGCTACATGAAGACCTCCTTGACAGGGGATGATGTTAATAAAGTCATTTCGTCAGACACTTAGTTTGCTTTTCATCATGCATTATGTGTTACAATTTTGACACTTTACATGCAAAGTTGTAAGATGTAATTGCATGTGATCACATTACAAGTCAAAATAGATTAGGATTGTAATGTGGAATAATTCAAAGTTAGGTGGATCTCTTCCACCTTTTTCTCATAGCCTTTCCTCTATAAATATGAGAGGGCTTATTGTAAATAAGGATCTTTTTGGCAATGCAACAAAACTCTTTAAGTTTGGGAAACATTCTAAAACTTTGATTTTAGATGTAAATCAAATTGTAATCAATAAAAGAGGCAAGTTGCTGTCAATCTTTGCATTGTACCAAGTTGCTACATGACAACATTATCCGAAGTTGATTGTGTGTATTGTTGTGTTAACTAAAAGGGATTTAAACCCAATCTTGTAGTCTTTGAGCTGCTGATTGTGTTTAGAGTTTATGTTATGTTTCAAAATTGATCTTGTAGTCTTTGAGCTACTTATCACATTTGAAGCTAGTGTTATACGTCTAAGCTAGGAGATAACTTGTAGTCTTTGTGCTACTTCATCTTCTATGTTTGTCCAATTAAGGTGTAGTGTATGTTGGAGTCTTTCAGCTGCATGTATACTCCATCTTTGTTCCTGAAGCTTTATAAGAAGCCATGGAAAGTCTTTGAGCTTTCATGAGCTTCTTGGTCACTAACTCTGCTAGATTGTATTTGAAAGTTTATTGTAAGAAAGGATCATCTCTTCTGAAAAAAGAGAGGATATGATGAAGGAAGAACATCTATTCTGAAACAAGTGAATATGGTGAAGGTAACACCCTATTGATTAGCTTAGTTACATAATCTTAGATCCTAGTTAGTGTTAGTTGTTTTTAGTAGCAGTAAACAGGGGGTGCCTTCCCTAACCAATAGTAGGAGAGACTGTCTCATACTCTGTGGTTGAAATTACTATTTTGCAATTGATTGAAAAGCTGTCGGTTGCAAAATATACACCCAACATGTATCAATAGCCTTTCTCTCAAAATGGATTACAAAAGTGGAAGAAGTGGAGTAGTTTTGGCATCAATAGGGCTTTCGTCAAAGTTGAATGCAGAAGTGGAAGCAGTGAAGAAGTTTTGGCACAAGGGACTGTATTCAGCTTAATCACTTTGATGTAAAGTCTTGTAAACCTCGTTGTAGATGCCTAAATTTATGCCTTTCACAGAAAAGTTCAGGGATATTGATGAAAAGTTCTATTGGGAGAGACTTTTTAATCACGGTAAATGGAGTAACTAAAATGGTGGTTTTAACTTTTGGCTAGCAAGGCACATTGTGGATTGAAGCGAAATAAAAGGCCGATCAAAAAATCCAACAAAGGAGGTCCCTTAGTATCAAAAATAAGGTGCGAGAGGGAGACCATTCCTTTGGCTAGCAAGCTATACGAAGGATTACAGGGCACAAACACAATATCTTAATAGCTGTGGTTGGAGTGAGTTATGCATAGGAGTAATAACCAGAGTCTCATTATACTCACATAACAATGACATGACAAACCAAAATTCTATATGGAAGTCAATTACTCCTTTATAAAGCAGGAACAATATGGGAAGTTAAAAGACTCTAAAATACTCAATGTGAAAGCGGAAATCTATTTAACTACTGCCCAAAAGTGAAAATGACAGAAAAAAGAATTGTCTGGGGGGTTTATCGACAACAACGCATGGTTTTTCTACAAAACTTTGCAATTCTTTGAATACTCAAGTGTGAAATGTGTCTTTTCATTTTTTCCTGGTTTCTTCTTGTTTTGATTTGTTTTATGAATAAACTAGGCATGGTAGTTTGGAATGGCATGATGCAGATGGCGAGTCTCTGTAAAACTCAGATAAGCACATTTTCTTGGCATTTTTTATGACAGACAATAACTACTGCAGTATATGGCATGAATAGTGGGCTGTATTGTATGTTATCAAGACGATAAAGTATGAAACTGGTCTTTTTAACCTTAGTGAGTATCTAGAAAATTGACATCAGGATGTTCTTTTGTCTCCATGTGTCCAAAAGGTTTGTCTTAAGCTTGGGCATCAAATTTCACAACCACAGATTGGTGAAGATGTCAGTGATGTATAGAAGGGGTGAGATTTTATTCAAAAGTCTTGGAACCAAAAGCTTTGAACATTGTCTTTCAATTTTATTAAAGTTCTTAATTTTTATTTTGAGTTGTTGAGAAATTCAAGACTTTTATTGGAAGAATCAATGCATTGAGATAGTGAGATAATTGTGTGACACTCCAATATCATTGCATTTTTAATGTACAGGGAAATAAGATTGGTGGTTGTAGCTAACATCGTGTCTCTTATCAAGCAATTAACGTGTGTTATTACATCATCATGATAAGCAATAAATTCCTATGTGTGCACATTAGTCCAAACATTTCATACCTTTCTCAATGACTTAATCAAAGACAACATTAAGTTCATTTCAAAAACAAACAAAACAGAAGCAAGAGGTTTAATCATTAATTCAACAAACAACTCCAGATGTGTAGTAGACAAGAAAAATATCTCCAATATCAACCACCTATTGAATGTAGTGATGATAAAGCTTTATATTTTTGGTGTGAGCATGATAAAACATATTCTTCACTAATTCCAAAACACTATTTTTTCCATAGAAAAGTGAAAATGTTGTCCAAGTTGGAGATTAGAAAAAACTAGAATTTGCCATATTGCATTACCATTGATATTAATAGGTGCTTTGCATTGGCTTTATTGAAAGATAAAGCAACATTTTGAAGCTTTCTTTGACACAATATAATTATGGAGCCAATGAAAAAATGTTGCTTGTTAGAGTCTATATAGCTTCTCAATTGTAAATTATTTGCCCTCTAATAGAGAATTTAAAGTCAGGATTTCTTAGGCATATTGCAACACACGTTTTGTTGCCTACCAATGAAGTTAAAGGAAGCTCGCATGTGGAAGTGCTTCCTATGCTAATCTAAGGGGAGAGATGCAATAAAATATGATCTAAAATAATAAATCTTTCACCATAACGTAATGGTGTATCTTGGGAAAACCTTTTGGAGAAAAAACACAACCTCCAATGTTCGAACTGATATATTGATCAGTAATAATTATAGTTGAAAAACTCGCACTCGACAAAAACTCAGCAAGGCCCAAAAATTTGGCTCGGCAAAACATTTGGGAACTTTAACATTTCTTAATTTTAATTTGAAATAAATTTTCTTTGCAAAATTCAATGAGAGTCTAATGATGATGGAATTTGGAACAATCCTATCTTGCGTACCTACTAAGCCCAACCATAAGCAAATGAATCCAACATCATCCAATAGAGAACTTCCTCAAGAGTACATAAACAAATGAAATTAACCAAAACAAGTTACCAAATGCACTCAAAAGACGCTTGACTCCATTGTCCTCCTATCTACCAAAATCTTGTATTTGAAATGTTGGTGCTCTCAGATTTATTAGCACATGCACAAGAGGTTATGAAAGAATGGAGATTGGTTGATTGAAGCAAATACTATGCAAACGATAGTATGAAGGCTATGATAATAATAGTGATAGCAAGATAGCAAGATGAAGGTGATGATAATGAAGATAGAATAACATTGGCTCCTTAGATTCAAGTGCTCATCAGCTTCAAATGCATATTAGCTTCAAATAATAGAAGAAAATGTTCTTTTATAGAAGTCTCATGAAAATCAACGTTTGAGATTAAGAGCTGCTATGAGATTGAATAGGATTAAAGAGTAGGTAGGGTTTTAGTGGGAGTGAAGGAGATTAAGAGGCAATAGGAATGAGTGGTTGAGATTAAGTGGTGGTTGGAGGATGTTGACTTTAGCAATAAAAGTCAAATGGGGAGACAAGTGCTAAGTGTCACAAGCTCAAAATTCAGGAGTTGATCCATGTGATTGAAGGTAATTGGTTGAAATGAAAAGAAGAATTTAGGAATTTATAAAATAAACAAAGGTGTTTATTCCATAAATAGGAGAATTAGGAAATGGGAAATGGGTAAATTAAATAACTAGGAATTTATTTAATTGTTAGGATAGAAAAGGCTTAGTTAACTATTTAAATAAATAAGAATATTTATTTAAATAATTGTAGAAGAGGCTAATGAATTAATTAAACAAATAATAATATTAATTTAATTAATAGAAGAATTTTTGTTGATTTCATGAGGACATTTTTAGGTGTCTACAGAGTCGATAAGTGAGTTCTTTAAAGAAACAAGCCGAGTCTAGTTATATTTGATTTAAATGCTAATTGGGTACAAAATGACATCCTCACGTGGAATACTAATGTTGATAGCCTATTAGTTTGAAACAAAATTAAAATAGCAAATTATTTTTGTAAAATTAAAAGTAAATACTACATCAAAACATTTTACATCTTCCTCTTCCCAGCTTAAGTAAAAACTAGGGGAGAGGTAGAACTAGAGGGTATAGTCCTAAGAGTCCCCCGTGGTTGTGACTCCTTGCTTGGTATGACAGGATGTGGCTTGACCTCCATCATCCTTAACTCCTAATTCTCCTCAATGTCATCCAATAAGAATCCAAATCCAACCCCCTCCCCCTTTGCCTACTTCTCCAAATCATAGATGTCATCGTCGGTAAACAATGGAGGCTGCTTCTGCACTATCCAATCACTTTAAGGATCATGATCATCCAAATAAATTAGACCAACTGATATTTTCTCTACCTTTTGTGCAACCCAATATTATATTGCACAAAGACAAGGTCATTGAGGTGTTTTTGATCTAACTTATTCCTCTTCTTCGTGTGGGTGGCCTCGAACAAGCTCCAATTGCACTCAAAGCCGGATAAACTACAAGGTTAACATAAGATTCAAAGGGAAAATCTTTAGAGAATTGGGGTATTTCCACTTCAATTTCTTCACCATGAAACTGCAAAATAAAATATTGAAGTGTTAGAAAGCAAAGTGGAAACATATTTTGTCAAATTATCAATAGTTGTTAACTTGTAAATGTGAAATTTGTAGCTTGTAAGATCTATGTGAAAGGCTCCAAATATTATACTTGATGTTTTAGTGGTTCTTCCTCTCTTAGTCAACTTTGAAGAGAATAGCTTACTGCTTGATTCCCTATATTTTCCAATTCAGCCATAACATGGTCTGTCATCTCAACCTCAATCCTCTGAATACATGTAGTGAGGTCCTCCAGGACCTCTCAATTGGGATCTGAGTAGTAATCTAAGAAGAAAAAATGAGGGTTGAGTAAGTATGTTGCTGCATGAATGGGTTGGTGGAGCTGATTGTTCCACCTCCTATCAATAATCTCCCATATGGGATCAAATTTGAGGCGGCCCCCCTTGTAATTCTTGATATACTCCTTGGCCCGATCCATGGCCTCATATAGATACCCTGTTGGGGTTTTTTCCCATCTACTAAGCAGAGAACTCTAACCAAGGGATCGACACCCACAATTTAAAAATATGAAAAGATTAATCATTTAAGTTACAAATTATGAAATTAATAATGAAAGACTTGAATAGAAAAAATAAATATTCAAGTTTTGAAGTTACCTTCATAATCTCTGTAGCTCTCTGTGCAAATAGGTTGTCAAATACTATGTGCAAGCAAGACCCTCTCCTTCAGGTTTTTTTCGAATAAGTAGAGTCTAGCCATGCTTGGCTTACAAACATTTGTTTCAAAGCCGTGAATGAACGAAGGACACTTTGGAATGTTAAGAAAACCATTGCAAACCTTGTGACACTTGATCTTAGCAACACTTTCCCTTGAGTATGCTTTCTCTTCAAGGGAAGAACCCAAGGGTGATTGTAGATATATTTTGTGATCCTTCTTGCTTCCTCTACTATTTGTGTCACCCAGTCTAGTTTGCCTATTTCCTCCAAAAGAAGGTCAAGGACATGTTGCACAAGGTGTCCAAAAAAGTGTCCTGTGTTTCTCTTGGAGGATTCTACCAGCCACCACATATTTTGCTGCATTATCAGTTATTATTTGTACCAGATTTTAATTCCCACATCCACGACAACTTCCTATACCAATCAGTTTTCATGAGTTGGCAACTTTTCTTTACTTGGTCTTGCATGGACTTGTTCAAGTGTTTTATACCATGTCTAAATCAAGAAAACTGCCACATATATCAAGCCATGTACCTTGAGTAATAAACAATAAAGGATTTGTTTTAGTTTTCAGATAAACAATAAAGTAATAAACCATGCATATGTTGGTCTTTGCCTCCTTGATGTTTGAAGTAAGAGTTGTGGTATGATCATATGGCTGATGGTTCCTCAAATGTACTGCCTGATTTACATGTAGCTAAGGAAAAGAGTTGAATTAATGGAAAGTCAACAAAACAACACAAAATCTTACAAATGTTGGCCATTGCCTCCTTGATAGTGGAAACGAGAGTTGTGATATGATCATAAGATTGATTTCTCCTCCTTAAACACACATGTTTTCACACACGGGTACACACACACAAGGGCTTTGGTTGACTTTGTTAAGGTTGATCCACAGTTGCTTTCTGTCACTCACAATTCAAATATTCTATTCTATAATGGAGGCCTCCTTGCTGTTGCTTGGAGAGAATAAAATAATTCCGTTGGTATACAATTTTAGTATTCTAAATATTCTCTAAAGAAATTAGAGTGACTCACTTATTTTGTTTGATGATGGAGGGAGTGGCTTATTCGGTCAAGGGAGGACAAAGGAGGGAGCCCCCACTCTTGATTGGTTGAGTGTGTAAATGCCCTTTTGTTGGTTGAGTGTGGCTCTTGACCCAAATACCCTCTATAACAGCTGTTTGCCCAGATCTGCTTTCCTCTTTTACAGTCCTTTCTATAGCATTTACAAAATTCACCAAATCTAAAATGATGATTTGATCATCATGTTGATAATAACATTGGATTATCATGTTAGATCTGCAGTCCTCCTTTGTCCTTGAGAGATAAAAGAAGGTTTAATAGGAAGATGATCTTTCTCAGGAAGGATAGGTTTTCTCTTTGTAGGAAAGATATACACGCACACAGCATGTACACATATATATGTTTTCGTGTATCTACACATGCATGTACAATCATGTGTGCATGGAAAACACATATATGTGCACACCCACACACACAAGCATGTGTGTGTGTGCACACACATGCATATGTGTATGTAAATGTGCATACACACACATGCATGTGTATGTATATGTGCAGACACACATGTATATGGGCATGGATACCAACACAAATGTACATGTATACATTTTCACTCATTTGCTTTAATTTGATGTATATGTATATGTGCACACATGCACATTTTTTACACATTTTTTCAAATCTGATTTTTAAAGAATGACCTATACCTCAATGTTGGAAAATTTTCTTGTGTCTTTTAGGTACTTGTACTGTTGTACATATCATGGGTCTTGCACTTCATTTTTCCAGCCCTTCTTAGGCCGAGGATTTTTTCTGCAACAATTAGCAGCTTAATTTTTACGTGGAAGTTCTCTTTGATGGAAATGTTACTTACATGCAAACTTCTGATTCATTTGTTTTCAAATGAAACATTAGTAAAATGGTTTGTGCTTTTAAATGTCTTCAAAATGGTAGGTGCTTTTGCATTCTTAGAATCTAATGCTTATATATCTTATGAACAGGTTGAACATGTCAGAGCAGAAAGAAACTTACTTGCAGAAGTTGACAGTCATTGTATTGTAAAACTTTATTATTCTTTCCAAGATTCTGAGTATCTGTATCTCATAATGGAATATTTGCCTGGAGGTGATATGATGACACTTCTTATGAGGAAAGAGACTTTATCAGAGGAGGTGGCTCGTTTCTATATTGCTCAAAGTGTACTTGCTATAGAATCTATACATAAGCATAATTACATACACAGGTATCGATTGCGAAACTTTGTTGGTTTCATTACTACCATGTCACCCTGCAAGGAAATCTGTTCAGCTGTACTTATAAGATAGAAACCAAATTTCTATTACAGGTAGCAAATTGGATGACTTTGTTTTATCGTGTTTGCAGGGATATAAAACCAGATAACCTTCTTTTAGATAAAAATGGTCATATGAAGCTATCAGATTTTGGCCTCTGCAAACCTCTGGATTGTACCACCCTATCCACTCTTCATGAAAATGAGGCTATGAATGATGAGAATTTGAGGGAATCCATGGATATCGATGGATGCTTCCCTGATTCAAACATGGGGGGACCATGGAGGAGTCAGCGTGAACAACTTCAGCATTGGCAGCAGAATAGGAGGATGCTGGTACGTACTCTCTATTTCCTAAGTTATGGACATGTTCTTTCACGTCAAAGCAAATATTAGTACACTTTTGACAAATTGTTCTAACAATCTGGTTGTTTAGAAATGCGTATTGACAATGAAACTAGATCCAAATGTGGAGATTTATTATGTTTCAAACCATTTTGATGTATTAATTTGCAGAGGAGCAAATGACTGAAAGGAGGTCCACAAACTCTTTGGGTGCCCGCCCCAGGTAGGAGGGAGCAGTTGCACAATCTAAATCTTCTAATTAGATGACCATGAGTACGGATATGAAGGGACTGACATCATTGACATCTTTCTTTCTCTGGTGCTTATGCAGTCTGGAGATTGCATATTTTTATGAATGGTCGATGATTGTGATGTTAAGTATGTTATAATGAAATACATTGTTTAAACCTATATTCACTGGAAACAATACTTCTATTAGTCTCCTGGCGTTGTGGGGTACAGAACAGGGATGCCATCAAATCAGGGTTTTGAAGGAAATGAAATAATGGTATTCCTACATTATACATTCGTATACTTACAGGAGATGGCTGTTTGGGGAGGGGTCCTCATTCATAAAATGACATATTCAGGTGACCGGCTTTTATAGATGATATCATGTTTTACTGTATATGAAGGCTTGTTTCTCAACATGCATCACATAGCATTTGGTATAGCATCATATCATGCTTTTATAGGTTGGTGGTTGACAAGAATGTGGGCAAGTCAAAATTAAATGATAAACATTGACCTTTATCATCTGAAAGTTCTAGGATTATCCAAATGCAAATTTAAGGTTGTTGGTTTAGAAAATTATGGGGCTCTTGCAGAAAACAAGAAACTTTTTATTCCCTGGAATAGGAGAACGCGGAAACTTACAGAGTACACACACTTACTTTCTGTGAGTCATGGGCGTTTCCTTTTATATTAAAGCAGTGTTCCACAGCGATGTGTCCTGGAGGTCTGGTTGATGTTTCCATTGCCCCAGATGTCCTGGTGACTTGGAGGGGGAATTCCCATTTTGAAGACTGGACAGCCTTCTCAGTTTGATTTAAATGTATTTGAATTGTAAACCAAAGAATTGTATTATGTAATAGTGTAGGAAGGTTTTGTATTGTATATCTTTTGTAATGGACGTCCCCATGGCTGTTTATAGCAATTCAGGAAAATATGTAATCACTGTTTTATTATTCTCTTACGATATTTTCTAGCATGAATGTAATGAAGGTTTGGTGTGTTCGTGACAACACCTAATGTATTACAAATGCTTTGTAATAATCATTCCTTTATTTCATATGGGTCATTGTGATTCTGGTTATGGATTGTTAAGCATGCCTATTTGCAGAGATGTAATCTCCAGTCTGTATATGGCTGTTAACCTGGTTCTTCTAATGCTTTGTCGAATATATTCCTTTCCTCTTTGCTGCTCGAATTCGTAGCCCAATTGAGTGGGCATTGATTCTTATTGGTTTAAGATCAAACAATTTCATTTCAAACATCGTTGTTTTGGTTATTTGTGTTGGAAATGCTGTCATTATGTCAAAGAAGGAAATCATTGCCACCATATTGCTGCTGTCAAAGAAGGAAATCGTATGACTTGATAGCTCCCCCCCTGATGTACTGTTGGAGAATTAAAAGTGTGAAAGGCCAAAGGTCACTATTGCAGTCAATATATATATTTGTTTGTTTCTAAAAGTGACTGGTACTTTTTAATGTGACCGGTGACGCTGGCATGACACACCCTTCATCTCCACGTGAAATACTTTTGACTTGAAGCTGTGAACCAGTGAGGCCACAAATGGGGAACCTCGTCCCTTTATTACAAAGCTGAGGCCTAAACCCACGAGCACATTGGATCAGAGAAGGCACAAACCCACGATCACAATGGCCCAGTGAGGGCTTGAACCTGGGTGGGGACAACATCAATAGCACCACTTAATCAACACACTAAGTGGTGAATCCCATTGCAGTCAATAAATAAATGACAGGCAGTTTCAAATATCCAAATTAGTTACTATTATTTAGGACAGATCACACCATTCTAATGAATTTATTAAGATTATGAAGGCTCTTAGAAAGGGAAGGCTTTACCTTAATTAAGGCATCACTGGAATTAAAGTAAAATTATTATTATTTTAATTGAGGCTGGTCCCTTTGAGAAATCACTCCCATTGGAGAAGTTGTCCTTCTTGGAGAAGTTGACCCTCTTGGAGAAATCACCCCTCTTCATGGAGACACAT
Organism: Thuja plicata; assembly: GCA_018584345.1. Classification (NCBI taxonomy): domain Eukaryota; kingdom Viridiplantae; phylum Streptophyta; class Pinopsida; order Cupressales; family Cupressaceae; genus Thuja; species Thuja plicata. Next base: position 330,048 of record MU223143.1, read on the forward strand.
GAAATGGTATAAAAAGATGGGATGGGGGTAAGGTAGTGAGAAACAAATGTAATATCATTCTAATACAAGCAGATTTTTGAAGGAGAGTGTATGTATGGAAAAACCTTGCATAATTTACAAGCAGATTTTATGATGGAGATTAAAATGATCATCATCCATTGAAGAAGCAGTTTCAAGAAGGCTAAAACTTAGTTCACTTTGAGGTTGGTGCATCCTGATAGAAGAGATTGGTCTCTTGCAAGTTGTTTCTTAGTAGTGGGGACTGGTGTCGCCCCTCTTCATGGAGAGGCATAGAGTGGTATAAAAAGGTGGGATGGGGATAAGGTAGTGAGAAAAAATGTAATATTATTCCAATATAGGCAGATTTTTGAAGGAGTGTGTATGCATGAAAAAACATTGCATCATTTACAAGCAGATTTTATGAAGAGGTTAAAATGATCATCATACATTGAAGAAGCAACATCAAGAAGGCGAAAACATAGTTCATTTTGAGGTTGGTGCATCCTAACAAAAGAGATTGGTCTCTTGCTAAGTTGATGTCTAGTGCTAGGGATTGGTGTCTCTAGTGAGTTGGTGCCTACAAGGATTTGTAAGTGTATTGTATTTTGTGTTTGGATTTGGATAGTAGATCCAAACAGTCTTTCTTTTTTTTTCCCGAATGGGTTTCCACATAAATTGGTGTTTTTTAATTGTTAGATCTTATGTGATTGCTTTATTGTAGTAGTTAAATTTGAACAAGTAAAAGATTTTCTTATACAAATTCACCCCCCTCTCCCTAATACAAGTGTGTGCTCATCGATCGATAGTAGAATGAGTTGCTTCAGAGATAGTCTAGATTCTAGACGCTAGAAGATAGATCTCGAGAGCACTCATGGTTAGTCAAGAAGGTTTTTCCTCATATAGAGCTTCATTGTTTGACAAAAAAACTATGAATTATGGAGCATAGGATTCAAACTTATCTAATGGCTCTTGGCTTTGATTTTTGGCAATCAATAATGAGTGGTCGTGTAGCCCTAACATCTCCACCGACGAATCAGGTTGGAAAAAATGCTAGTGAAAACAATACAGAAGCCATGGATGCTATCTTGTGTGGTCTGTCCCAACCAGAGTTTGTCAAGGTAATGCATTGTGCCTTGGCAAAGAAATCCTAGAAAAACTTTAAATATTTATGGAGGTGACGACAAAGTTAAAAAGGCTAAACTCCAAACACAAAAAACAGTTCAAGAGCTTAAAAATGAAAGATGAAGAAAATATTGCAACTTATCTTCTTGTGGATGAAATTGTGAACACCATCAGAGGACTTAGGGAAAAAGTTTGAAGATTCAATGATTGTGAAATGCTAAGGTCTCTCCCCTTGAAATTTATTTAAAAGTTTCCACCATTGAAGAAATGGAGGATTTGGATACACTAACAATGGATGAATTGCATGGGATCCTCAATATATAAAATGAGCATTGAAAAAAGAAGCCTCAAAGCGAGAAGCTGCCATCGAAGTTTCAAAGAAGGTGAAGAATGAAGAGCCCGAACCAAGCTACAACTTGAGCAATGAATTAGATGCAAAGGAAACCCATTTTGTGAGAAAGCTTAAGAAAGGATCCAATAAATACAAAATAAGCTACCCTTTAAATTCTTTAATTGTGGAATAATAGGGTATTTTGCTGCTAAGTGTCTATTTTGACCTTTTCACACCATCACCCCATTGCAAATGGGGATCCCCTCTTTTGCTTAGTAGTTTAGTGGTTTGCTTAGGTTAGTTGGACTTTGGCAGTGATTTTTGGAGTCTCAATTGTTGATTGGGTATGAAACTTGGGCAATGTAGAGGTGTATGGTGTGAGGATTTGAACCCTTGAGAAAAACGAGAAATGATGAGTGCAAATGAATTTTTGGTTTACAAGTAAGAGTCTTTAAGAAAGTTGGGAATTTCACTCTTCCAAGCCCAAAATCCAAACACATGGCCAAATCCCGACTTCCTTTGGAGTGTTGTCCTTAGCAAGTTTGGAAATTGGATTGAGTGCTCAGTAAAAATCCTAACAAACATAAAATTTCCAATCTCATTTGATGGACTTATCCTTGTGAGATTTCTAGCTTGTAGTCAATATTTTGATCAAATTCCTAAAGTATCAAGGAAATGCACCCAACCTTGGATAAATTCTTAGTAGTGCTTGAAATTCCTATCTCCATTTCAGAGAAATTCTTATCAAGGCTGGAAAATCCGCTCAACACTGTGAGAAAATTTGTTATGAACATCAAATTTCTGCCCAACTTGGAGGAATTGTCCTTAGTAACATAGAATTTCCGCTCAGCCTTTGGGAGTCAGTCCTTACATGCTTGAAATTTCCAACCTCCCCTTTTGGAGTTAATCTTTATTAAGGCTAAAAGCGCATGTAGGTTTTCAATGAATAATCCTTAAAACCATGGGGTTGCCATTCAGGTTTTTATCCTCATGGAGGTTGCATTTCCGATTTTGATTTGTCCTCATCAAAGGTGATTTTGCATTCAACCGTGAATGGAAACCTTTATCAAGTTGAAAATCAAATTGAGTATTTGTTTATGTGAGTTTTATGCCACTACAACATGCAGGATGAAACACCAAATATCAAATTCTCTCTTGAATAAGGAAGCTCATATGCTAAATAGTTAATGGATTTTTTGATCAAATGAGACAATCCCAAGGTTCCTTCTTACTGTGGACTTTCACTCAGTTATAATGATGTGATATGCTGGGTATTACAAAGGGACTTACGCTGTTCAGTTAATGGACATCAACTACTTCAACTATTTCCAACCAAACAAACTGCAAAGGGAAAGGGTCTAGAAAGCTATTCTAATCCTAGAATACAAGAGATAATGAATGCCTTTTTGACTTTACTAGACTCAGTTTAGCCATCGACATCAAGCAAGCTAGTGCAATCTCCTAAGGTAGATGTAAGATGTTCAAACTATTACCATTCCATTAACACCATCCATCGATGCATATCAATGTGCAAGCAATAATCGAAGTAAAGCTCATAAATATGCCATTCGACCACACAAGATAACTTAGAATCAACAAGACGCTAGTGGTTTGGTCTTAAGAGAGTTCACCAAAGATGCATTCAAAATATCTTCCATTCAACTAAACACTACTTCTAATCAACATGAAATGAAATCCTAATCTAAGTGAGGAAATGCAGAAACCATGCAATACTCCAAAACAACACAAGTAATCCACCATGAAGACCAACAATGAATTAACAATTACTTTGATAGCATTATGACAACAATTTCTCCATGTCTCTCTCACTCTAACTAATCAAATGTAATTCTTATGAGTTATAAATGAGAAGGCCTTGGCCTTTTATAGTTGTTCAGCTACAATGAAAGGCCAAGATCAATTCAAGATCAAGGGCTAAGATTATGCCAACATAGCCTTGAGATAACTACCAGCTACAAGCATTACATGTTTGGCCAATTACAATTGGGCACCAATTTGTGGGCCAATGAGAAAATTACATTGCTTTTATTGACCAATTAGAGAATTGGTTAGGTAGAAGTATTATGTGGACTCCACATGTACACTTGGCATGATCTGATTAAAGGTGCTTGGACACATGCAATTGGAGCCTTCTGATTGGTCAAAGATGAGTGGGCGCCACCTCAACATCCTTATCTCGTAGACTTGATCAATTACTTGGTGATGAAAAAATATCTCTTGATACTCAACATTTCAAATTTTCAATTGTGATGGCCCAAGCTGTTTCATCTTCATGCATTTCTTCTACTTTTGTGTTAATATTCTCATTGCATTTGTTTGTTCTTTGAAATCCTTACGGCCTTGATCTTCTTGAAGGTTTCATTACTTGACCTCGAACTTGATCCTCTTCTTGATTTTCTTGTTCCATGAGATGTGTATACCTCCTTCCACCTTGCCTTGATGTTTTTCTTGTACAACTTGCTCTTTGAAATCTTGATCTCTTGGCTCGTTGATCCCA
>MU223143.1:369255-397460 GCA_018584345.1 Thuja plicata
GATAAGGAGGGAGGGAGTGATACATATAGAGGGGGAGATAGAAAGAAAGATATGGACAAGGAGATAGAGGCTAGAGGGAATGGATAGAAAGAGATAGAGAGAAGAGAAAGTTGAAAGTAGAGAGGGAAAGATAGATAGATGGAGATAGAGTGGGAGAGAGAGAAAAAAAATTTCCCTTAAAATTTATAAATGATGAATTTTAAGATTTAAAATAAGGAACTTGGGTAGTCAAATTAAAAAATCAACAAAACTTGCGCTAAAAACAGAATAGGTCTGCAAATGTGACTTGCTTTCCTAAAAAATAATGTTTTGGTTGAGGAACCAACAAAATATGGTTATTTACTTTGAATTTACAAAATAATATTTTGGTTGAAGAGCCAACAAAATATGTGAGATCATGATTTTTTTTTTTCTGAACGCGAAGAACAAGGAATTGGGATTTCTAGCAAAATCATTTGGGATAAGAATACCCATTAATGAACAGTATCTGAACTCTATTGACAGGGCCTAATCATAGAGAAGACCAGAAGTTCAGTAATAGAACATTCCAACATATCCATAAAGGTCAAGTTCAAATTGTAACTAAACCATAAAAGCTACACTATATTATTGAAAAACAAATACTTCTTTCAAATGTTGAAGATGTTGAAGCTATGTATAACTTGAAAACACATAGCATACTTTTGGTGATAATACATAGCATGAATGACTTATTTGAGAACACGACTGATCGTTTTCCTTGATGATTTAAACTGCTCTTTCAATGGACAGCCTCAAAGCAAATAGAAACTCTGACAAAAAAGGTTAAAATCTGAGAATGAAGATTTTGAAATTAATTCTCACTGAATCTTTCTGATTACAAAGAACAAAGAGGACGGCGGTAATAGATCTGAGCTGGTGATGAGAGGGAGAGGACAAGCTTCCTCAATCGAATGAGTACATAGTAGAAACCATAGGTAAAGCATCCTCCCGCTTGAGCCTAAATGACATGTTAGGCATTTATGCATAGTGTGGAAAACATAGGCAAAGCACGTAACTGTCTTGAATACACCACGTGCCCATCTACTGACTCCACTCACGGGTAATGTGGCTTTGTATGGAGTCTAAAAATATTATTTTAACAAATAAAATGTATAAATCAATCCCAACAAACATGTACACTACAAATCCCATAATTTCGCAATTAAAATAGCTCTTGGGGACATCTTATATGAAAAAAACCAGACCAAACTGCAAAAAATTATAGTCAATAACAGTGTACCTGCAATTCACACTCAATGGAATGCACTTCAGGGTTTACGTTTTAAAATAAACAGACAGTAGAGCTTACAAAATCTAACTGAAGGACAATTTAATTCAATATTATATTAAGTGTCTTTAAACACACGGCTGAACACATCACCCACAACTCTGGAAATTCAAAAATTGAGCACTAAACTAAACGTTCTAGAATGACGTGTCAATATGAACATGATTAGATTGTAATATCAAAGACCCATCCCTCACTCCTTTCACACTATTATTTTATTTGCGCTGGAATATTTCTTTCATCTTTACACGTGGATTGCACATATTCATTAGTGGTTGTTTATGTGACAGGAGCATCTATAATATGTGATTTGATGTATGGAGATGCCTTGTCCTTTCATACAAAGAGCTAGGTATTGTGTTGGAAGTTTACCATCTCCATAGCTACGATGCCACTAGGAAAGATGACAAGGCCCAATGCACGATTCCTTCATACGCTCTTCTATAAAAATTCCAAGTTATCAATTAGTACAATTGCCAATGACATGTTAGATGTTGTAGTTGCACATATTGGTGGAGAAATAAACATTTACGGAGAGGGAGAGACAAAAAAAAACATAGGAAATGAAAGAGAAGCGGCAAAAAGAGTTAGAGGAAATATAGAATGAGAGATATAGAGAGAAATAATAGAAACATGGAGGAGATGGAGAGACACAGAGATAGAGGGATAGTAAACAAGAGTGACATAGAAAAAGATGGTTGGAGAGATAGATCACTATGAATATGTATCATATCTAGACTACTGACACATAATAGCTGATCAAAAGAGCAAGTTGAATCTACTTTCATGGCCATGACTTTCCTTATTAGTTATTTGATATAAGTAATTTCAAAACTTGTTACATAATGGCCACTTGTTTGATGAAATGCCAAAACGAGATGTTTTGTTATGGAACTCTATGATAGCAAGATGTGTGTAGACGTGGATGATAAAGGGTGCATGACCCCCATTTGACAAAATGCAAAAGCAAAATGTAGTCTCATGTACTGCAATGATTACAAGATATGTTCTAAATCAAATGAGTGAGAAAGCCCTTAAATGTTTTGCCAAAATGCAGCTGACAAGTATCAAGCAAGATCCAACAACATTCATGTTTCAATCCTTGCAATTGAATGTATCATTGATTTAAATCTATCACTTCTCCACTGATGCTTGCAAATATACGTTTCAATTGCTATGTGAAAAATCTCATCGAACAAAAAAAAAACTTTGATAGACTTTTGAACTTCATGCAGTCTAACCAAAAGATCATGACATTGACTAGACTAAGTGAAAACTTAATATACTTCAATAATTTCATCCATCACTACATTTTTATGAAACACTTCAAATTATTTTTAAACAATCTCATAAATTAATGCCCCAAATTTTCACACAAGACATTATTTCAATCAACATTGGACGAACAATGTTTTTTGCATTACAAGTGACATTCACGTGTTTCATTACACGCTAATACACACATAAGAAATCATGACTATGACAACAATACAAAAAATAACATCATCAATGCATCAAGATTCTTGGCACAAATAACATCATTTTCTAAATGGGCTACTAATTGAACTCATGCGTTGCACAACCATAGCTATCGTTCGAGTCTCTCCACGCTTCATAGCCATCCCTTCTAAAGACGACAATAGCTTTGAAGCACTTTCTTGGAGTGAATTAGTTCTATACAAGCCATTCCGCAACATCATGTGAGATTACAAATAATTGGGAAACTTTTTCAAACCAATACCAAACTTGGCATGTACACAGAACCAGTCTTGAACCGGTACAAGAAAATGAAATTGACAGCCCAACAAGCAATGAGAATATTATGCAAGAAAGTACACCAAATGAATGGAAAGTCTTGTCAGGATTGTACCCAGCCCTACCTATCTACCTAAAGGAAATTGACATGCTTGGTAACTGAGAAATAGACTTGAACAATAATTGGAAAAAATTAGATTTCAATCCATCACAACAAAAAATAACTACTACTTTCATACAAGCTAATTGCACCACGTTTGAAGTTCCACAAATTCTCAATCACAAAACGCACACTATGTTGTCTACACAACAACAAAAACCATACGAGATTGTTCTAGGGCATCTGCATTCAAGTATTCAAAAACCACCACTTAAAACTTATTATTCAGGGCACAACAGGCACAGGAAAGTCACTCCTTATTACAACAATAAAGTCAACAATGATCAACTCCGCACCACCTTGCCAAACGCCATTACTTCTCGCACCAACAGGCATATCAGTGTTCAACATACAAGCATCAATAATTCATTCTTCTCTTCGAATACCAATCAAAGAAATGGTGCCCCTACAAGGACAAGCTCTTGCAACTTTCCAAGAAAGCATGTACTTCATTTGTTACATTCTAATAGATGAAATGAGTTTCATAGGACGTAAGCTGCTTGAAAAAAATTAACATGAGGCTACACCAAGCTTTTCCAGGTCAGAATCACATTCCATTTGGAGGACTCTCCATTGTTCTATTTGGTGACGTGGGACAATTACCAACAGTTAATGACATTCCAATGTATGCTTTAAATTCCTATTGTGGCACACTCTGGCGCAACTTCAACACTGTTGTTACCCTGGATAAAATTTTCCGTCAAGTAGGGGGGCACTCATATACATATTCAATTTCATGCACTTCTTTCAAATTTACGGAATGCAACCCCTACAATTACAGATAGGCAATTTCTAATGTCACGATCGGATTCAACAATTGCCTCAGATGAACAAACACTTTTCCTCCTAGCCATACATCGCTTTTTAACAAATGAAATGGTCTTAATCCATAATAAATGCATGTTGCTATCTTTAGCAAAGCCAGTTGCCCTGTCCAATGCAGACCATGCTCAAATCCAGAAGAAGAACAACTTCAATCCAAGATCCTCGTGTAACAATAACATACTTTGATAAATAGGATTTGGGAAGCATCACATTACTAAAGTATGTTCTACAAAACATATTTATATATGAAACGAAAAGAAGAAAAAAATATTCCACTTCATACTAAAATGTTATGTTTCTACTTATTTAAAATACAATTACCCGTTAATGACAACAAAAAAATTACAACAAAATCCAAATAACATAAAAAAAAGGCATAACCATTGCACACTCAGGTGCGATTGCTAGTAGTAATAATATTGATACTAATATATTATATATATCAATTAATATATCATATATTAAATAATAATGATATTAATCAAATTAGTAATAATAATGATATTATTATATTAATTAAAATATTATATATTAAATAGTGATGATATTAATATATTATATTAATAATGATAATAATATTAATATATTAATAATAATAAATATATTAATATATAATTATAAAATATTATAAAATAAAATAAAATAAAATAAAAAAAAGAAACAAGAGGGCAGGGACCAAGTCGCGGTACCCCTTGGATTGCGGCTGATGTCGCAGCCCCTAAGAGTTGCGACTGTAGTCGCACCACCCAAGGGGGCACGACAGAGTGGCCACCCATGGGGAGAGGGCGTGACTCCCCCCACCCACGTGGTGAGCACTCCTCTCCCTCGTATAAATAAACAAAGGGGGTAGGGGGAGAAAACAAAAAGAAAAAAAGGATCGCCTAAAATAAGAGGAAGGTCAACAGTCATCGACTTGAGGGGTATGGAATTAATTCTTACTTAATTGTTTATTATTATATATATATATATATATATAATAATAATAATAATAATAATTTATAATTACATGTATTTTGTAAAGATAAATATATTCTATATCATTTATGTATAAATATTATATATATANAGGGGTATGGAATTAATTCTTACTTAATTGTTTATTATTATATATATATATATATATATATATATAATAATAATAATAATAATAATTTATAATTACATGTATTTTGTAAAGATAAATATATTCTATATCATTTATGTATAAATATTATATATATATATATATTGGGATAGATCTACATTTATTATGTGAATTCCTAATGAATGCATTCTTGTATAATTGTAAACTTAAAGTGGATGTTATAATCAATACTAACGTTATACATTTATGTGCCCCAAATGAGATTAATTGGCAATTTGAGATTGTTAGTCTTGTTGCCAATGGCAATTCGAGGTTGGTATAGCCCCGTTGCCCAAATGAGATTAATTGGCAATTCGAGATTGTTATAGTACCGTTTCCAATGACAATTCGAAGTTGGTATAGCCCAGTTGCCCAAATGAGATTAATTGGCAATTCGAGATTGTTTTAGTCCCATTGCCAATGACAATTCGAGGTTGGTATAGCCCCGTTGCCAATTTGAGGTTGTTATAATCTCGTGTAGGCAGTATATATACTGATAGGCCAGTCATATGCATATGCGTAGGCTTGGATATGTCTATCATTTCCAAGAGATCTTAGGAGTAGTGCTCTATGGGAAGACGTGCCGATAGCCCGATTGCTTAGAGTGGATCTTATATCCCTCAAGCCGAGAATCGGGAATTCTGTGAAGCCCGACCTAGAGGCAGTTCCTAGGGTCAAATCCCCCTTACTAACTTAGAATAGAGTAAGAGTCATATAAATTGTGTAATATTTTGTACTAACGTCGGTTTTGCAGAAAATTACATAAGGAGAATAAGAAGGGACATTACATGTTACAAACATTAAATGACATCCAATTGGAAAACTGCATAGCTTTAACATACATATCCACTTGGGAATGCATTCCACATGTCCACTTGGAATATCTCGATTGGATGAAGATGAATGGATGCCATCTCAGCATGCTTGTGTTGCAACAACTTTTCAATCCTCTCTACTTTGGAAATCTTCTCCTTGAGATGTTCTTGGAATGGTTCTTCTCTTGGTATCTTGCCCTCTTGTAGTGATCAGGTCCTTCATGTTGATCTTGGAATTCCGTGCTTTCACTTCACTTGAAGTCTTGAAATTGTCATGTCCTTTCTTCCTCCAGTGTACCTTTCATGTTGCAATCATCCTTGTTCATGAAGAGGCTCAACCTTGAACATTATCCCTTTATGTACTTGTTTGATCATCACCTTCTATGACCATCTCCATTTTGTACTCACATTATTGAAGTCTTGAACATTTGTAGTTTGCATTTCCACTTCCATCTTTTGCTATCTTCTTCCCTCATTTCACATACTTGCTTCACCTCGTTCCTTGCATCAAACCTGAAAAAGAAGGTGAAACCTTGGATCAAAGTTATGAACAAAAGGGGAACGCAAATCTTAAAGATTTAAAATATATCATGATGAAAATTTCTCAAGGATTGGGCTCATGGATTTCGCATTTGAAAGGCTCGGTTTTCTGTTTCTGAACGTTGAAATCCTGGGATAATCTGAAGCTGTCCTTAACAATCTTGATCATTAGACTTAGAAACTGTCTTGAAATGTTCATCACTAATCTGGAAATACATCTTCCTCATTCTGATTTTGGTTCCTTAATCCTGATGCTTAGACCCTGGAATTGTATTTGATTTCTGAGTTGGATTTGAAACTTTGAAGCCTTGTCTTAATTCTGGAAATAATGTTCTCAAATCTGGAGAATGCATGAAAGGGTGAGGAAATTAATCAGATCTGCTTGTAAATCACTGATTTTCCTTGCACAAATTTATTTCCTCATATCACCTTCCTTGGTATAATTCACTTCCTCTTATTTGGACTTTTCAGCACATTGAATCCTTTGCTCTTAATCCTGGTTTGATTTGCATTCATTGGGAATTTCCTCTCTGCTTTCTGATTTGATTCCCCTTCAGTCTGGAAATTTCACACCTATGCCCTGATTTTCGCCCTTATTTCTAATTTCCCCTTGCATTCACCTATGTTGCTTAAAGGTGTCCTTTCAATTGCTTTGAAATTTGTCTCAATTTCTGATCAAAATCACCTCACTTCGACTACAAATCGCACTCATCTGTGTTTGACCTGCACTCGAATCGCTCTGCTTTCATTTTGAGTTGCTTGAATGAGGTTCGCTTTCTTCCTTTATATGAGTTCCTAACTTCAAGAGGTGTGACCTTTACTTGAATCAAGGGGGGCTGACCCTTGAATTAATTTGCACTTCAAACCTATTGATGTATATTGAAATTGTTAGGTCGCCTGTGTAAGAAGATTTCCCAGGTCGGCCTTCTTTATTTTGCAATTTTCCTAGTTTGAAAGGTATAAATAGAAGGTGGACTGCTCAACACCATCCCCAACTCAAACTCGTACATCCTAAAACAAAATTTGCTGAGTTAATCCAATCTGCTTCTGTTCAGACTCCTTGACTTGGATAAATATGAATTTTTTGTTTTAATTTCTGATTTTCTTAAGGAAATTGCCCCTTTCAGATGCTGGTCATCACTCATAATTGCCACATTTGTTCGTAATCCTGATCTCTGCGCTTAGTCGATTTGATTTTCTGAATTGGGAGTGAAAGGATTATAACTGATCTTTATTTATTTCGATCGCATGAATAGGTATCACTCTCTGATCTTTAAGGCCGATTCTCCCATAAGCATTTACCTTGATCAATGTCTTGGCCCTTAATCAAGCCGTCTCCATGCACCGCCTTTATCATTGAGTTCCGTTGCAATTTATTTCAGTTTTGACTGATTTCCACCAGTCCACAATGAATTTGGGATTAAAAATGCCCAAGGTGGAAAATCTATCTGTCTAGGGACTTATTCACATTTCACTTTTACTTCTGATTTCTTTCACTTAATGCCTTGGTGGAGAATCGATTGGCATAGGGACAATGGATTTCATCACGTTTGCCTTTAAATTTGTCTTTAAAATTCATCAAGTCCACCTTGTGGAAAATTGCAGGTCATAGGGACAATGGATTTCATCATGTTTACCTTTAAATTTGTCTTTAAAATTCTCCTAGTCCTTCTAGTGGAAAATTGCAGGTCATAGGGACAAATCAGTCCTTATGGAATTTCACTTTTCTTGCACAAAGGTAGAGGGTGGAAAATCGACTCTCATAGGGACTCCTCATTTGCTTGTTCACTTTATCGTCAAGGGAAAATTTGAAGGTCATAAGGACTATTGGAGATTTGGGCTTCATAGGGACAAGTGGAAAATCCATGTCCATAGGGACTTTCCCTTTCAAACGTATTCCGAAATTTGGCTAAGTGTTTGCACAGTGGAAAATCAACCTCCATAGGGTGTTTTGGTCTTTTAGTTTCAATTTCATTCAATCCTTACACCCAGGGGTGGAAAATTGATCACTATAAGGACTTTTCATCTGGACATAGTGGAAAATTGATTTTCATAGGGACTTCCCCTCTAGACATAGTGGAAAATCGATCCCTATAAGGACTTTGCACTTAACTGGCAAGATTTCATTTTTTTGGTCCAAATTCAAAGGTAAGATAAGACATCAATGCACCATAGGGACCAACAGACTTACTAAAACACCCCAATACTTCGGAATTTTCCCTTGGGATTTAACAAATTTTGCATATGGACCCTAGTGACTCCAAAACCTTACGATTTGTCTATGTTTGCGATTTGGGGACTTTGAAGCCTGACTATACCCCTGAGCGACACCTGCACATTGGATCTTGGAACTAACACTCAACTGCCAAAACCCTACAAACTAACAAATGAAAAGAGGGGGTCCCCATTTGCAGTGGGGCGATGGTGTGAAAAGGTCATAACAAATAAGAAAAGTAAAGAATTAAAATTAAATTATTAAAGTTATAAAATTACTAGCAACCTGTGAAGACAAAGCAAATTAAAATTATAAATAAAACTTGTGATATAATTTTGATTGCGAGGGGCTGTAGCAATTTGAAGCATTGGCTATGGAGGTACCACCAACTATGAGCATCCTTAAATGGATGGCGAAGAGTGTCAGTACTTAGATCTCTTGCATTCACGAACTCTATGAACTCATTTGTAATCAAATCTCACACATCATCATCGAGAAAGACTAACGAATGCTGCCTTGTACCCATCAGACACTTCTAAATCTCTATATGGTGGAAGCCTTCCTGACATATGAAGATATTGTTTGCTATAATATTTTGGTGCCAATGTATAGGAAAAAAGATGTAGAACTGTGGTTATCTTGTTCCATCTTTCTACAACAATTGCTTGCCATTGTTTGAACAAGGTCTCCTCATGGTCTTTCTCTTTTTGATTTATGATTTTCTTCATCTTCTCAAGCATTGAGCCGATGCCATCATACACCTCTCCAATGCAAGGCCTATCCATATCAGTTTAGCGAAGCATACCCCTAATGGGCTTGGTGAAGCTAGGGATATACTCCACACGTTCCCACCATGAGTCATCCAACATCCTTTGCTTAATTTTTGTTGCCCTCTCACTGCTGCTTTGCCTCCATATAGACCAATTATTGCTGATCTCCATATTGCAAAGTATCATTTTCACTTTCACAAGTTGTCTCAAGACAATAATTTTAGATGCAAAACGGGTCTCAACAACCTATAATAGAAATTAAAGCAAAAAGTATATTTAATAGAGAGAAACTTCAAAGAAGAATACACATTACACAATCAAATTATGAAAATCAGAAAATATAAAATACTAATTTTATTTATTTTTAATTAAATTACTACTTCAAGTTCACTTAGCTTCAATAACTCCAAATTTGAGAATAATCTGAAAATTCCTTGAGACTTGATGGTTTGTGATGAACATCTAGATGTCCTCAGCCTCTGCATTCACCTCTTTGATCCACCCAATTTTATTACCATTCATTTGTAGCATATGATTGAGTGAGTGGACAGCATATGATTGAGTGAGTGGACCGCATAAGGTGTCGAAAAGATATGCTGATATCGCTCTTCAATTAACAAACCAGCATCTCTATAATTCTTTGCATTGTCCATTATGACTTGAACAACATTTCTAGGTCCCATTGTCTCAATGGCAGGGATGAGAATATCAACAATAAATTGTCCATCTTTTACTTGCTCTTCACGATCCGTGGATTTCAAAAACATTGCCTCTTTAGGGGACACCGCCATGACATTGATCAAGGGACGATTTCTTGAATCTTTACACCCATCTGAAACAATGGATACCCCTGTCTCAATCCAAGAATCCCTTATGGGCTTCAATGCATCTTCAACCCCCCCTTGACCTCTCTTTCCAGCAAGGTGTTGCGTATCTTCTCATTAGTGGGGCCCTTATACCCTCTTGAAGTTTAATTGGCACTTTTCAACGACTTCTAGTCCAGGGAGTGAACATTGAAAGGCAACCCATTTGCATATATGCATCTTGCTATATCTTGGTTGGCCATGTCATGACTCTCATTTTGAAATGAAGTTTCCAAATGTCCCTTGATTTTGCTTGCAATGGGTGCTTGAGTTTCAGTTTTAGGTTTAGCTGGGTAGTAAAAAAGGGGTGGTCTTCTTCCACAACACTTGAAGAGGGGGCTCCATTCCCTTTGATTTTTTCTAGTGGGCATATTTTGTCTGTGCTTCTCTCTCTTTTGCTTCTTCATGCTCCATGATATATTTTAATACCTTTTCATTTTGTATAGGAACCTTATTTTTTCCAGGGTATTTCTTGACTCCTCATATAGGGAATCCACACAAATGGCCCATCACCCGATAATATGAAAACAATTCCTTTCTACATTACAACCTCGACATTTCTAACAGAATCTCCCACTTCCTGGAAGCAGTTTTATAATATTAACATACTTACAAAAAGTAGAATCAGAATTCTGATCTTTTTTTTGTTCTTCATTATTGCCTATGGAGGAAGAGGTAAATGCCTTTGTAGTTCCTATGGCAAATTTTTTAATAGACATTCAAAATGAAAACAAGAGAATAGAAAAAAATAAAATAGGTAGATCTAATGGGCAATTAAAGCTATGTTACCCCGGGTTTCCGGAACGTGGGGACGAGGGGACGGGGAAACGAGTTTCCGGGACGAATTTCTTTTTCTTGGAGCAGGGGATGGCAGTGGAGATGACTATAAAATAGGGAAATTTTAAAATATATAAGGAAATTTTAAATATTCATATGAAAACACGGATAAAGCATGCTTATTTACATTGTAGAACCTTAACATATAACATTTGTGTTAAATAATTTAAATTGAGAGTTTACATGAGTGTGAAGTCAAACAAATTATCAAAACTCAAACATTATTTAAATTAATTTTATGGGACAGCCAGGGGACGGGTTTCTGAGTTTCCGGGACATCCCCGTTTCCGGGACGGGTCAAATTATGCCAGAAACGCGTCCGGGTAAACACTGAATTAAAGAGAAATGAAAAGAAAACAAAAAAAAAAACAAAACCAAAACAAAATAAAATGAAAAAACTTACCTCTTTCAGCCAATTGAAGCTTGCAAAGGAGTAGAAATGAAGCTTAAACACTTGATCAAGCTTCACAAATCAATCTTTTAACTCCCTCTTGATTAACCACCTATTTGCTCCACCTCAAGAGAAAACAATCTTTTTGCACAACAAATGAGCCATAAAAACCCAGCTTAAGTCTTTTAAAAACACCTTTTTAGGGTTTTGGATGTCAAAAAGTTATTAAATTTGCAATTTTTTTTGTATTTCTGCCTCTTTTTGGCCTGGGTTCATTGTTGGTCTGGCCAAATTTGCCCGGGTTTGAACCTGGTCCGGTCTGATCGAATCGGCCGCCATAGGCATGGACCTTTTGTTCAGACCCACAAGCCAACTCGCCCTAGACCCGGACCTGGTTCAAAATGGATCGGTACCAGGGGACTGCACCTGCGAATTGGGTAACATGGTTTGAGAATAATAATTAATAATCCGAAAAATACGTGTTTTAATGCAAATCTTCCACAGTTACAAAAAGTTTTAAAGAAAATGCTCCAAAAACTGTAGAAGTGTTTTATAGACTTGAAAGTTTCTTTTTTAACAATTAAAATGAGGTTATGAATATGTTGGAAACAGATTTGTCACTATAGAAATTTATAAACTCAGTTCTGTCATGCCCATTTCATAATGGCAATCGTACCAACATTTGGATAAGCTATTTCTTTATCAGAATATCTTTCCTATGAATTTTAGAGGTACAACTACCTGTTGTGATGTGATTTTATTTTATAAGTTTGCTTTTAACCAGAAGCAGAAAAGCTTGAGTAACAAAGAAACAAAATACATTCCTTGAAAATGAAAAAAGATACTGAAAGATTTTAAGTGACAGATTTCTCACTTCCAAAATCATGAGTAAAAATGTATAGTAATCTAGAAATTCAGTTTTGAGACAATAATTAGTTAACGGACTGATTTTCTATCTTAAAACTAACATCAACAACTTCAGAATAGACATAAAATGTTAACCACTTCGGAATAATAATGCACTTGAAATAGTTACCACAGACAGGAATAATTACTCGGAACCAATGACAGCATACAGACTCCAAAAAATTCCTTTGTTCCAAGTGCTCAGAAACTGTAAAGTCACAGAATAACGACCTCTTGTATAAGTAAAAATTCCTTTCTAACTATATATTCTAAAAATTATTATCTTCAAAACTAAAAGATGCCTCATTTATTCTGTCGGTTACATATTTATAACATTACAAATGCAATTGAATTTTTTAAACTAACCGCCCAAAGAAGGTTAAAAGAATCCTTTAAATTTAGGAAACTTTAACACTTCATTAACTTAAAGAGTCCTTTTGAATAGCAATAAAAATTAAATAAACTAAATATTGTGCTAGGGTGGTACAATCTCTCCATTGGCTTCATTTTTGTCTTTAAGTGGAGATTGAGGCCTCTGAGTGACAACCTTGAACCTTGACTTTGTTAGTTCGAAACACTTTTATGACACGTGTCAATTCACTGTCTCATAAGGATAACATTATTGGTTCTCAGCCTCCATAATGCCGATTGCGTCAAACATTCTCCAGCTTGCTCTGAAAGGTGGCGAAACGACCTGTACATTGCACCAGATGAGCATCTATAGCACTTACCTTTCTCATGTTCTTGACACAGTTTTGTTTGTCAAAAAGTTCATCAATCCTGTGCGTGAAATTATCCTTAATAGCTTCGATATTCATGTCCTAAGAATTATCTTTTGTCAGAAATCTGAGTTGATGGCCAGGAAACCAATTTGGATATCTGATTTAATCCGGTCACACTCTTTTAACAGTTTGGTTTTCTCTTGGACATTTTTTTGTTGAGCTCCCAACCTCCATTCAATAGTCTTTTTCCACACATAACATCTGTTATCGTTGGCGCTTGGGAGGATTTGCTCAACAACCAATTTATGAGAACTCATGTCTTCCTTTTACTTGAGTTTCCTTTTCAACTCTTATCCTAACAGTCTCTTCTTTCTTTGACATTGTTATCTCACCATCAACCTATTTTCTTCTGATGTCAACTTTATCATACAATTTCTGAGCTTCTTCAATAAATCCATATCCTTTGGTTATGATTTTGCCTACCCAATTCTCAGTTATTTTACCATAGGATTTGTATTTGTGAATTTTCTCAATGACTTATTTTCCACCAAGTTTGTGTCGAAAGAAGGATAAATTTGTCATCATCCACAATGCACTTAAGAGGTCAAAACTTTTACCTGCTGCTTCAATTAGGTTTTAGGTTTCTTATCCTTTTCTGTTCTTTCTACCAACTTCGCAGCTGATACTTGAAAATTGTGTATGGTTCCACCTTGTGATGAAGGTCTTAGTTTGATCATTGTGATGTTGAAGTTCTTAGCTGTCATTTCACCTGCATCTTTCTTTGCAGAAGGATGGTCAATTTTCACAAACATGTGTCTAGAGGCAGCAGTTGGCATCAACTTGGAAGTAGTTTTGGGCTTGTTGGTTGATGTGTCCTTTGAAGGAGGCTAGCAACAATGTCTGATTCTGGGACGCTTGATTCCACCATTTTTCGCTTATTCAACAATGTTTTCTGGAACCATGAAGTGGGTGTAATGGGAGGAGCATCAGAGGAAGTTCCAATGGCACTAGGGGAGAATTGTGACTTCATGGGAGAATTAATGTCCTACTTTTCTGAGAGATGAAATGTCAGGTGAGGATGGAGACAATAAATAGACTGGGTGGAGCAAGAAGATTCTAAGTTAATGAGGATATGGGTAACACTTTCTTTGTTGACCTCTTCTAGAATAGTCTCAAGTTTCTACTTTTCTTTATCCTTATTTGCCTTTCCTTTTGTAGCATCCTTGCAGTTCTCTTTTGGATTTCTCCTATTAGGAGGGTCTTCATCTCTACCACCTCCCTCTCCACCTATGACTTGAGGATTGGGTGATGATGAAGATGATTGAGAAGATTGTCCTACCACTTGTTGTCTTCTTTCTTTGCAGTTCTCTTTGTTTGAAGGCTTAGGGCTGAGCTTCTTGACTATTTTCTTTAATACCCATTCCCTGGTTCTTCTGAGTACTACTGCTGATCTTTCCTCTAGAGTCTTTACATCGTTTACATTCCAATTGATGCGGACAATTGGCTGCACTTGGATGTGGTTAACATATCTGGGAACCACTAGATGAGCATCATCATCTTCTATAAGTTGGATACCCCAATTTAAGTTGAAGATTTTGATTTGTTTTAAAACCAATCTCATCGAATCCCACCTTTGGACTTCAAAATCATTCTCACAATTAGCCCAATAATCCTCTATTCTAGAGACATGATGGAATCTGGGCCCAAGCCACAAGTTATTCTGAACAAAAACTTTGCTGTTAAAAGAAAAACACATCTCAAAGGAATGCATTGTATACTTAGCTAGATCTCCCTCAATGTTCAATGTATCATAAAAGGACTTGCACTGGTAGTGAGATAAACCTATAGGAAAAGAAAAACCTACCTTTTTCTTCTCGCGACACTTTTATTTCAGCTCACCAATCTGCCTACACACTTCTTATCAGTCACATACTTAGGCAGTTTGCACGGGAATCCATCAAAGCTTCCAAATCTTATATAAGTAAATATCTGAAACTAGATAAAGAAGCTTCCGTATGTGTTGACCAATTGAGCAGCTTCCAGAGATATCCTCTTACCAATATTACCTTGAAATTCTTGGACCACACACAGTGTAAGTGCATCATTCACATGCTTGAAAGTTTTGTAGCCGCCTTCCAAATGCATTTATGGGTAGTGGTCATAGATTTGAGCAACTCATCACAATTTCTAATTGGAACTAGCCTTGGCAACACTCTCATGTTGGTAATTGCATCAAACAAATCGGATGACTTGGAATGTCTTCTCAAATTGAAAATGAGTCATTTGCTTGTGAAGTTAGTCACTTTTGAAATTGCCCCAATTAATAAATTGCTCCCTGAATGATTACAACAAAAAAGAAATACATCCATTCTTCAAAATTGTGTGCATCTGCATTGCCCGCCAACCTATGGAGCAATAAGATGATGTCAAAAATTTCATTTGTGAAATGCTTTTTGAGTAGCTGAGACTTTTCCTTTTTGGGAACGGCTAGCCAATCCCTAGCAGTTGTGTTCCAACATTGATTCTTCTTTTTGACAAAGCATTGGCATGCTATTGTGGTGTTAAGGTCTGTTAATGGTTCTCTTTGAGGCAACTTGATAAGTGAAGTGAAAGCTTCTCTATCTAATTTAGCAATTATTCTATTATCACCAGTTTTTACCTCTAGGGTTTTTGGGTCGTAATGGTTCATGCATTTCTATATCAAATCTGTGCATCGGATTGGCACAAGGAAACCAACTGCCTACAATAATACACTGTCAAACAACTTCTATCTCAGGGGCGACCTATTTTGACAACATGTTCTTTTCGAAAACTCGTCTAGGTTAACATGCCCTAGTTTAGTATCTCAGCTTTCAGGGAGGGTGCTTTCTAGACCAGACAATTGTTCATACTTGATATATCTGTACTTCATGTTGGCTAAATCAAGGTGCTAAATAGATGGACTATATCCTCATACACGTCGGTAAACAAAACAAGGGAAACTTTAATTTGTAGCAAACAGTTTTGTGCTGGGCAATTACTCATAAAAATAGTTTACCTGACACAAATTTCCCCCTCGTAAGCTACAAGGCTGTGAGAAATTGTGTACCTTTATTTCTGCTAAGCTGTAATACTCTGTGTAGGACTTGGGATCTCCTTTGTACTATATCTTGCCTAACAATGATTCTAAAAATTCAGTAATTATACAACTTTGAAAACATGTTATACATTATGAAAGCACCAAAACCTTAAAATAACATCAATTCATTTTTTCTTCTTTCTTCATTTGGAAATGTGTGTTGGAGGTTTTGAAGCTGCGTCAGTGTCAAGAAAGGTAACTACTTGAGTAATATGTTGTCTATTTATGTTAGTTGTTTACTATAATTGAAACACTTGAAAAGGCAAGGAGAAACTATACCCTTTCTAAGCCATATACATGTAAGCCTATTTATAGACTACATGATGAACAAAAGTAAGTTAATACACTTAGCTAGGAAATAAACTGACCAGAATATCATGTTCAAATTATTACTTTTCAGTAGTTTTATTGCTATTAGAAATTTGAAGCTCCTTATTTCCAAATCTACTCTTTTTTTATTTACTTGTTTATAAACTGGTGTGAAGCTCACTACATAAAAGGCATTTGGTTAAATTCTTTTCCTTAGTTGATCATTATTTTGATACTGTAATATTTTAGTAATGTTTTAACTAAGATGCCTTTGTTTCTTGTACAATAGATTGAACCTGCATCTCGGACAAGAACGGGATCCGGCCCATGGCGGAAGGTTTGTGTGCTAAAAGAAGAGGCTTGATAATCATTCTTTTTAATCTGGGTTGATTGGTTTTCTTTTGAATTTTTGTTCTGTTTTGTTTTTCAGATGGCTTTATTCATTTTATTGGTATTAACTTCACAGCTCATGGAATAAAATATTATTTTCTAATGAACGATGGAATCGGGTACACTATTAAGAGCAACAAATTGGAAGTTTTCAGTTTCTCATTATAGTAACTCTGGAGCAAAAAATAACAGAAGGTTGCTTATAGTTTTTTTTTTCATTGGATTGTTGTTAGTACCTTAACGCTCTTCTGCATATCGTAGCTTCCTCCGACTGCCCTAAAGACATTTTCAATCCACCTTCTTTTGAGCAGCTACATCCCCGTACTGAAATACAAATTGTAAAGAGAATCTTTCGCAATTTATTCCATTATAGCAAAAATATTTGTTGGGAATAACCCAGCAAATCAAAAGAAAGATTTTTCCCATTAATTAAGGAAGAAAATTGGAAACCAAAAAGAAAAATATTCATAAAAGAGAGAGAAACTACACTTTTTTCATTTGAAGCAGAGAGAGAGAGAGAGAGAGAGAGAGAGAGAATTCATAATATATTATTACATAGTTTGACTTCAAAGTTTAAAACCGAAAACCAATATGTATAAATTACTAAGTAACAATGAGTGGAGAGAGATACTGAGACTAGCTGCTAGGAAGTACATTCCTAGGGGGCTGTAGGTTGTGATGATCAAGCTTCAACATCTATGCCTGTTCTCAATTGATTCATCTAATCATCAAATACCTCAACCTTCCCCAGGATATCAAGGTCCTCATCAAAAAGTTGCTCCCCCGTTTTGTATTTGGATTGATCTTGTCAAAGGCCAATCCATTGATTGTTCTCAACGATCCTTGATATAATCAAATTCATTGCATTAGTTCATTGAATCATTATAGATAGAGAACAGGTATTCTAATTGCAAATTGTAAGAAAACAATACATAATTTATAATAAAAATCAAGTTTTCCTTATCTTGAAGTATTTTGAGCTAAAGGTGAAGGTTGTAGCGAACAAAACCCAAATCATTCATGTGTGTCAAGTCAAACAATTTGTGGCTCATCTAGTTTGTGTGTTCAAATTCACTTCAAGAATTCTCACAAGTAGATGAACTGCATTGTTGGCTTAGAATACACAGTGGTATTCATAGTTTGTCTTTGGCATCATTGCCAAAACAATTCACCTTTTGGTTGCAACAAACCAAAATTTATCAATATTCTATTATTATAATGTATTTAAAACTATAAAGGCAAATTTAAACTTTGAGAGAGATAACAAGGGGGAAGTTGATATCAAACACTTGGTTTCAAAGTATTCTTGCTTTATATGACACAAATAGTGGAAAGAAGCCACTTTCCTTGCTAGTATGAAGGTAAATCTTCAATTGCTACCTAGTAATTTTGTGATTCAGGGAAAAATCTCTTGATGCATTTGAAGGCCCTTTGTTACCTCTTTAACAAGAATAAAGGAGTCATTGTAAAAGAACACTGAACTCAAAAAGTTTTCTATGGCATGGACACAATGCATATATTGATCCTGTTTCTCTTCAGTGATCTCCTATATTGGTATGTATCTATTCCTCTCATGGTCTGTCCTCGTTAGCCCTCTTGGCGCTCTCCATTGCCTTAAGTAGCTCATTGGGGATTTCTCCCCATTGACTTGCCACAAACTTTAACTAAAGTCTTCAGAAATAACACTATTTCTTATGCCTTTGCATTACACAAAAACACACGTTGCTATCATCTTGCCAGACATTATTTGCTAACCCAAACTCTACCGACTCATTTGAAATGAATAGTTGTTTCAATTAATCCTCTAGGCACATATAGTCTACAATGCAAGGATGTGGGTAGAAAATCTTGTCACCACGTTCGTAGAGAGTTCCTTGCAGTTGATGATTTTGTGCATTAGGTGTCCCTTGTGTGATTGTTGACGAATTTGCTGATGGTTTTGGCTTTATTCCATATAGATTCAACCTATGACAACTTGCCATTGTCTTCCCAGGTTGAATCAAACCAATGTGCCACTCATTGATTCCATGACATGACAAGAATCAACATTATTTGTAGTAAATGGGACCACATGTTTTGGTCCCACTTGAACTACCTTGTTATCAAATATAATTGATAGTGCCTACATTGATTTTACTCTTATATAATGCATTTGTTGGCTTGCAAAACATTATTTGAACTGTAGGTCCAACAAGGAAATTTCTAGTTGTACATTTTCTCCAATTGATCCACACAACATAATCACACAACTAGTCTCAGCCCACTTCAGTCAGTGATTTGCAAGGACATTGCACAAATCCTAAATTTTACCAGTCAGCATGTCCATTTACATAGTCTCATAGAAGGGGGGTGTTGAACCCAAGATGCTAGCAAAATTGAATGACATGCTAGATTTATAACAAAAATTAGCAAAGGCCTTTTTGGTCCACTCATGACTAGTCTTTTTCCTCCTCAAATGGTATTCAAAGATTGATGTGCCCAAGGCATTAGTGTTTCCTCCTTGTGTTAGATTTTCTTATTGGAAAAATGAGATGTAGAATAGCTTGTTTGTCATAGGCAATTGTGGTCTCTCCACATTGTCAAAAGGATTGATTGTGGCCTTAGAAGTCAACCCAACTATTATGCTTGTCCTTGCCATCTTTTCCTTATTTGTTGAACAAGACTTAAGCCCTCAAGACCTAATAGGTGACATCTAGAGGGCATTGTTTGCAAAGCTTCACATCATGGTTTGACATTATAGCCAAATGACATTTGAAGTGATAAATGTGTCCTTTGCATTTGATTTTTCTTGTATGAGGGATGACTTGGCCATATGTAAATGCAAATTCTTTCTCACGCTCCATGATGACATAATATGCAAAAATTCAATGTTAAGGTTGTAGTCAATTATGTTCTGACATTAGTTGTTTGACTATGTATTAATTGTTTGTATCAAGTGTTTGTCAGCTTCGTGTAGTATAAGCATTTGTTGATTGACGGTTGTGTTCTTGGCAATCATCGAGTCTTTTAAATAGCTTGTGTATCATCATGGAAATTAGCATGATCCAATTAGATCAGTTCTTATCCTCGTCTGGCCATCTTTGGTCTTTTGCTATAGTAATTTCATGTGCGAATAAATATATATTTTAGTCCTATATTTGGTATGCATTGCCATCTCTATTATTAATTCATCTATAAATATTATTACATAGAGCAATGAACATTTGGTGCTGTCGCGTTAGAAGAAATTGTGTCAAAATTTGGGTGATTCATGCCCTTATATCCCATAAAGGCAAGAAGAGGTCACAAGGTGGTGAAGACCATTGGATCAGGTGATCCTTAGAAATCATCAAGCAAAGGGAACAAAGGAGAATATTACAAGAAATTCTTGAGGAAAATACAACTATAAAATTCCTTCCAAAAAACACAATCAAGTTGAAAAGTCAAGACAACCCTCTCTAAATGAGGGAAGATGGGAAACAATGTCATATTTGTTCAAATAATTTTATGATAGTAGCCTTCGAGGCATTTAAAGGTTATCAATCAAAGGAGAAGAAGACAAGCCAAGGGTGTATAAAGAAACTTGAAGGTGATACAAGTGCGGGAAGGCTAAAGCCGAGGGAAGAACTGAGTGCTACTTTTCCAAGAGTTCAAGAGAAGCATCAAAATGTCTGAAACAAAATTCCCGAGTAAGAAGATTCTAGGTACTAGGTTTGCATCATAATAAAACCTTTGTAAGCACCGTTGGAGAAAAAGAAAGCTGTCCAAGTTTACATACAATGGATCCAAAGATTTGGTTAGGCACTAAGACTTTTGAAATAATTTGGACAACAAATGGGCAAGATGATAAACTAGATGGCCACAATATTTTCCATCCACCTTGTGAGGTGTTGATTGGTATACAAAAATTGACCAAGCCTCCATATACATGGAAGAGATTGAAGAAGGCCTTCAAAGAAGAGTTTAAATTGCTTTGTTATGATAATGAACTTGTAGTAGAGATTTACAATGCATAACAAGGTAAACACAAAAATGTACAAGCTTATAACTGTAGACAAAAAATGATGCTAAAATTGGAAATGGAATCGTGGTTCATTGAAAGTTTACTTTTGTCATTAAGAAAAAAGATGAAGGTAGTACCACCTTTATCTTATTTAGAAGCCTATGATTGTGGGCATTAAAAATTAAGATCAAATGTCCTCACATAGTAAAAGAAAGACCAAAGGAAGATGGAAAATTCAAATGACAACTTGGACAATGAATTGAGAACGATACAAGCACTCTTAACAGACATGCTCTGAATGATGAAAGAATTGAAGGTAGAGAAAACAGCCAACAAAGGTATAAAAATTATGGTGT
Organism: Thuja plicata; assembly: GCA_018584345.1. Taxonomy (NCBI): domain Eukaryota; kingdom Viridiplantae; phylum Streptophyta; class Pinopsida; order Cupressales; family Cupressaceae; genus Thuja; species Thuja plicata. The sequence continues at coordinate 390,642 of MU223143.1, forward strand.
ACCTGTTGATGTTTTGTAGCTTCTGTCGAATAAATCCTATGAGACTATTGAAAAAATATGTATATAAATATATATTATTATGTGAGATATAATATACATAGATATATATCTAAAATAGTATTAGGAGAAATTATTATAATAATGATTCAGAGATATTATATATGTGTAAATATATATATATATATATATATATATATATATATATATTTATGTAGTTACATAATCAATCATCATTATATTAATCACATACTAATGGATAGACATGTCCCATCATGAGACATGTCTCTCCTTGCCTCATCCTCAATATAAATGCAAGAGAGATCGCTGCATTTGGAAAACATAGAAAATATAGAGTGCTATTGCATTTGCAGCTATCCTAAAACTTAACATGGTATCAGAGCCAGACTGCAAATGTAAGAGAGTAGTTTGGTGATGGTGAATGTGTGACTGTCTCAGAAAATACAGTCTCAGTACAGGGACCATATCTCACAAATACACCATTGGATTTTTCTGCATTTTGGATATGTTGGTGATAAACAAATTCCGAAGAATCTCACCGGAGCGATTGGAGAGAAAGTGTAGGGTTCAAGAGTTATGACCGACTGTGTATGGGTCTATGTAAAATCCAGTGAGTGAAGTTGAAATTTTGTCCACACCAAGTGCAAAGAATAAGGTCAAGTGAATTGTAGCAGATTTGTTAAGAAGCAAACATCAACAATTATATATTGGCAACTATGTCATTCCTGAATGCGGTGATTCATTGAAGACATAATTGACGCACTGATATTTGAATAAGGTGACTTGATTAAAGAAAAGAAGCGTTGTTTAGTAAGAGGTTGAGGACGATGAATTTGCAAAGTATACACAACTATTTCCATAATGATTAGTTAGACCTTGTAGCGGTTTTCATTAAAGAGATATATTAATTTGTTATGATCGTGGTCAAGCATTAACAAAGAAGCACATATTCAAAGAAGGGTGTCTCATTCTAGAAAGCAAGCATTAATTATAGTGTTACCTCTCTTGGAGCAATCAAGTCATTTCACAAGACGACATGAGAATTGTTCAATGATATAAGAGTGGGAATTTTACATTGTGGGTGGGGGATAATAACCAATGTTACATTCCCATTTGAACCATCCTTAGTGGGGAGATGATTCAAAGGGCAGATGTTTCTCAAATAATCTAAGAAGGTGTTTTATGATTTGATGTATATGGACCTTCATTGAAGCAACTTTTGTCAAGGATGTTGATGCGCAGATAAGTATTTATTATCCTTGAATATTATATTTATCTACTCATTGTAGTCTCTCTCTCATCTGTATTTCTATACGTACTATAACAACTATTTGCCTTGATCTTTTCCGGGGATGCTCTTGCAAGAAAAGAAGATTGATATTAGATTCAGAGGGAGTTAGACAATTTATCTTAAGCAATCTTGGATGAAAAGATTAACAGATTGATATTTGCTCAATGAGTTCTTCCCTGTGAGAGAAGTTCGAGGTGAAATCCCTTGTTTCCACCCTCTGCATTGAGGCATGGTGGATGTCATGTGTGTGACTCCATATTTTTAATGGGCCTGCCCCTTATGTACATCATGAGGAAGTGACGACTTCAAAATGATTATCACTTGTGTTTGTAAAAGTTATTGGAAGGTGACGATCTTACAATAACTTGACCTTCTATTGTGATAGACATCTTATGATGTCTGAAACAGATCATGATAGATGATATCTTGCATGGTGGTTTAAGTTCCTTAAATAGACCATGGCCTTCTATTGTGATAGACATCTTATGATGTCTGAAACAGATCATGATAGATGATATCTTGCACGGTGGATTAAGTTCCTTAAATAGACCATGGCTTTCTATTTTGATGGACATCTTATGATGTCTGAGATAGATCATGATAGATTATATCTTGCATGGTGGATTAAGTTCCTTAAACAAACCATGAGTGTTCCTGTGGTAAGTATCATTGAGGATGCATGTGCACATTACCTATGGACATTTTTTGAGCACTTGGTGAATATCATGCGACTTGATATTCTGAGGCCATTACTCTGAGTACATGGTGAATATCAAGTGACTTGATATTCTGTGGCCGTTACTCCTGATATCATGAGATGATATCTAATGGTGAATATCTTCTGATCAAAGATATTCTTAGACATGCCGTTCTTGATATTACGCTGAGGTAATATCATATCCTGTGTTTATCCTCCCTAGCTAAGAGGGAGTGTTGATGTTTTGTAGCTTCTATCGGATAAATCCTATGAGATTATTGAAAATATATATATATATATATATATATATATATATATATATATATAATTATGTGANTGAAAATATATATATATATATATATATATATATATATATATATATAATTATGTGAGATATAATATATATAGATATATATCTAAAATAGTATTAGGAGAAATTAATATAATAATGATTCAAAGATATTATATGTGTGTATATATATATTTATGTAGTTACATAATCAATCATTATTATATTAATCACATAATAATGAATAGACATGTCCCATGAAGGGACATGTCTCTCCTTGCCTCATCCTCAATATAAATGCAAGAGAGATCGCTGCATTTGGAAAACACAAAAAATATAGAGTGGTATTACATTTGCAGCTATCCTAAAACTTAACAGTACTAAGTGCAAAATTAATGGGCACACGAAAATAAATTATCGTAGAAAGATGTTTTGGGAGATTTGTTAGGTTATGTGACACTCAATCAAGGATTGCCCATACGATTTGAAGACTAGGAGTGACACTCCATCAAAGCCACACAATGCATCTCGAAGTGGTTATCAAAATCAATGAGGGCAATATGAAATACAATATGACCCAAAAGGACGTCCTATCATACCTTGCCAACAATGTTGTGAATGGGGACATTTTGGAAGAGACTGCTATAACAAGCTGGAAAAAGTGCAAATGGTGTGGACTTGGAGACCATGCAGACATTGGATGCTTGAAGTGAAAGGCTATGATCAACCTAATTGATGTTGACATACAAAATGAAGTACTGGCCATTACTCATGCCCAAACAAAGAAGGCTATGTACCCGAGAACCAACACATAGAAAAAGAAAGGCATCATGAAGCAAGGGACAAAATGGAGAATGTTTTGGATAACGAATGTCACTACTCAAATGCAAACACAACTATGTTACAAATCAATTACGGTCCAAGAAAAATATTACGAGGCAAGTACTTTAAATATTCCTTAACTTTGATATAGTATTGTATCAAGGGAGAATGAAATGGTGCATGTTGCGAATCATCTGGAATTTGGTGAGAATGAATATCCAATAATAGAACCTCTACTACGGGAGACCGAGCAATTTATCCAATGTTATTGATAGTTAACATGACAAAGAAACTAACAGTGGTGAATATGGAGATGCTTGGAAGCTAAGTTGTCGATGTGGGTGCAGATGCAGATGCGGGTGCGAGAATCGAGTGCGCGGATGCACACATTTTTTGGATGCTTTTGGATGCATTTATACATACATACATTCATATATATATATATGCAAAGAAATGCAAGAAATATACAAAATTAAATCATTTGATAGTTTGATACTTCACCATTGATCAAGATATATGATAGTTCACAAATAATAAATATTCAAATTGAAATAACTAATAAGCCATATCATATACGTTGATGTTCACGATTCCAATGCAAATCAAAAAATCATTACAATTACAAAATCAAAATTTAGTTCATGATTCAATGTTCATCAAACAAAGTGAAGATTCACTAATTAGATTCAAAATCATAAGGATTCTCAAGAAAATCCACATTCTCATTATCTCCAACTGCTGCAAGTTCAAGATCATTTGAACCCAAAGCGGTTCCACTTGTGGTAGATGCACCATGTGTTATGATGTTATGATCATCATCATCAATGATTGTAGTATATCTGAACCGCTGCATCCAAGTTCGCACACTTAGGGGCTACATCCCAAAGCTTGGTTGTCCCTTCCTTGTAGTAATCCTGCTTATGTGACAAAAGACGCAAGTTGGAGTGAATTTAAACCAAGTCTTCAGCTTTTTTTGAGCCCAACCGGTTACGCTTCACTAAGTGGATAAAGAAGTATGTACTCAAATTCCGTTCAACAATTGAGGAACTTGCAACCTGGACAGTGTTCACAAAATTAAACATAAAAAATTCAAAATGAAAAGCAAATTAAAAAATGTTAAGCACTAAATTGTAGAATACAAGTGGTAAACAAAATACAAAAAAAACTTACTTGTGAGAGGACCTTAATTGCAAGAGGTTGTAGATTCTTAAATGGTTGACCATAGAGGTACCACCATGTGATAGCTCCCATGTTGTATTGGTCCTTTATTGTAATTGTACCAAGGTTTGCTCTCGAGGCAAATAAGCCAAATTTTGTCCTAACTTGTTTGTGCATTTCATCATCTTGGAAGAGTCTTGCAAAAGCTTTGTAGCACCCGTTAGCAATATCTTCATCCGCATATGGTGCTACTCTATTTGGCATAGCAAGTATTTCCTTGCTATAATACCTCGGAGATAGGGCATATGCCAAGAGGTGCAATGGGGTAGTCATCTTTTCCCAACGATGATGAATGATTGTTTCTACCTTATTGCATAAGGCTTCACACTCTGTGGGATCATTCTCATGTTTTTGTATTTCAATTTTTACCTTCATCATTGTGTCCATGCCATCATAGACATCCCCCAAACAAGGTTTATCTGTGTCCGCAAATCAGAGCACAGTTAAGATAGGCTTGGTGAAATCCAATACAAATTGCACACGAGCCCACCAACTGTCATCCAAGACCAATGCCTTGACCTTTTGGGCCCTCTCTGAATTCAATGCCTTACATATACCCCACTGGCTAGAAATAACCATTTGGCTCAATGCCCCTTGCACCTTGACAAGTCGTCTCATAACAATAATATGAGATACAAATCGGGTCTCAGCAACCTATGTAAGTTAATAACAATATATCAATAAATATTAAGCAAAGTTATATACAATTTGATAATTGAACATGACATAAAATTTATTCAAATTAAAATAAATAAATTAAATTTAGTAATTACAATTTACCTTCAACAACTCCAAATTGGAGAATGATCTGAATATCGATTGTGACATGTGATGGTCCATCGCAAACATCTGTATCTCCTCCCCCTCTTGGTATATTTACTTCACCCAATCTATTTGAGGGCCAATTTGTTGCATGACCAAGTAGAGGGAGTGTACGGTGCATGGTGTCTAAAAATATGGTCGTACCAGCCCTCAACCAAAGCACTTGCACCCCTACAATTTTTGGCATTGTTTGTAATCACCTGGACCACATTCGCACTACCTACCATCTCTATAGCCTCAACGAGAATCCTGGAAATGAACTGTGAATCTTTCACTTCCCCTTCAGAATCAAGTGCCTTCAAAAAAATTGCCCCTTTGGAGGACATTGCAATCACATTAATCAATGGCCGGTTTTTTGTATCTTTCCATCCATCAGAAACAATAGAAACACCCGAAGTTTTCCAAGAATTTCTAATTGGTTGAAGAGCTCTCTCTGCAAAAGTCTTCTCTTTTTGCAATAGAGTGGTACACACCTTTTCATACCCCAGACTTGTGTAATCAGCCGGTGCTTTATTGATGACTGATACCATTTCCTTCCAATATGGTGATCTCACCAAGTTGAAAGGAAGACCATTGGCATAGAGGCAACGCGCAATGGCTTGATCAACAAGCTCTCTTGCTTCCATTTTAAATGCGGTGTCCAATGGTCCTCTTTTGCGAGTGGTAATTTCTACTTCTTCCTCTTCCTCTCCCGGTATAGGTACTTGCAAGAATGGATGTTTGGAGGATACAATTGGTTCAGTGGGTAATTGCATTTTTTTCCTTCCGAATGGAGGTTGATAAGAACATTGTTTTGACCTTTTAACCAATTTATCAACAACTTCTTGTTCTTTTATATATGAAGCTATTTGTGCATTAGACATCCCCTTCTCATCTTTGCTTTTGCACATTCCCATTCCTTGGCCAGCAGTGCCCATATAATGAAGTTTGACTTGGGAATATGAGCTATTGAATGGGTTGCCTTTGTTACTTTTACAATAATTACACTTCCAAAGATAAGAGCCACTTCCTGAAACCTATGATATTCTTGTGGCATGTCTCCATAAAGGAGATCCTACATCAATTTTGAAACTATTGGCTCTTTGCCCTCCCACTGAACTTTCACTACTGGTGGTGGCTATTTTTGCACAATACAATCTAATTTGTTGCTATAATAAGAAATTAAATAAATTTAAATTAGAAAAAAACTATGAACATCAAGCATACAAGTGCAAAAAAATGATACAAAAGTACAAAAATAGATAGCTAAACTTTTTCTTTATTTCTTAAAAAAAAAGAAAACTACTTGAAAAATTTCTTCCTAAACTTAAAAAATTATCAAAATCTAAAAACAAATCATTAAAGGACTCAAGAATGGGATTAGATGCTTACCTTAGATGCTAAAAACTCCTTTGTGGAAGCTATCTCTCACCCCTCAAATGATCCTCTTCGAAAATAATCACCTTGCCTTCAAAATGCCAAAATGGAGACCAAATGAGAAGAGAGCCTAGCTGCAAACAAATGAGAAGAAAAAAGAATGAATGGTCCCTTTTAGGGTTTAAGAGAAAAAAAAAAGATTAAAAAAAATAATAAACACATGTTTTAATGTGCTTTAAGTTGTTTTTTTGTCCAAAAAAGCGTCAGATTTGATGTTGGGCCCGCGGATGCCCACAGAAGCACCCG
>MU223143.1:400349-417352 GCA_018584345.1 Thuja plicata
AACCAGGCTGCCGCATCCGCCTTCGAGAAATTTCCAAAGGCTCCTCTATCGTCCACCAACAAACCCACTCCACCGCTAGTACCTCCAGCATCATCACCATCCTTCCCCGCAGCCGACCCCGCCCTTCCTGCTCGTGGGGAGGCACCGCTCGAACTGCTGCCCACCTCACCGCCTCTGCATCCTACCATGCCGATTTTTCCTAGCCGTGCGACACTGACCTGTCTTCGGACCTGCGGTCTGCCATCCTCCCCCAGCTCTGCGCTTGATTTAATGGGTGTGCATTTGCGCTTCCTCCCAAAACCCCCATCACCTTCCTGCGCCATCTTTTTCCGTTGTTCCAACAGTGGCACCAACGCAACCCAGCCACGGTGGGCTCAAGCCAGATGGACATCTTCTGGGCTGGCAGAGGACCAAATGACCAAGGGCCGCAACTCCCGACGCCCGTGACTTACCATGTGTATGGGGTCATTTCCCATATGTAAATCCACTCCAACCTCTGTCCTCTGTAAAACCTCCTCAATCCCTTCGATCCATTTGATGGACATGCATTGCTTCACCACCGCTCTCACCTCGTCCTTTGAAGCCCCCACCATTAGCCCCAGAGCCAGAAACAATGATGAGATGTCTAGGTTTGTGCGGGGTCGCTACCACTATTGGAGATATTGTTCCCCAAAAATATTGCATATCTCCGCCCAGAATTCCTCCTCATCTTCTTTGAAAACATTACCTAGTCTTTTCACTGTGATGGGACCAACGAAAGCCGGAATTTGCCCCTGCGTGCTAAGTGAGAAATTTGCCTCCATTTCTCACTGCCTTGCTGCTTCTCAGTTTTTACTTACAATGCGGCTTTCCTCCGCCTCTCCCAGTTTAATAGACATCCGAAGCCTCTAGAATCACTTCTACTGATGCCATCATCACTCCATCAGTGCATTGCCTTTGCATTAAAACCATTATGTATCACCTTTTGCCTCGCCTGTGACGAAATCCTCGGGAGATGTAAGACAACGTCATGCCGCCTCTGTTTTCATAAGCTGCTAGCTCTACGTGCGTTTAGGCTTATGCAAATATCCGCTATTCCCCATCCATGGGGTCCATACCTTGAGTCTTCTCTGCGGTCGATTGCCCTCCAATACTTTACATCACCTTTTAGTATTAATATACACCGCTATGGACAAATCCTTAGATCTTCAAAAAGTTCAAATTTATTTTCTAAGGATCCATCGACACCCACATTTGAAAGTCTATTCGCCATACCATTTGCCGCCCTTAGTACATGTGAGACTTTAAAATCTTCAAATTCGCCAATCAGGGCCTGAATCCTTCTAATATGTTTGTTTAAGTACCAAGTGTCCATCTATCCTTTGGCTATGCCATTCACAACTAGGAGTGAATCACCTTCCAGGTGAAGTTTCCTTATCCCTAGTCTTCTCGCCATCAGGATTGCCTCTATTGCTGCCAGATACTCAGCCTCATTGTTAGTTCCATCTCTCAACCGTTTAGCTGTCAGAGCCAGAACTTCTCCCTTCTCATCACGTGCTACAAATCCTATACCTGAAACTCCCAGATTGCCATGTGAAGCGCCATCAAAATTAATTTTGACCCATCCAGGGGAGGGAGTTTGCCAAACACTAGGCCTAGGCCTATTTTCGTCCGCAAGAGGTTGCACCCTCCCATGCCCATTAACGGGCCATAAAGTGTAGTACATTTACAAACTATATATATGATGTATTTAAAATTAATATATTTAAATATTTAAATGTTTTAATTTTATTAATATATCAAATATATTTTATTTTTTACATAAAAATAATAGTTTAATATAATTTGTTTAATCTTTTCTAAATAAAATTTAGTTATTGTTTTATATATTAAATATTATTTTTCCTTTGAAATAAACAGATTTTATTTAATGGCTCCAATACAATCAACTTCAACTTCTGAGGCATGGGAATATGTGACTTGCAATGGTGTTGAAATCACCTGTAATAGGTGATCAAAAGTTTTTACTGGAAGCTTGGCAAGGGTAATGAACCACTTGCTTGGTATTGCAGGAGGTGCGGGTGGAGGTGTTACTGCATGTCCAGGTGTGACCCCAGAGATTAGAGATATGTTAGAGAAAGAACATTCCTCATCAATTGCAAGACAAATGAAGAAGGCACAAAACAAACAGAGGACAAAAGAAACAAAGAATTGAAAACGATGTGTCTTGATTCACATCTATTATGTTTTTCTTTTAACAAATAAACATCTTTGCAATTGGATTTCACATGTTTCTTAGGGTCTATATTTTATAAATATATCATCGTCTTGGAATGATTTCAAACCTATTTAGCAATGTTAAACCATTTTGATAATTTATTGGATATATAACTTAAATTTAAAAATATATATAAGGCGAATTTAATTTCAATTTTTTTTTCGGAATTTTCACCCTTGCCGAACTTCATCCGAATTTTATGGTTGCCGAACTCAAATTCAAACCTTGTGACTTAGGGTGGAAGGATTCAAAAAATCATACCTTGATCAATGTCATAGCGGTGTTCCCTAAAGGGACAATATTTTGAAGCCATGGATTGCGAGGGGCAGGTAAAATATGGGCAATTTATTGCTGATATTCTCATCTCTGACATTGAGACAACATGACCTAGACATGTTGTTCAAGTCACAATGGACAATGCAAAGAATTGTTGAGCTATTGGTTTGTTGATTGAAGAACGATATTATTATATGTCTTGGACACCTTGTGCGGAACACTCACTCAATCTTATGCTTCAAAAGATTGGGAATGAAATTGAGTGGATTAAAGAGGTGTATGTAGATCACCACCACGTCTCAAATTTTTTTTAGATCATTTTCAAGTTTGGAGCTATTGGAGGCAAGTGAAGTAGCAATTTAATTAAATTTTTTAGTATTTTACATTTTCTCATTTCTATTTTTCATAATTTGATTGTGTAATGTGTATTCTTCTTTGAAGTTTGTCTTTAATTTTTGATCATTTTGGCTTTAATTTCTTTTATAGGTTGTCTATATGGAAGCAAAGCAGCACTGAGAGGGCAACACAAATAAAGCAAAGGATATAAGATGACTCATGGTAGGATTGTGTGGAGTATCTCCTTAGTTTCACCAAGCCCATTATGAGCATGATTCACTACACTCACATGGATATGCCTTGCATTGGAGAGGTGTATGATGACATCGACTCAATGCTTGAGAAGATGAAGTGCATCAGAAATGCAAAAACGCAAGACCCTAAGGAGATTATTCAAACAATTGCATGCAAATTTTGAAGAATGATAGAACAAGATGACCACTCCATTACATCTTGTCTATGCATTGACTCAAAAATACTATAGAAATTAATATCTTGATATGCAGGAAGGCTTGCACCATATAGAGATTTAGAAGTGTCTGAAGAACACGAGGCAACATTCCTTAGAGTCCTCTCTTAAGATGATGTGTGAGATTTGATTACAAATGTGTCCATATATTTTATGAATGCAAATGGTCTAAGTGTTGACACTCTTCATCATAGGTTTAAGAAGAATGCTCATAGTTGGTGGCACCTCCATTATCAATGCTTCCAAAACCTGCAGCCCCTTGCAATCAAAATGTTATCACAAATAAGTTTAATTTTTATCACAATCAAGTTTTATTTATTATTTACTGTCTTCATAGGTTGGTGGTAATTTTATAACTTTAATTGCTTACTTTGTCTTGTCTTCATAGGTTGCTAGATCGTATGCATTAGAAAGAAATTGGAGCACATATTCTTTGATCCACTTAGTAAAGCCTAATAGATTGCAATAAAAAAGAGCAGAGAACTTAGTATATGTACGATTCAACTTGCGCCTCCTTCAACACAAGAAAAATGAATACAAAGAAGGGGAGTTGAATAGGCGGGATATAGAGCTAGAGCATATGGGCTTGGACGATTCCACTTCTCAACTTGCTGCATGTGAGGTCTTGGAAAGCATGAACACTATTAGTGTAAGTGGAAGTGAAAGTGGCATTGGCATGCTTGTGGTTCATCTGATGCCAATGGTGATGATGATGATGTTGATGATTTAGAGAATCCATTTGATGATTAAAACTTACAATTAGAGTTCCCATTGTGAAACAATGATACTTGAACTTGATATTTTTATTTTAATAGTTTGATATTGGACTTGAAGTATGTGATGTCCCTATTTCCAGAATAGGATTTAATAATAAATATTAAAAATAGTCCAAGGGGTTGAGGTCAATTGGTTACAGCTTTGGGTTTTCATTGTGGAGACCCGAGTTCAAATCCCTAGGGACATCTTGTGTGACTCTTAGTCTTCTTAATTGGCTTATGGTTTCTAGTGTGTTTGCTCGAAAGGAGCTGATATTTGTAAACAATCTCTAATATAAAAAATAAATATTAAAAATCAAAATAATGAACAAATAAAAACAATAATATAATATAATCCATTTTAAATATTATATAATAATAATTAACAATATATTGAAATTATAATATATTATTAATAGATTATATAATAATTTTAATAATATATTTATTAATATAATAATAATTAGCAATATATAATAAAAATATATTATTAACAATATAATAGAATAATATTATAATAATTAATAAAATTAATAAACTAAATAAATATTAAATAAACAATTATAATATATATATATATTCATATAATTGTTATGTTATCATATATTAAATATATATATTTATTTGATACCATAATAATCAATAATAATTGAATATATATGATACTATAATAAGTAATAGTAATAATACTAAAATATAAGAGTAAAGTGATAAATATAAAAGAGACACGATCATTAAGAATGGCAACGCTTCTGATGTATTCTACTCATATAAGATCTTGTCATTGACATCAATAAAGGGGAAAAGGGGGACGATTGGAACTATTGGAGAGATTCAAATGGAAGATTTCATACTAGTAGTAATGGAGACGGAGGTGTTCAACAGAGCGGCAGTAATATCTGAGGTCTTTTGCGATGATATTTGTGGACTATTGTCATATTGAGAATTGACGAACATGCAAGACAGTGCTGATTAATATAATTGTCCATGACAGAGGAGGAATAGCTAGTCATTGATAAGAAATGATATATTCAGGGCCTGGTCGAGAGTAGAGAGTCTATGCATATTGTGTGTAATCTTTGGTGCTAGTTGAAGATAGTGATAGGAGCAAGAGTTTGGAGTATCAAAGCGGAAGGAGAATTAGATATATGCGAAAAAGATCATATGCTGAGAGACATAGACACAAGCATTGAGATTTACAGTCAGCACCATAAATTGGGGTTAGCCAAAAAACAATCAGCGAACAAACATTCTGAAACTTTTACCGCCAAGTCTGGAGCTACGCCACACATTTCCAAAGGATTGGGGATTAGTAAAGAACATTTACTATGAAAGGAGAAAATTAATCATCAATCAGAAATAAGTATAGCACCCCACATCCCCACATCCTATCATCGAATGAACACTTCATACATTCGTTCAGCATTGAACATACAGTCCGCATTCTAATCAGCCTTTTTGGCATACATCACAACAGTATATATATATATATATATATATATATATATATATCTTCCCCAGCAATATAAGTTTTTAATTGTTCTATATATTATAACAGTAGTATGGGGGCCGCCTTCTCCTTGCATAGAGAATGGTATCTAGATCAATACAACATTCATAATATCAACCCAAGTACTGAAATAGATTTCTGAGTATATTTAGAACAAAACCAGACATACTATTCCCAACTATATTTAGACCGACTTGTTTTCAATGAAAACAGTTGGAGTACAAAATTTAAACATTGTGGATCAAATACAACTTTCATTATGTTTTAGCATCCTCAAGGATTATTTGACAGTATACCTTACATATACTCCAGAGGAAATCAGGGCTAACAGCTGATCAATTTATTGACATCAACATAATCTCGGGATCTTGCATAGTATAAGATTCAGAAAATACATATCAGTATAATCAGTTTCATTCTGTGTATCCGTGTTTCACTGCAGATACATTCCATAACATATCAGTTCTATAAGTGAGATTTACAAATTAAATGAGCCAAGGAGTCCTCATCATTTTATAATTTGGTCAGAAATCTAAATCTTGCTTAGTGTTAAGGGAATTAACCTTACATTTGGCAAGGATTTAATAGGAAGAAGACTCTTGCAATTGGAGTTGTAAGTAAATAATCACATAATCTTAGGGGATTACAAGAGGGGACATTACAAAGTATATGATGCTATGATTACAAGTTTATGGTGTTTTTGTTATTTATATGATACTATGTGACATTCTAATCTTAATTCATGCTTCTAGGCACACACACATATAGATATGCATACATACACGTACACGTACACATAAACATAATTTTTGCATTGTTTTTGCACTAATTAATCCAAATGAATGCAAAACCCCATTTCAAAATTTTGTTGTATTGTCAAATTGGGTTTTTGAACCTGAATCGAAACCCAAACTTGAATTGGCAACTTAGTTTATTGATATCACTCCAGTGAAGTTAGTGATCGATTTTGATGCTTTTCGACAGTTTCTGCAACTCGTGTTATTAATGGGCTAGAATTTAATAATATTTGCTAAGTTTGTTATTTTTATTATAATAACTTAATGGGCACCTTAGTATAATAGCTTGTTGGAATGGAAATTTAATGTTTTAAATGTTTGACACTGGTAAAGTGAGTGTAAGTGCTTGGAATGTTTAAATAATGTATTAAATCACTTTTTGGGGATATAAGGCTTATTTATTTTGTAAAGTAGTTTTACATTAAGTTTTCTACAAAGTTCTCTAGAAGCTTATAAAAGGAGGTTTAGAGAGCTCTTTTGGTATTATGCACTTTATTCGATTTTCTCTGATCAAAACTCTTGTGGTTCTGGGAGATCGGATTTGGTTCATCTTAACCTTCTTAAGGACAAAAGCCCTTGTGGAGAAGATCAGTTTCGATGGTGAAAGATTCCTCCCTAGGTGTTGCAAAAGAAATCACTCAATTGTCTTGGATTTAAAGGTCGAAATTTGGAAATTGGTTGTTTGTTAAAGACAAATTTCAGGATTATAGTCTTATGGGCGAATGTAGAGGTTGGATGCGATGTTCTTTAGCTGATTGATTTTGCGGATTAAAGACAAGCATATAAGGGTATGATTTGGGCACCATTACATGAGGAGGTTGTGGCCATTGCAAGGTATAGACTCCTAGTCGTTTAGTAAAGTTTATTCATTTATGCTGGCCACTACTATTTCTCTTGATAGGGTGTGGAAAATAGGAAGTAAATTGGGCCATTAACATTGAGTCTGGGTGATTAACTTGTAAATATTGGATATCAATAAATAGCGACTCTATTATGGTGTGAAATTCTTGGCGAGCTAGGTGATTGGAAAGAAATGGTAAATAGGTGGTATTTCTGCTAATGTATTCAATGATAATGAAGTGCAACACCCACATTTCAACATGGGACTCTAAGAACACGGATGCAACCCTAATCTGGGTGGGTATGTGGCCATTTGAAGTATATTTATCCTGCAAATGATATTGTTATAATAATATTGTATTATTTAGCTTATAATGGTCATTTAAGTCTTAACTTGTCTAGTTGGTTTAGCTAGCAACTTTCTATTTTCTACATGTCAGATAGATAGTTTAGTATCTTTCTATTTTTGTTTTGTGTTAACGATTGTTTCTTTTAGAAATATCGTCTTTGTAATTCCTTATTTAAGGAGCCTTCCTCTCGTTTGTAATTACTTAATTTTTAATTAATCAATTATCATTTCATGGTATTAGAGGCCATAGGATTTGTGGCGAATTTTTAAATTTGTAGTTTTGTACATGTAATAAATTACTAGAAGTTTTTAATGATTTGTTATGAAAAGTAGTGAAGATATCCTAGAATTTTTAAAATTTTTAGAAGAATTTTTCCATGATTTTCTAATAAAGCTCAACGGTTTTCTTCTGCACCTGTCTTATTTTTGGGTCTACAAGTGCCTCGACTGGTCGAGCTTTTGCTGCAATTTGCAAATGTCTACTTGTGTTTTATTTTGTGCCGCTGTTTTGAAGGTTTCTTGTCTTTTTTAGCAGAGAAGCCGTATCTTCTTTTCTCCATCAGAGGAATTTCCTCAGCAACAATTCTTTTTTGCACCTCTTTCGTGGTTTGCTATGAAAGGGTTTGCAATGGGTGCCATTTTTTTGAAGAGGATGAAGCTTTTATGATTTCTAGGGATCACACCTTTTTTCAAAGGGTTTCAGTCTAGATTTGAAGGGTTTCAAGTTTTTCAACACGATTTTTCAACAAATTGTGGGTTTTCTGTGTGTTCTTCTGCAATCTAAAATTTTGTACATTTTTTCCAAAAAGTGTTGTGGTTTTTCTACACGATTTTTCAACAAATTGTGGTTTTTTTTTCTCGTTTTTTCCTCAAAACAAAAGGTTTTCTATGTTTTTTTTAGAAAATCGTGGCTTTCAGTTTGCGACAAAATGTTTTGACAGTTTTTTAATAAAATCACGGTTTCTTGCATAGTGTTTTGGGTTGCACCTAGGGTTTTGAGGGCAAACAATGTCTTTTGGCAAAAGTTTTGTACGATTTTTTATACAAAATGTTGGGTGTTGCTGCTTTTGATGATTTTTGGCCAAATAGTTGTTTTTTAGAATTAAGAAGTATTTTGAAGCCGATCTCGGTGTCTTTGGATAAAGGGAGGAATAGCCTTGTTACTTGACATTTTGTTGGAAGGATTATGGTAAACTTGGTCATATACAATGGCTCTGTAGAAAGCGATTGGCTGATTGGAAGTCCAACTAGGGAGCGTCTCAGCAGCAGGCCCATATTGTAGATATTCTGAAGAGGAGTCAACCTTCTATGTTGTTGAAGTGATGCTCCTTAGCTGGGATCATGACTTGCAGAAACCGTCACGAGAAAATGGATGTATTGAATTGAGATAGTTACATTCTATACATAACCTTGCTTATAAAGGCAAGGAATAGACCAACAGGCAGGTAACCACACAACTACCAGTACCTAATTGTTAATCAATGACACCTAAGTAAACTTAAGTTGAGAGTAAATACTAATTTACTCCAACACCCACCCTTAAGTGTAACTTAGGGAGAAGAATTATTATGCAAGATGCAATATGGGTCCCCGACTACACAACCATTTTAGGTACCGATGTACAATGCAAATGCAAAAAATTCTCTCACAAGTAGAGAAAAGGAGAAATCCTGATGGGATAAAACTTCTCTCCAAAAAAGAGATAATGCAAATCAACATAAGTGATAGGATGAGTGATTTATGGTGGTCTTGACACCAATACCCCCCAAGAACTACATCCATCACGAGAATACAAATGATGTACCCCCATAGGAGGAAAGGCGAGGAACTATGTAGCCCCCCATAATGAATAATCTCCTGCAAGAATGGTAAGTATCTGAAGATGATGCGTACAAACAACTTGTCTCCCAAAGGAAGAAACAAACCCATGTAGAAATTCAGGAATGCCTCCCAAGCCATATAGGAAATAGTAGGAAGCTATAGATGATGTCTCTGAAGTGCTCATGTCTCCTTGTCCATGTTGATGAAGTCACAATCCAATCAGGTACATGCCTAATCAATGAAGAAAGTGAAATGGAATTGATGTAGAAATAATGTAGAACAAGCCCCAAAGACAAATTGACAACTGAATAAAGTCTTCAAAAAATTAGGTGGATTGACCTGATAAATGGCGAAATCAGCCATATTAAGCTGCTCCATTGTTATGGAATAAATTGTTGAACAATGAACCCCAATCAATGAAAGAGGGGCTCAGATTAAGTTGTAGGGTGGATTGATCCTTGGTCACATACATGACCACTTACTAAGAATGAGTAAAAGTTTCTCAAAAATGAAAATTGTTTTAGCTCCTAGGGACTGACTCCCTAGATGCCCATATGACCCTCAATGGTCAATGCTAATGGGAGGCCAAAATTGGGGCTCAGATATGGCACAATAGCTCGACATGTTAGTGGTTTCAAGTGCCAAACGAAGCAAATCAGCTCCACCACAAGACAATTTCACCAGGCAAGACACCAAACTCCCAAACACTAAGGTGGTCGCACCTCCACTCAAATTGGTAAAACACTAAACTCCATTTGCAGTGATACATGTGGGATTAAAATCCCATAGAAAATCCTTTAAACACGGCTCAATGGGCCCACCCGTGTGTCTACTTTTAGGGCATAGAGGGTAAAACCCTAATCAATTTTGAAAAAAACAAGGTAAGATATGCAAAAAACTTGGCAAAATGATATAATGGAGGCCCATGAAAGCACTTGGGCTGAGTAAGATGAAGGATGAGTAAGATGCCACGATGCCAACAAGACACGATGCCTGGGCAAAGTGTTAAGCACGAACAAGAGGAACATACGCGAAGGATCACATAAAATATAAAAGACTCCCACACGACAAAATGGTGAACTCAATAGGAGTAGAACATAAAATTGTCTTTGCTGAATATATATAACTCTCACACAGCTACATATATAATTCCCAAATGGTGGAAACAAGGGATTTTACCTCAAACTTCTCTCACAGAGAAGAACTCATTAACAAGGGATTGCACCTCGAACTTCTCTCGCAGAGAAGAACTCATTAAAATATATACAATGAATCACTGAAGCTGAGACTCTTTCTCATTCTCAGCAAGAGAAACATTCTCAACAATACCAAGCTTTTCTCTGAAATAACAAAACTTCACCCTTGGAAGTGGCTTGGTAAGAATGTCTGCAGTCCGCTCCTCTGTAGAAATGTACTTAAGTTCAACTGCTTTCCTTTGAACCACGTCTCTCAAGTAATGATACTTAATTTCCACATGTTTAGTTCTGTAATGAAAGACAAGATTTGTTGAAAGCTTCACACAGCTTTGGTTATCACAAAATATCACCGTAGGAATCCAAAGGCTGTCCAAACAAACCTGCAATTAATTTTCGAAGCCACACAACTTCTCTTGCAACCACACATGCTGCAACATACTCTGCTTTAGCTGTACTTTGAGCCAGACAAGATAGTTTCTTGCTGCACCAAGAAACTACAGCTGAACCTAGGCTGAAAAAACATCTTGAAGTACTCTTTCTATCAGGTACACAACCTGCCCAATCTGAATCAGAGAAGTCTTGAAGGTTCAGCTCTACACATGAAGAGAATTTTAGACCAAAACCCACTATACCACAAACATATCTCAATATATGTTTTGCTGCCACAAGATGAAGTTTCCTTGGTTCACACGTGAACTGACTCAAGGTATTCACTGCATAACAAATATCAGGCCTTGATTCACCAAATACATTAATGAGCCAATTAATTGCTTGTACAAAGAAGGATCAACTGAATCTGAAAGTGTTGCCTCCTCATGCAACTTTTCAGATTTGCTTCCATAGGAGTAAGCATTGACTTGCACTCTAACATGCCAAACCTTTTCAATATATCAATTGCATATTTTCCTTGACTTAAAATAATTTCATTTTCTCTTTGCTACACCTCAAGTCCAAAAAAATAATGAAGAAGACCAAGATCTTTCATTTCAAATTCAGAAGTTAACTTCTTGCATTTGACAATGAGATCATTATCACCCGTAAGAAATAAATCATCAACATAGAGCACAAGAATCAACACTTTTCCATCACATACCTTGAAGTATAAATTTGGATCAACATCATTCTTTAGGAAGCCCAAACTCAAAAGATAATTGTCAATTCTCTCATACCAAGCACGTGGTCCTTGTTTAAGGCCATACAAGGCCTTTTTCAGCATACACACATGAGAGTCTTTGTCGTTAATTACAAACCCTTCTGGTTGCTCCATATAAACTTCCTCTTCAATAATGCCATTCAAGAATGCTATTTTAATAGCCATTTGATGAAGCCTCCAACCCTTAACTGCTGCAACAACTATGATTGATCTAATAGAGGAATAACGAGCTACTGGAACAAAGCTATCATCATAATCTATACCTTAATTTTGTGAGAAACCTCTAGCCACAAATCTTGCCTTGTATTTTTCTATACTTCCATATGTTGCATGCTTGATTTTGAACAACCACTTAGAAGAAACCACAGATTTATTTTCAGGCCTAGGAACAATATCCCATACATCGTTCTTGATGATGGATTGGTACTCTTCCATCATGGCATCCTTCCACACTTGCTGATTTGAAGTTTCTTCAAAATTAGATGGTTCTGAAGCAATAATGTCTCATCAAAGCCACATAACTTGCAAATTTGTGAGGCCTTTTACTCTCTCTAAAAGTGCCACGAGGGGCTGCATATTTTTCAGCCTCTTCCATAGTGTTTGTAGCCCATAGAGGTCTTTTCTTACCAGCTGAAACATTACTTGGACCTGCTGAATTATCAAAAGAATCAACTGGATCAATCGGATCAGCAAACTCTTCTAATCTGTATGCTCCCTTTGAGTCTCTGAAGGTGAATTTGGAACAGCCATGTCCATGTCTTGAGAAGGCTCAATATCTTCAGACTCAAGTTCCAAATTAGATTCTTTAGATTTATTGCAAGTTGCGTCTTTATCAAAAGTAACATCCCTGCTGATTTCAATTTGCTTTTGACCTGAAATATAAATCCTCTATGCTTTTGAAGACACTATATCCAACAAAGATGCCTTTCTTCCTTGAAGGTTCTAGCTTACATCTTTTATCTTTAGGAACATGATTATAGACAGGGCAACCAAAAATCTTCTGGAGTAATATTATCTAGAATATGATGAGGGCTGCGATTCTGAATGTACACAGCTGTCCTGTAAGCTTCTGCCCATAAAAACATTTGAAGACTCTGACCATGAATCATAGCCTTCACTGCCTCAACAATTGTCCTGTTCTTCCTTTCAACTGTTCCATTTTGTTGGGGATTATAAGGGACAAGACTCCCTCTTAATCCCAGCCTCAATGCAAAAGTTATGAAATAAACCAGACACACTCTCCTCCATTATCTGATCTTAGAACCTTAATTTTCTTGTTAGATAAGTTTTCAACAAGAGCTATGAATTCTTTAAATCTTGACAGTACTTCATTAGATTCTTTTGACTTAAGAAAATATATCCAACACTTATGAGAAAAGTCATCAATAAATGTAATATAATACCGACAACCACTAAGAGAAGCAACAGACATGGAACCACATAAATCAGAATGAATTAACTCTAGGACTTCCTTAGCTCTACTTTCACTACTATGAAAAGTACTTTTAATATTCTTACCTAGAGCGCATCCCTTGCATATACACCTTCATGGTTTTGATTCAGCTTTGGAATACCATCAACAATCTTCTCCATAGAAGACAATTTAATGAAATTTAAGTGACCCAAACGCTTATGCCACAACTCACTTGAGTTTTATGAATCATGAACTAAAGCAAGAGTAGGATGAGCTGGAAGTTTGTAGAGACTATCATGGCGAACACCAAAAACACGAGCTGATTGAAAGTTTGAATTCTTCTTCCAAGCAAGAACTTTTCCATCAGCAAAAGCAACATGATATCCTTTGTCCTCTAATGCTGAAATAGAAATCAGATTTCTTTTAATACCAAGAACAAAGAGAACATCACTTAGATGAAGAGGTACACCTAATCCAACTGAAAGGATGTAGAACCAACACCCTTCACTGCATAACAAGCATCATCATCAATAATGACTTGAAGATGATAATCTTTTTCCTTCAGGTTGAAGAGATGTTCACGATAACCAGTAATGTGGCAAGATGCTCCACTATCAATCAGCCATGTATCACTATTTGTAGGAACATTACTGGAAAGTACAAAAATAAACAAGAACCCTTCAGAATTATCACTAGACTCCTTTTGAGGAGAAGAATTCTCAACATTAGCAGTAGCTGCTTGAGCATTTGGCCTTGAAGTACAATCACGAGCAAAGTGTCCAAACTTATCCCATCTAAAACATTGGATCTTAGAAAAATCCTTCTTTTTCTTAGCATTAGGAGCTGAATCAGAATTCCTCTCTCTATACCTTTTGAAATTACCTTTTCTATCTTTGCCTTTGAAAGTATGGGCAGCAAGAACATGATCATCTTCATGATGATATTTGCGACCATTGCCTCTAGCCTCTAGCCTGCATTCTTCTTGAATGCAATCAACCCTCAATTTGTCAAATTTAGGAAGATCATCTCTTCCACTAACACCTTGAATGAATGATTCCCAAGAGTGGGGAAGACCATTCATGGCAAGCATCACCAAATCTTTATCAGCAAATGATTCACCAATAGCACTCAGTTGATCTTTTAATTCAGTGATCTTCATAAAATATGAAACCACTGATTCTCCTCTAGCCATTTTAACATGAAGAAGTTGACGACGAAGGGCTAGAGCTCTACTGGTGTTGTTAAATTCATACAGGTCCTTCAATGTCTGAAACATATATTTAGCTGAATTCAACTTAGAGATAATAGGAACAAGATAATCTTTAACTAAATCAATCAAAATCTTCTTGGGATTTTGTTCTTTTTCCATGTAGCTTTCTCAGCTTCTACAGGAAGATCATTTTCCTCAAGTGAAATTAGAATTCTAAACTTCCACGAAGAAAAGTTTGAAGAACCATCCAATCTATCTTCCACTTTCAAACTGTTCACCATTGTTGCTAGCTGAATCAAAATCACAGAAAGGAGCAAAAGAAATAACAAATACTTTTGGTTCTGGATTGTTTCCTTAGACCTGCTCTGATACCATGTTAAATTTAGGAACCAGAATTATATAAATCAGCAAGATAACAAAAACAACAAAAGACAAATAGAGTTATCCTGGGAAAAACCCTCCTCATCGAGGGAAACAACCCAACCCACAAAAATAGATCCTTATTAGAGTTTCAAAACTGATTACAAAATCTCAGTCTCCTTTAGATGTCTTCAATAAACAATGATCATTGATCACTCAATGATCAGAGATAATCTTCAATAACATAGAATTGACTACACAATCATGAAACATAATCTAATCTTAATATGAGAAAACATAAACTAGAATGATATAAGCCAAGTCTCTTACTATCTGCAATATACTGATGAAACTAAGAATAACTCACAGGGGTCCCAGCTATTCGCACTCCCAATGTTTTAAAAACCGAACCACAGCAAAGATAAATCATACGATATAAAGGATATCGCGATTCATGAAAGATGAACCTTCCAAGATTTGTTACAAAGACTAACTGTCTCCCTCATAAATGAAGAGGCCATAGAAGATATGAACCGACGGAGCTATATACCCGACGTCCTCATAAATACAAAATAATAAATAATATAAGGTAGAGCAAGCTATGAAATAACTGTCGGAGACACCGAAGCCAAGTCAGCATCCGCATGGAGACCAAGAAAAGAGAATGCGAACATGAAGGATGAGTAAGATGCCACGATGCCAACAAGACACGATGCCTGGGCAGAGTGTTAAGCATGAACAAGAGGAACATACATGAAGGATCATATAATATATAAAAGACTCCCACACGACAAAATGGTGAACTCAATAGTAGTAGAACATAACACTGTCATTGCTGAATATATATAATTCACACGCAACTACATACTTCAACATTTATCACCTATGCTATGGAAATGTCTTTTAATTTAAAGAAAAGTAGTTAGGATTGTTTTTCTTCTTCAAATTTTCACATGTTTTTTGTAAATCCGAATTTTTCCTGATTTTTTCAAAAAATCCTACTCCTCTGGTTTGCTGATTTATTTCCCAAATGATTTATGCTTCTATGGTTCATATAATAAATTGGAGAGTTTTTTTCCCTTGCATGCGGCTGTTCAAGCTGGAAGTTACTCCACAGAGGTTGAATCTTTTGTTATTTAATGCTGAGTATAGCATGGAATGTGTAATGGCAAAAACACTACAATGAAGGCAATATAATGCTGTCAATAAAGATCAGAATTGAATTACTTCATCTGTAGGCTGTGAATATTTAAGTTTCCTATGTAATGCAAAATGTGATTATTTTGAACAATAATATGCTATTTAGTTTCTTAATGCATTAAATATATGCACATTGAATATTGCACCTAAAACTTATGCATTACACAAGCAAGTACTACAGAAAGAAAAAATTGAACAATAGTATACATAGAAGTAAGGAAGTAAAAATCGGGGAAGGGGCTTTACACTATACTCGTTTTTTGATTTTAAGTTTTGATATCAGCATGCATTTTCACCTGTTTAAATTTTTTGAATTGTATGTTAAATCTTAATTTTAAGTTTTAACTATCATTGACAGGCTTATAGAATTTTAATATTTTTTTTGAATATTATGAAAACCCTTTTACTCACTGTGGAGGGCAAGTAACCAGTTACATTTCGTATTACATTACATGTGCCTTTGTATGCACAATATCCAATCTTATTTCTGTGTTGTTATCTTTGATGAAGTTTAATATTTTTTCTGATGTTCTATTAATACTCTGGTGTGATTATGTGATTTTCTAATACATGTGAACTTAGTTACCGATTCACAGCATCCTGGCCTGGATTCGGAAGCGGATTCGTTCTGATGCGGATGCGGATTCTGGTGCCCTGTGAATGCGCGCAGGAAGCGCATCCTGGGCACCTGGATGCTGTGTGGATGTGTAGTTACGTATCCACACAGCATCCGGGTGCCCAGGATGCGCTTCCTGGGCGCATCCACAGGGCACCTGTGAGCTTCCGCAAGCATCCCCAGGGTCAGTGTCAAAACGGATGCTGTTTTTGATAAAAAAACAAATTAAAGCACATTAATACATGTGCTTAATAACATTTTTAATCTTTTTTTTGCTCCTAAACAAAAAAACATGTGCTTAATAACCATTAATCTTTTTTTTAATATTCTGATTCAGATTAGTGAATCTTGAATCTTGATTGATGAACATTGAATCATGAACTAAATTTTGATTTTGTAATTGTAATGATTTTCTGATTTGCATTGGAATCGTGAACATAGACG
>MU223143.1:429612-456989 GCA_018584345.1 Thuja plicata
AGGTTATGAAATCATGTATATGAAATAAACATTGAAATAATAGATTATGAAGTAAACTTATATTATTAAATATGAAATAACTCAAATATATTGATAAATAAGTAATAAATATATACTTAGTCTATTTGTTGTTCACTCACTAATTACAATTAAGAGGATATGGAGTATGTGTAGGAAGAGGCGGGTAAATCAGTCACACGATGGAAAGATCCCAAGATAGGTAGAGCCTTGAGGGAATCCACTTGTAGACTGTACAAGTGTCCTAGTACAGTAAATCTACCATCAATCTTAAGTTTAGTGATTAGGAGTGAAGTAAGGAATCAGGGCTTAAGTATGTATTATGAATCCATAATTGTTCTTAATATAATTTGATTTAAATACTTAATATGGAATATTTATTTTTGGGAATCAACATTATCCTAGTGGCGAACATTATAAGTTATCATTCTCAAATGCAATCCAAACCCTAATTGGGAATTTTAGGACAAATTAAGTAAGGTCCTTGTTGGGGACATTACAGCTAGTAGGGGATCACTATCAAGAAGGAATTAAGCCAGTCAGGTCAAGGTACATATTATCTCACAGAAAGGATCACATAACTTCTACATGATTGATGTGAAAGGAAGTATTATCGCCCAAAGGCATAAAACCCCTAGGATGTACCATATAATAGTAATAAGTATTATTGCGGCCCAAGAATATTAGCATTATCGTTGTCTAAATGATGAACCAGCAGGTCGATCATGAAGATTAATATTATCGCTGCCCAAGAAGATAAGAATTATCGTAGTCTAAAGAATGAACAAGGAAGTCGATCGAAGGTTAATTAATTAAGTTAATGATATCATAAGACAAGGCTGACTAAATGGGTAATTAGCTAAGTTATTTAAGGAGACATGATGGAAGAGATACAAGTTTTCACATCATACCCCTGCATTGCATATTAAGGGAAGATCATCAACAAGTCAAAGGAGGTAGAGTTGTTCTTATATTCACTCCATGCATGAAGCACTCAAAGAAGACTTAAAATAGCCAGGAAAAGATGGTATCGATCCACCATTGGCAAGGTCAAGAACACATAAGCACTAAGAGACTGATCAGAGAAGGTGTTATCAAATTGCATGCTTAGAAGTTAGAAATTCCGAAAGAGTGATCAAGCAACAAGACCCCCCATTCTTTGTACACGATCAGACCCGTTATATCTGCTTGATTTGAGGAGATAAATTCAGAAAAGTTAGCAAATTATTGCAAGGATCGGGTCCTCAAATTCTGCATATAGCTACATTATCAGCCATCTCATTTAGAACAATATAAATCAGCAGTAAAATCAGAACATTATCGTGGATCAGAACAATATCCATGGGAAGACTGATTATCATTATACCAAACTCATATCAGCGGTCAAGGCAGAGTACTATTGTATGTTAGAATGATATCAACCAAGACAGCATTTTATACATTTCAATATCGTCAACAAAGAAGACTTGGGTCATCATTTTCAAATCAGAAATTATATCCGAATCCTTGCTTGGAAATAGAAGCTCATTGATTGAAGTAAACCTGGTTCTCATTAATCTAAAGATATTTGGCGATTATTGACTTCTTCATTCTCTTGCAAGCCATCAATATATATATATATAGTCATTTGTGCAAACCTATATAAGAATAATTGGTGTGTTGTAGTATTGATAATAAGAAATAAGACACATTAATTGCATAAGGGGACATTACAAGTAGTATCAGAGCTGGCTATCCTACCAGCTTGTGAAGGTTTATGAGTGAGAGAGATAAGATACCGCAGCAGAGGGTTATGGAAAAATTGGCAGCATGCCCAAACTCCAAAAGATAAGTTGACATCAGAAGCCTCATTAAAGAACAACAAACAAGGAGAAACAAGTATGGGGGAAGAGGTAGAACTCAATGTTCGGATGGGCGAATCAATTCATGGCAGAGAAGGGGAATACACAACAATGAATGACACAATTGTTAGAGATGTTGACTCAAACCATGATTAATACTAATAACAATCATAACAACCATGATGGCAATAATGGAGGCAACGATGGAAATGAAGGACATTCAATCAACAATAGAACTCCAAATCATCGTATCCCTACAACAAGCTCTAGACCAACGATACCTACCATTCCTCCAAGAATGGAACAACAAGAAGACAACGAACCTACCTTGGTAGGGTTACAAGATCAATTCCGTTTAGATTGGAAAGATGGAGGGTTGCAAAGATGTCCCTCAAAGACTACATGGATGCAAGAATGAGGCACTTGCCCAAGAAAGGTAATAAAGACCACTTTGATTTAGGAAGGAAAATTGGTAAACTCAATTTGCTATACTTGATGGTTCGGGGAAGACAATGGTGTGTGCATGGTTTGAAAAAGTGGATACATACTTCCAACTCAATCCAATGTCGGAAGAGGAAGCAATCAAGTATGTTGCTCTATGTCTTGACAGGGTGGCTCACGAATGTTGGTACTGTGGCATGATCACCATGGGCCATGCACAAATTACCTCATATGTGAAGTCAATAGAAAGATTTGAAAACAAGGATCTTGAGCTTTACTTCAAGGAATTAACACAATTAAAGCAATGGAGATCACTTGATGAATATGTTGTGAACTTCCAAAACTTTACGTATTGGTCACCGACATTTCCGAAAGAAGGTTGGTTGTCCTATTTATGGATGGTCTAAGGGACCCTCTTAGGGTTTGGGTCAAGGCTCTCAACCCTAGCAAACTTCAAGAAGCCGTTAAGAAGGCTAGATATGGACTCAAGTGTACCAAAGAACAAAGCGTCATCGAAAGGATTATCAATTCAAGAAGATAGTGCTAAACATCTCTACCAAAAGGAATTGCCAAAGCGAAGCAGAATGGATGAAGACACTAGACAAGAACCAAGGAGGAAACTATGTTTTACATGCAAACAACCTTGGGAACTAGGCCATAGATGCATGGGCAAAGGAAAGATTCATTATATAGAAGTGAGATCTGATAATGATGGAGAAAGAAAATATGAACAAAGCAGCAAATAAGACGAATTAGATTAAGAAACCTTGAAAACTAAAGAGCCTCCATCTCAAGAAAAGGAGTGGTACCATTGCCACTATGACGAGAACTCCGGGGTATAACTTGTTTAAGGTTCAAGGTGTGTTGCGAGGACACAAAATAATAGTGCCAATTGATAGCAGAGCTACTCATAACTTTATTAATTAAGCTTTAGTCATCACAAAGGGGCTCCGAACAGTTGGGCAAGAAAATTTTCGTATGAAGATGACATATGACATCCAAATGCTCAACAATGGTACCAAATTTGAATATTACCATTGGGGACTACACAGCTAATGATGATTTTTGTTGTGGAGCTAGGTGATACCAATGCTATACTTGGCATCCAATGGATGATGTCCATTGCTAAGTACTCACAAAATTTCCAAACAATGGAATTCAAATTTAAAGTAGATGGCAGGAAGGTGGTATCTAGTGGGCTATCCAATGAAGTTCCTTGAGTTGTAACAACCAAATCTATGAAGAGCACATGTAAGCTTGAAAGGTTTGCTTGGACCACACAAAGCCACGTCTCAAAATATTTAAGCAAAAAACCCAAGGCTTATCATAGTGACTAACAACCTAGCTTGGAAAGCACCGTCTAGTTGTTGACACACCACTCGAAAGGCCACCATGTAGAGAACATAAAGACACCATCAAATTAAAAACAAGTGCAATTCCTATCATTACAACACTATACAAGCATATCAAGAATTTTATGAATGACATTAAGAAATCTATCAAGGAGGTACTTAACATAGGCCATAGAAGGCCCGACTCAAGACCATCAACATCTTCCATTGTTTTATTGAAGAAAAAGGTTAGTTGTCTCCTAAGGTACATTAACTACCAAGCCACAAAATGTAAAAGAAACTATCTAAGGTTGCTTGTGGGCAATCAATTTCAAGTAGGGGAGACTATAATAACCCCATCCGATTTCTGAAACAAAAATAATAACAAGAACATTGTATGGTCCACACATGACAGGCCTAGGACATTTTCAGTTTAATTTGCTAGTAGTTGATCACTATCAAGAAAGGAATTAAGCTGACCAAGTCAAGGCAAGGATTATCTCATAGTGAGGATCGCACAACTTCTACATGATTGATGTGAAAGGAAGTATTATCATCCAAAAGGTATAAAGCCCCAAGGATGTACCATATAATAGTAATAATTATTATCGCTGCCCAAGGTCGATCATGAAGATTAATATTATTGCTGCCCAAGAAGAGTATTTGATGTCCACATCCTTAACCTAATCACAAGAAAGAAATAAAGTACATGTGTGGTCAAGGGGTGGCAACCCTTGAACACCTCAAGATAGTAAATAGAGGTCTTGACAAATTGTACAATAGAATTTAGAAGCTCAAGTAGGTAGGTTTGCATATTCTCTCAATTAAACCAGTGGCATCAAGATCTTATTGAGGAATTTTGTCTTATTGAGAAGACTTCACAATCTTCCTACCTAGCATCAAGTAAGCATGTAAGTAAGATGCAGTTTTGAGATTGTTGGAGACCAAGTGATATGATCAAGGGTTGTAGATATCAAGTATCTTTATCCAGCATGGCACCAAAATATGATCCGGATATCAAGTATGACAACCTTGAAGGACACCCACCCTATCAACATGTAGATCATGACTTTACCATCAATTACATTGAACCAATGGGATCCACATAATAAACAGTAAACCCATAATCTAGTGTGTCCATAAGATGGCATCCTATATGGATCATCATATTGATGTCATACAGAAACATATATCATAGCAGCTATTCATGAAGAACTCTTATATGGAACGATCATATATGAAGGCTATCCATATCGATATCACCACTCTAACATCCATCATACAAAGAGAAGATAATGTAGGTAGTGGGTAACATGGTCAAACAATCATCATAATCACCCATCAATTATTATCGCTGTGTAATTATCTCATCATACAAAGAGGAGGTAATAGAAAGAGCATGATCAAGCATCGATTATTATCATTTTGAAAGAAGGATTAAGTATGCTCGATCAGCAACTCTATTTGCAATAAATGGTTGTGTTAATCATGAAGTAACACTCAACAAACTTATTGATGTCATCACCATGTGTGTGTTAAAGGAGAATCAGTATCACTTAAGAACTGATGAGGATCAGCGATTTACTAATCAGTTGATTAGTTATCCAATGAACAGAGATTATGCTTAACATTTGTAAAGGCAGGGATTAGGCATAATAGTATGATCTGTATAAATTAACAATTATTCAGGGAAAGATGCTATAGAGAACAACAAGCCGATTTGTGTAAGTAATGAAGGGATGTGATTAAGGAAAGGCGCAATAAAGAACAATAAGCCGATTTGTGTAAGTAATGAAGAGATACGATTAAGGAAAGGATGTGTCTATTGCCAAGCAAAGGATGCAACCATTCGATACCATAAGGTATTTACTGGGGATTGATCTCATTCCAAAATCATTATCAAATTGTTTACTTATTCTACTTATCCATATTTGGATCGCTCATAGGAGCAGATGCCTTATTGGCAAAATTGGTTGCATATTTATAAAGCTAGCAATCAGGAATAGCACCAAACCATTGCACATTTCCAAAGTATAAATCAGAAACAGGAATTTAGCATTATCGCTATAAGCAATAGTGTGAAGACTTACAGCATATTTATATTGCCATATCAGGAACAGCTATAAGTAAGTGAGAGGAGACTTACTGCACAATTTACATTGCCATATCAGAAAAAGCAAGGTTTACTCCATTACTGCAGATCGGAGTATAGCAGAGATCAACATTGCATAATTCCAACAGTCATATCAGAGATAGCAACGATTGTCCATCTTATCTTATACAAATTGCAAAGATATCATTGACAAGTGATATCTATTGTATATTCTAAGGATAATCAATTATAAGGCAGATCATAATATATCATTCTTATAGTAAGTGGTATCAATTATCATCAATATAAGATTTATAAAGGATTTTGTGTTATAAGTAGTCTTTGATTGGAAATCAGTCTCTTGCAATTGAATTGTGAGCTAATAGTCCCTTATTCCCTAGAATTTACATAAGGGGACATTACAGACTAGTATTATCACTGTCTAAAAAATGAACAAGCAAGTTGATCAAAGGATAATTAATCAAGTTAATGATATCTTAAGACAAGGCCGACTAAATGGGTAATTAGTTAAGTTAATCAAAGAGACATGATGGAAGAGATACAAATTTTAACATCATGCCCCTTTGTTGCATATTAAGGGAAGAGCATCAACTCCTCAAAGGAGGTAGAGTTGTTCGTATATTCATTCTATACCTGAAGTGTTTAAAGAGCCTCAACACAGCCAAGAAAAAGTGGTATTGAAACACTATTGGCAAGATCAAGAATGCATAAGCACCAAGCGAGCGACTGATCAGAGAAGGTGTTATTAAATCGCATGCATAGAAGCTAGAAATTCTGAAAGAGTGATCAAGCTACGAGACACCCATTCTTTGAACATGATCAGATCCACGATATCCACTTGAATATAAGGAGATTGTTTCAGAAAAATACGAGCAAATTATTGCAAGTATCGGGTCCTCAAACTCTGCATATAGTTACACATTATCACCCATCTCATTTAGAACAATATAAATTAGCAGTCAAATCACAGAACATAATTGTGGATTAGAACAATATCCATCGGAAGACAGCAATCATACCAAACTCATATCAGCGGTTAAGGAAGAGTCCTATTGTAAATCAGAATGATATCAACCAAAACAGCATTTTATACATTTCAATATCGTCCACAAAGAAGACTTGGGTCATCATTTTCAAATCAGAAATTATATCTGAATTCTTGCTTGGAAATAAAATCTCAGTGATTGAAGTAAACTTGGTTCTTATTAATAGAAAGATATTTGGCAATTATTGATTTCTTCATTCTTTTGCAAGCCATCGATATATCAGATATTTATTTTTTATATAGTCATTTGTGCAAACCAAGGTTACCCTGAGTTTCCGGGACAGGAACGAGGGGATGAGTTTCCGGGATGACAATTTTTTTTGCCAAGGTTGGGGACGGCAAGGGGATGGCAAAGGGGACGACTATATAAATTATAGGGAAATTTTAAAATATATGGGTAAATTTTAAAATATACATGACATTCATATGAAAATATGGATAAAGCATGCCATTAAACATCATAGAATCTTAATATACAAGTCCACAACATTTCATTGTCTCAAAACACAATATGCATTCAAAATTTGGAAATTGGAATTCATTGTCCAATGTCAATATCATATATGCATTAGCATGTGATAACAAAAAATATCATATGTAAATAAGTTTAACATACAAAACCAAAATGCCCAAAGGTTAAGTGCTGCCATATAGTTTCATGTTCGATATAAAAATCAAAATACATAAAAAAAAGCACACAACTGCTCCTATTCCGATTCAGCGAACTCTGCATCTGAATCAGTCATCTGAATCGTCACTGTCATGGTCCACTGCAAGTGCATCCTCATCTAATGGAACCCCAACCAATCCTGGTGGTGTCTCCTCCTCATCAACTTGGGTCACATCTTCAAGATCATCATCCCACTGTAATGCTGGAGTCTGACGGTCCTAAAGTCAAAGAGCATTATGCACCGCCACTAGCTTCTTCGCTCGTTTAGAGGGAAGTCTATTCCTCTTGAGGGAGTGGATAAAACCATATGTAGACTGATTCCTCTCTGCAACAGAGGAACTAGCAACCTGTGCAAGGAGGCAAGTGGCAAACATCTTCAACTGTGGTGTATCTCTCCCATGCCATGTCCACCACCCAATAGGATCTTTCTATACCAATATGACTCTATCCAACCTCGCCTATGGTTTACTCAAGTTTGGGCCACGAAGGTTTGTGAAGTCAAGGAACTGTGCGTGAAGTATGGAAGCCTCTCGCTCTGAAAACATCTTATCAATGACGTTTAAGAAGCCATCTAATACCTCTGCATCATCACACGGAGGCTTCCTTCCATCCAATTCTGCATACCATTTGGGATTTAGAGCATAGACTGCCATATGAAGCGGGGTATTCATTATGTCCCATCTCCGCGTCATAATGGGCCCAATATGCTCCTCATAAAACCCCAAAGTAGGATCCTTAGTTGCAATTGTTCTTTTTATCTTCCCCAACATCCTGTCAAATGTCTCATATATCTCTCCAAGTCTAGGAGAGTCTGTAAGACCATATCTAATGACATCTACAATAGGGGAAATGACAGCACAAAGATATCTGCAAAATGCAAACAAATAATTTAACAGTATTATATAATCAGAGTTAGAAAATTTAATATAATATAAAAATCAGCAATCTAAAGACTAACATTTAATTTAATTTTTAAATAAAATCAGCAACTTACCTCATTGTGCCCCACCAACTGTCATCAAGGATCTTTAGCTTGACTGATCTTCCTTCAACCGAGCTAGAATTAGACCATTGGGTCCACTCTGGATTCACTACCATCGATTGTAGAGCCTCATGCACCTCAAGCATCCTCTTCATCAAGATGTAGTATGTGACATACCTATAATATAAATAATTTTGAATAATTAGAAAATCAAACACATGTAACAATAGTTTAAATAATTTTAAAATGAAGTAATTCAAATTGGCTTACCTTGTGTCAGCTAGTTTGAGGAACTCCTTTGAGAAGGACCTAAAAAGAGCAAGTGAGGTGTGATGGTTGCAAATGAACATATGAACCTCTCTAGCTTCTGACACTACTTGCTTCACCCAATAACACCGTCCATCATCAAACCAGGTGATTTGCACACACGTGCTGAATCTGTGATCCCCTGTACAACATTAGCAAGCCCAATCTCCTCTATGGCATCTATCAAAATGGTGAACTGAAACTCTGCATCCTTACGCTTCTTTGAACAATCTATGGCTTTCAGAAAATATGAACCAGCAGGGGATGTGACAATGATATTGATGAGTGGCCGATGTCTAACATCAGTCCACCCATCCATTACAATAGAGCAGCCTGTCCTAGCCCACGTCCGTCTCATATCCTCGAACAACATATTAATCTTGGAGTACTCATTGTCTAGGAGGGTAGTTTGTTGCTTATGATCACCAGGGGGTATGAATGAGGGACCCATAATGGCTACATCTTTCATCATTTGTTTGAAATAAGAGGAATGAGCCACATGAAATGGGACAGTATTAGCAAAAAAGAATTTAGCAATGGATGACTCTGCAACTTCCCGTTGTTGTGCATTAAACATACTCTCAACTGTTTTTCCCTTGTCACCCACCTTCCTCTTTCCTCGTGTCAATAGAACTAGCACCAATAGTGGGTGAGATTGGCCTAGATGATTGTGCACTTGATAAAGTAGGTGTTGGACTTGTCAAGCCTTGTTACCCAATTTCAGCCTCATTGTGCAATCTATGGCACTCTATTTTCTCCTCTTCAGTTAAGTTTGGACAAGCTATAACCCCATGACATGCAATACGCAAAAGTGAGACTTAACCCTTGTATAGATGCCCCTAAAATCATCCTTACAAACATGACAATCCCACACCTTAGTCCCTCCTGCATTTTTTTTCTTTTGACCCATAGGTGTGACATATAGGAGATGTTTTTTTTGTTGAAAGGGCTCTTTGCATATTTGCTCATGATTTTTGAAGGGCACTTAAACATATCAGGTTGAGGTTGTTGCTGCCCACTACTAGCTTCAAGTTCAACACTATGAGTTTGATCACCCACATATTCTTTCTCACTACCATTACTCTCACTACTGCTCATTTTTATAATTTTTTGTGATTGAAGAAAGAAGTTGACCTGGAACAATGCAAAAACAAAAAAAAAATCAGACTACTTTAAGCTTAAACTTTGAAAAAAAATGAAAAATGCAAGCATGGAATGATGATTAAACTTACCTCTTGCAAGATCTTGCTTCCTAAGATGATAAAATCACTCCTAAAGGCCTTTGTTGCTGCTCCTTCAACTCAAAACTTCAAACCCTTGCTGCTGCTGTCAATGAAAGAGTAGAAGTAAAAAACTTGAAAATTTTATGCATGTTAAAAGAATGGAGAAGATGGAAGAATAAGCCACGTTTTTAGCTTTTTAGGGCATGTAAGAAGGTGGGGCCCACAAACCGACCCCCCCTATGGAAAAACAAATTGAATGTTTTAATTTAATTGTGACTTTTTCGGGTGCAAAAAATTGGGGATGGACAACTGTCCCTGGTACGGTCAGGGGACGGCTACAACATCCCCGGTACTTCCAGAAGTCCCTGTTTTTTTGGGTGACCCCCAAGTTTCTGGGATGTTCCCACCAAAATTTCAAAAAACGGGGACGGGGGAGGGGGACGTCCCCTGGCCGTCCCCAAGTCTCCGAAACGTCCCTAGTGCTGGGACGGGGGAAATTAGGTTGGGGATGCGTCCCCAGGTAACACTGGTGCAAACCTATATAAGAGCAATTGATGTGTTGTAGTATCGATCATAAGAAATAAAATGAGCTTAAATTTATTGCATAAGGGGAGATTACATGCAGGCTCCTCAGAGCTATAGACTTCTAGTTATTGTTTTGATATTTGTTTGGAACTTTTGATGTCATGGATTTCTTATTCCACGAGTTTTGTATACATTTGACAATATTTATATATATCTAAGTGTGCTATTTCCTTTAGCTAAACTTTTTGTTTATACTTATTTGTTGTGATATTGCTATCAGGATTCAACTGTGATATACTTATCTGATTGATGTATGCTTGCGTATGTGATCAAATTAGCTTCTATTTGATGATGTTATTGTGTCTGTAAGGTTTATGTAATAAAAAGGTGCATGAACCAAGTTTTAAATCCTTAAAAAGTCTCTAAATTTCTTGGTTTTTTCACTGTGCCAAGTTTTTGCCCGTGTTTTTGGGCAATTCCAAGCCCAAATCATGCTTGCCGAGTCCGAGTTTCGTATTTATAGTTTGATTGACCATACTATCATGTTTTGACAACGAAAAGCTGGCTTTCAGCTTGCCTTTGCAAGCTCTTTTGATTTTCTTCCTGGGTAGTATCATTCTGTGTGTTCTGGAGATTATTTTACATGCATTTTGGGAAAAAAAGCCAATATCTTATTCCTATTGATGAATTTGTCTATTTATGTTTTCTGGTTTGGTTTTACATGTGCTCTATTTTCTGTAGTACAGTTTTGGGACTGTTGCAACTAGCCCTAAACCTTTTCCTCCGACCCCCTCTCCCGAGACCCTATGGAACACTGGTGCACAGATAGGTTCATTTTGGAATAGATTGCAATCTGGTTTGGGAATTCCATGACCTCTTTGAAGTTATAGGGGAGGTACACTTTGTGAATGAAATTAATAGACACTGATGAGCAAGTTAAAGTTTTTCATTTCCTGTCAAGCATATATATTTAGTGAATGAGGCCATGTGGAATCAAGTGTGTAGATTGGGAGGGTATATTGTTAACAAAAACAATGCTATGGGTCTCCTGGACAACCTATGAGGTGATAGCAAGGCCTACTAAAACTTTTTGTTGATGTTTGGTCAGGAAGTGGCTGTTTCTAGAGCATTTTTAGTCTCGTTTTTGTGAATTGTTGTGGAGAAGAAGCTTGGGGATCATGAGGGGCTCTTAAAGTTGAGTAAACTTGATGAGTTATTGGATTAAAGCATAGCAGATGTTAGAGATTAGGCAAAGACAGCAAAGCATCAGGGTGATAAGCACCAACATCAATGAATTTCATGATAGTTGCTTTAGTACCTAATTATAATAGCCAGTATGAAAAAAATCGAAGGACATTTAAATGTTGCACCTTGAACCATTTAAAGTAGAGGGTTGTGATTGAAAGAAGAAATAATTTATATAAATATCTACAAATGAACCGGAGTAGGTCAATAATTCTGTATTTAGAAGTTAGAATATCAAGTGCAAGTGCTAAGAGATATTCTGACATCTTTAGTAGTAACAAATTAAAACAATAAAAGATCATAACCAGAGGTGGTAAACCTAGAACAAGAATACCTTAGACAAGTTGGAAGAAGGTACATGATTTTGAAAACTTGTAATGTTTTCACTTTGTTGAGAATGCTCATTGGGTTCTTGATTTGGTTAAGTTTCAGATTAGGTTGCTTACTGGCGATGAATAGATCTCTGTTTATATTTCCTGTATTTCTTTTGTTTTGGCGAAGTATTTCAATATTTTTTTAATTTGCCTTTACTGTCTCGAGAAGCTGAAGCATAGATATTATTGGATGTTTTAATTGTTCTTGATAAAGATATGATGGATTTGTATGTGGAATTTGATTAATATAAGAATCCTCTTGGTGGTTACTTACCACTTCCAAAATGGATACGCCTTTCCTATTTTGAACTTTTTACATGTGGTAGTATTGGTGCAGTTGTTTTGATGAGGGCAATATTTTCGTTCTGCTCATGTTTGAAACTTATTGACAATAACTGATCTCTTTAATACTTGTCATTGTTCTACTGACAGTGGATTTAAAAAGGAGTTCATCACCAAAGAGACCATCCTTAAATTCTCTTTTTGGTACATACTATCTGCTTATTAAAAATCAAATTGTTTAGCATTGATTGTAGTAAATCTGGAAAGGCATATTCGGATATACCTGATTTCCAGTGCTACCCTAATGTAATTTGGTCATACTTGTGCAGAGGTGACAAATCCAGGCATTCCCATTTCTGAGACCGGGAATTCTGCATATTCAGGAATGGAAGAATCTGAATCTGACTATTTATCAGCTGCTGATCGCATGTCACCTTGAGCCTCAGGATGATTCTTTGAAGAATCTTTGAGCTTTAAAATCCTTGTACTTGTTTCTTAGGTTATGTTATTGTCATAGATGTTTGGTTCTAGGCAGGCCTTCAAGATCTTGATTTTTAATCAGTCCAGTCAGTTCTACCCTGAACTTCTAACATGGTTGGCTGTATGTTAGAGTTTGTTTGGAGGTTTATGGTCTTAAGGGAAAAATTCATAAAAGTAAGAGATATTTACAAGAGTTTGTAGTTGAGGACGAAGCAGTTTTAAGATTTTTGAATTAATGTCCTAGCTGCCCAGGTTGGCAAAGGCAAAATTTGCCTTCGCTCGTGGCAGTTTCCTGCATGATATGGATTTGCAATAAAGCTGCATATGTACAAGGCAAGATATGACGAGACTTTGCTCGATCTCATCTTGGTTGAAAGCCGTCCTCATGTAGCATTTTAATTCTCACTCTTGTTTTAATGTCTTTTGGCCTCACCGTTCACTGATTGTTACAAATTATTACAGGCATCTATGACAGACCGTTGGGGAAAGCATGGTATATAAATCTCTAGTTTTCCTTGGTATGCCTCATCACAGATAAAAATTAAAACTTTTTTGCGTTTTTTCAAGGAAGAAGTATGGTTGCCAAAACGAAGGTTGCAATCTTGGTGTGGTATGAGATTTCTTGGTTTCTCATTTGAAAACAGCCTTTGTAAATAGGTTTGCCACCAAATGTATTTTAGACAGTCATATGTCAGCCATCATTCTAGATCCCATGAAATATTTCTAGATTTCTTTCATTTAATTAAAAATACATGAAGGGAAAATTTGGGAACGGAGGAGCAATATCCCTGGTCAGGTACTAATCTTGATTACCGAAATGAAAACCTTGTGGTGGGAACTTTGGAAAAGCTATTTATTTTGGCAATTTGCACTCTCCATCTGGGAATTGTATGATACAGTTAATGCAAAATTTTATTCTAAAGGAGCAAAATTTTATTCCAAAGGAGCAAAATTTTATTTAGGTTCTGAACACTTGTTTTCAAAAGTAATAAAAATGGTCTTTTACTACTATCTTAGGGTTTTAAGATTCAAAATGAACTTGGACGATTCTCGTTGAAAATGATATAAAAGATCAAGGTTGAAAAATGTGTCGGGGACCGTTTGGGAGCATATTGCACCTAGAAGTTGAATTTTTGGAACTGAGGTTAGAATGTTTATTGTCATACTTTATATACTTGGCAAGCACAGATACTTTACACAGCCTAAATATAATATTATGGGCTTTGAATGAACTCTCGCTAGCTACTAGAATATGAGTTTGGAATCAAATATTATTTGAAATCAATTTCATTTCATCTACCTCTTTTTGAAATGTAAAGATTAAAAATATAAAGTATTTAATACTAGAAGAATATTGCTCTTGTAATTTGTCTAACATATAAAGATAGATAGTTAGGGTAAGGGTCATTTAGTTCAAATGGACAAATTAGTGAATCTAGGCCCTATCCTCCTTGTTACATTGGAATGAAGATGATTCACTAGGCTCAAGAACGCTCAAGTGCTAAGTGTCTGCAATGATTCTTTAGTGTAATTGAGGTTGATTATGCAAGTGATGGAGAAATGCAAAATTTAAGGCTAGAAAGGAAGAAAGGGTGATTTTCAAAATGTACAACCTTACAAACATTTTTGTTATTCGAAACAGATCCCACAAACATTTTTGTTATTCGAAACAGAGCCCAAAAGTTATAACTAATTTGCAAATTCAGTTTGATGCTATTTTGAAGGGACTATGTTGACTAGGTAGACTTGTTTTCAGGATTAAGTTGATTGGGTTGACTTGTTCCTTACACTTCTCGATGATTTCAATTGTAAACTATAGCCCAGATTTTGTACTTTCCAAATCTGTTCTTGAAATTGGCACCATCTGCTCTTGCACAAAAAATAGAGAAAATGTTTGGTAAAGGGGTTTTCCTTTGTCAAACCTCGGTTGAGGAATCAACCTTAAAATTGAAATAAAATATGCATGAATATAAAATGTGCTAATGAAATATAGAGGGTAGATTTGAAAATGTAATGCTCAAACCTTCACAAATGGACTTGGTGTCAAAATGTCTATAAAGATGTTTGAAGTAGTCTTGAATGTGGTGGTTGGATCTTGAAATGTTGAGAAGAATCAAGGATCCCTTTCACAAATGCCTAGATTTGCATATACTCAAATCTCCAATGTTATGCTTGAGGTCTCTTGCCTTGAGAAGAAATCAACTCACGATATAGTTGGAAATAGTATCTTCTTGCATGATTGAGGTCTCTTCTTGGCCTTCAACGAGAGAAGTTATTTACAATGGAGAAGATTGCCTTGCAAAGATGTCTTGGATGCTTGAAATTTGCTTTAAAATGCTTGAGATACGAAATTGGAGAGAGCTTGATATGATGTCTTTTTCTTTTGATGTGTTACCCAAATGAGGAGAGGTAGGTTGCTTATATAACCCTCATGAGCATTTTAGATCTCAAAATTCAAAGAGAACCGACATGAACTTGGATTTCTTGTTTAATCGTTAAGATTGACTCCCAAATCAAATTTTGAGGCAATCATCAGGGAATAGGCCGACTGGTCAACCTATTCCTGGGAATAGGCCGATTAGATTGGCCTATTCCCCCCCAAAAAGCTTAGAAGATGTCAGAATGGAAAGAGGAGTCAGGGCTGGATCAAGCATAACGAATACAATAGCCTAAGGACACTAAAATAAGACTTATTTGAGCATCCAAGTGTAGGTGAGTACAATTTAGGATGATACTTTTAGCCCCCTCTTTAGCGAGAATATGTGATTACCTCATGCTCACTGTAAAGTAGATCAAAGTGTTGGCAAAATTTATCAAGGGCCCCAAAGTGACTTAGGTCCTGATCATAGCCAAAACCAAGATGAAAATTAAGCAACATTCAAAAAAGAGAGAAATGACACATGATCAAACTAGCCTAGTAAGGTTTGTCTTACTATGGGCCATGTAAAGAGGGATATGATTGTCAAAGGTAGGATCATGCCTAAAGAAACATTGTCGCCAAAGGAATCCACTAAGTAATGCACATGGGCAAAAATGTAATGTAATCACAAGGGCAAAAAAGATGTGATGAACATGGGCATAAAAGGATGTAATGAATTTGTTCTTAAATGATCTAAACATTTTGATTACAAATTTGGTTGTGTAATGTGTGCAAAATATGTAACAAGGGGTGAGTGTATGACCCCATATTAAAAAAGCGATTGTAAATACCTTAACAAGAGTAATGGCTTTAACAAAGCATATCCATGCTTCAAAAAGATGTTTCCACTATGATATGCCCCTAAGTGAGGGCAAATCTAGGGAAATAGTACATGACAAAAAGAGAGTACAAATGGATCTACCAACTTTGAGGTCAATATGATCATATGATAACTTATGTTTATCAAGAATTATTGTAAGTGCATTGAAATCATCCCCCAAAGGTAGTAGAACTATGAGAACAATGGAAGATCACATAAGAGATACAAACAAAAGGTCTTTTTGGGTCAACATTGTGGAGACCAAAAAAATAATAGATGGTTGCTACCACTTTGCATTGTCCCCATTTAGACAACACAAAGGCACATTTATGACAAAAGGACATATACGACATAACATGTATACAAAATATAAAAGAATTGAGATACAAATAGAAGAATGTCATGACATGCCGATCCCTTTATCATCTTGCGCAAACAGAGCAACAATGGTCATCTAAAGAAATCTAAACACAACATATAGCAAGCAACACATCATGGGGGAAGCACATTATGAACAAGCAAACACATAAAATAATCCATCGTACAAGAGGAGCTACTCAAGCATATCAGTTGCCCCTTGTCTCGACCTTTATTGTTTAGGGAAGGTGGGCAACACACAAGAGGCCCAACGTTGAGCACGGTAGATGGAGCCATCTCATGTTCCAAATAATGACCATGCTCTAATGATGAGTCATTTTGTTTGTCACTAAGAGCTAGGGATAACATTTGTGAAAATCTAGTAGATAATTCATGATTGATTTCAATAAAGCACATACATATCACTAGAATCTTTAGCATTAACATAATTTGCATTAGAAACATTGTTATCATCATCAAGAGTATCTTCTTCATCTAAGTTAATTACAATAGGATGTTTGATGCAAATAGAAAAATCATTGTGTTTATTCAATTTGATTTTCTTTAGATTAACTTCCTTGGGTTATGCATAAGTTGATCAAAGGGAATCAAATCAT
This sequence comes from Thuja plicata, assembly GCA_018584345.1. NCBI lineage: Eukaryota > Viridiplantae > Streptophyta > Pinopsida > Cupressales > Cupressaceae > Thuja > Thuja plicata. Next base: position 446,702 of record MU223143.1, read on the forward strand.
TAGGTGTCTTAGGGGAGGAAATGTTTTGGGAAGCTAGCTCACAAGCCCTAGCACTATGGCTGATGCTCTAGGTAGGACTATTAACAAAGCAAAATGTGATAATAAAGTTCATGGCATTCAAATTACGAAGGATGTGGAGTCAACAACCCATCAACAATTTGTTGATGATATAATGCTCTATGGTCTTAGCTCCATTATGGAGGCAAGAGAATTGAAAGTGATCTTGGATCAATATATTTTAGCCTCTGGTCAGGAAATAAATAAGGAAAAGTCAAAAATCTTCTTTTTTAACTCACCTCCTAATCTCGAACAGGACATCATTAAGATTATGAACTTTAAAAAAGGGAACCTTCCATGTAAGTATCTAGGGCCATATTTGGATCTAGACTCAAGGTCTTTTTCACTATGGAATCAAACTTTAGAAAAAAAATAGAAGTAAAATGTCTTCTTGGAAAGGCAAATGGTTATCAGCAGCGGGGAGAGCTATTATGGTACAATCAGTCCTATCTGCTACTCCCTTATACCAACTTCCTTTTCTAGATCTTCCTGTCAATCAAAGAAATGAACTAAATAAAATACTGAGAACTTTTTTTTTGGCAGGGTTAAGGAGAAGAAAACAAAATATCTCCCTAATTGCTTGTGATAAAGTTTGTGGACTGAAACTGGAAGAGGGAGCTGGAATCAAAGATTTAAAGATCCAAAGCAAAGATTTTGGGGCTAAAATAGTTTGGAAAATGTTTAATAATCCTAACCTTAAATGGGTTAGAATCCTATCTCACAAATACTTAAATCAACCAAATCCTATTAATATATTCCGATAAAAGAATCCTCCTAGAGGATCTCAAATTTGGAACTTCATGCTAGATTGCAGATTTGTTGTTCAAGAAAAGCTCACATGGAACCTAGGTTTAGGTGAGGATGCCCTCTTTTGGTCTGATTCTTGGGAGGGCTATAAAGCCTTAAATAAGCTAGGTACTTGGGCCCAATCCAAACTCATTTTAGAAAATAGTTGGGGAACGAAAGTAGGAGACTATATTACTATAGATAAGGTTAGGGGTTGGCAGTGGAAGGATAAAAGTCTTTTGAATCTTCCTAGTGATGAAGAAGCAATCCTTTGCTCTATCTTGAATTCGAGGAAACATTCTATCCATAAGAACTTAGAAAAATTAATTTGGGATGACAATAAGAGTGACGTTTATAAAATTAAGGATGTCTATAATTACCTAAGATCCAAATTATCATTTTAGAAAGACAATCCCCCTTATACCCTGCTTTGGGGTAATGAGGTTTTTCCTAAAGCAAGGTTTTTTGCTTAGCTAGTATGGAATAGAAAGATCCTTACGGCCGATCATTTTCAAAACATGGGTTTTCATGGCCCGAGTAGGTGTCCTCTTTGTGAACTACAGGAAGAAATGGTGGATCACCTTCTTCTGGGATGTTCCTTTTCTAGACAAGTGTGGAACTGGCTCTATCGTAAATTGGGATAGAAATCGGCTTTTCCCCAATTCATCTCAAATTTTCTCCTTTCTTGTCCATCTCTGTATAAAGATAGCATATATAGAGGTAAATTATCTTATTGTAAAGACAAATGGTTATCAGCAGCGGGGAGAGCCATTATGGTACAATTAGTCCTATTTGCTACTCCCTTATACCAACTTGCTTTTCTAGATCTTCCTGTCAATCAAAGAAATGAACTAAATAAAATACTGAGAACTTTTTTTTGGTAGGGTTCAGGAGAAAAAACAAAATATCTCCCTAATTGCTTGGGATAAAGTTTGTGGATCGAAACTGGAAGGGGGAGTTGGAATCAAAGATTTAAAGATCCAAAGCAAAGATTTTGGTGCTAAAATAGTTTGGAAAATGTTTAATAATCCTAACCTTAAATGGGTTAGAATCCTATCTCACAAATACTTAAATCAACCAAATCCTATTAATATATTCCGAGAAAAGAATCCTCCTAGAGGATCTCGAATTTGGAACTTCATGCTAGATTGCAGATTTGTTGTTCAAGAAAAGCTCACATGGAACCTAGGTTTAGGTGAGGATGCCCTCTTTTGGTCTAATTCTTGGGAGGGCTATAAAGCCTTAAATAAGCTAGGTACTTGGGCCCAATACAAACTCATTTTAGAAAATAGTTGGGGAATGAAAGTAGGAGACTATATTGCTATAGATAAGGTTAGGGGTTGGCAGTGGAAGGATAGAAGTCTTTTGAATCTTCCTAGTGATGAAGAAGCAATCCTTTGCTCTATCTTGAATTCGAGGAAACATTCTCTCCATAAGAACTTAGACAAATTAATTTGGGATGACAATAAGAGTGGCATTTATAAAATTAAGGATGGCTATAATTACCTAAGATCCAAATTATCATTTCAGAAAGACAATCCCCCTTATACCCTGCTTTGGGGTAATGAGGTTTTTCCGAAAGCAGGGTTTTTTGCTTAGCTAGTATGGAATAGAAAGATCCTTACGACCGATCATTTTCAAAACATGGGTTTTCATGGCCCAAGTAGGTGTCCTCTTTGTGAACTATAGGAAGAAATGGTGGATCACCTTCTTCTGGGATGTTTCTTTTCCAGACAATTGTGGAACTGGCTCTATCATAAATTGGGATGGAAATCGGCTTTCCCCCTATTCATCTCAATTTTTCTGCTTTCTTGTCCATCTCTGTATAAAGATAGCATATATAGCTCGATATGGATCTCGACTCCTATTACCCTCTGGGAAGTATGGAAAGAGGGGAACAAACAAATTTTCCAAGACTCTAAAATGGACCTTACATGTTTGATCAACAAAATAGGAAGCACCATTATTGAATTCACTAATAATAGAACTATGCTTAGTAACAAAAAAAATACGGTTATGAAATTCTGGGATGAGAAAATGAGAAATAGTTGGATAGGTCTAAAACTTCCCTCCTTTATTGGTTTGGGAAATCCCTCTTCATCTAAAAAATGTATCAATTGTAAATGGATACCACCTATGTTTGGCTAGTTTAAACTTAATTTTGATGGAGCCTCACGAGACATTTTGGGGTTAGCTGGGATTGGATGTTCCATTCATGACTCTGAGGGCAAAGAAATTGCAATGAGCAATAGTTTTATAGGAAAAGAAACCAATAACTGGGCGGAACGGGAAGCATTAGTTGAGGGCCTATCTCTAGGAATAAAACTTGGCATCGAGAATTTAGCCATTGAAGGTGACTGAAATCATTATTAATGCCTTAAGGAAGGGATCTCTTCTTAATTGGAGACTTGACTCAATATTATCATCTGCCTTGTCCTTATTTCGATCCTTTGATAACATAACTATCAATCATATTTATAGGGAAGGAAATGTTAGGGCAGATGAGTTGGCTAATTCAGCTATTGACAATTTTCTTGCTAGATCATAATCAAGAGAAGCCTCTTCTTACCCTTATATTGAATCCATTAGACCTCATTAATTATCCTTGTAAAATATACCCCCTCTCTTTTAGCTTGTTACCTTAAAAGTGATTTTATAAGAATATAGCCTTCAAACTTTCTAAATTTGATCCTCTTGTCTATTCATGACTTCTGGGTAATACCTCCTCCCCTTATCTTTCTTATCACCCCAAGCTCTTTTCTTGTAGTTTCCTACCCTTCTATCATTACCCTATTCTAGAGAAGTAAATTATCTTCACATAATAAATTTAAAGGGTGTGTTCATAACAGATTCTGTACCCTGTGAGAGGCTTCCCTTTTCAGATCTCTTCTTGAGATTCCCTGAGCAATTTCTGCTTAATTTCGTTTCTGCTTATGATTTTAAGTTAGTTTTTGAGTCTCTTAGGAAATGTTTTTAAGGTGGAAATCCTAGTTATGAGATTTGCAAGCTGCCTTAGTTCTTGACCTCAAACTGTTGTATCTTCTTAGTAGCTATTAGCTTCGATCGATTTTTCTACCCCTTAGATGGTCGTCTCTTCCCGCTTATATTAATATTTCTTATCTTTTAGAAATATAGTAGGTTAGCTCATTTAGCATTATTTAGTGAAGCCTTTTACTCTCTCCTTGCCTAGCTTTTTAGCTCTTTTTTAGATCTCTTCTCCTCGACAACTTAAGGTTTAGGATGTCATTAATGTGGTGAGTTAGGACGATGATCTCATTAAACGTATAATCATGATCATTCTATCGGCTAGGTTTCCTAGATCTAAGTGCTTAAAACAAATCTCCTCTTTAATGCTACCTTATGGACGTGGATAATTTTTAGGCATTGGGAACAACAAAGCTCAAATTTTAATATAATTGTAAAGATGACGTCTAAAAAAGCAAGGATACACGATTCTCATGCACAAAATCCTCACCGATCTTTAAGAAGAGAATGTAAGGTAATCATTAATGATGAGAGTATTAATATCTAGAAGTACGCTCTCAATATGTTGAGTGTGATATAAGTTTCCTATCACTTCTAGTAAAGAGATTTTTTTTTGAAGTTTGGTAGGTGAAGACGTTTCATTACTGGAAATGGAAACCAGAATCCTTAGGTTTGTCCTTAGCGATAATCGTGCTATGGATTTTTGAGGTACATTTAAACCGGAAAGATGGAACAAAATGTTGAATCCCCTCTCTGCAGTAAGGCAGGTACTGGAGAAAGGTATGGGTGACTCATTTTGACAATGAGTTCTCTTTTAGAACAAATGGGAATATAGTAGGTCAATTCATCACCTTAGCTACTTTCGCTGGGTTCAAGAAAAATGAAGTGAGAGGTATCAAATCTTATCTTTGATAAGGATGTTTTGGGTGGCTTGGAGAAGATGGTCTACTGCATAAATAACCAACTGATGATTCCATTCCCAGAGATAACTATGAAAACCAAAATCGAGAAGCTTAGGGAGATTCCTAACTCCCAAAGGGTGCCAATGTTAACTCTCAAAGATGAAAAGAAGTTTGATGAGTTTTGGCCGGAAATGAATAGGAATTTGGATTTCCTCTTCAGGGAAGTTCTTAAGGAAAATATGGAGAAAGGCTGCCTCATAAACCACTGGAGGAATGAAGGCTACGACATTCCGAAAGCTTTAGAGGAAGAAGAGATGGATAATTTCTACATTTTGGCCCCAGATGTGAAAAGATATTGCTCTCGCAGGTCAGGGACACCTCTCAAGATGAGGATGCCATCATTATTGTAAAGAAGAGTGAGGGGGAATGGAGCTATGATTGACTACAAAAGGATTGATCTAACTTTGGTGGGAGATGGTTCCTTTTTTGTGTTTCATATGGTTCAATGTTCTAGGTTAGTATGTAGTTTCCAGTTAAAAGTAAAACATCAGACATAGTAGGGTTTTGTTTAATATGCATTAAATCTATAGTAGATGTTTCTATTTTCTAGTATTTAGTTTTAATACTATAACAGGAACAACAGTAAAGTACAGTTTTAATATGTTTTCAAACTTATATTATAAAGGAACCTATACATGGGTTTTATGTCTATATATTCCTTCAAAAATTCAGTTTTACTTTTGAAGTATGTAGAAAGGAAGGAAGCTCTAAATTAGAATTTACCTGATTTTTTAAAGATGTATATTTTGAAATTTAGGGTATAAGACAAAGAAAGATCCTTTTGTCTTTTTTTTTTCAAATTTAGTAGGAAGAGAAGTTATTTAGATTGGAAGGAGATTTATGATTATTTTAGATCAAATTTGTTCGATTTATGTAGAGAAAGAAAGGGAACTAAGGTGGGAAAAATTAAGTGAGAGCTAGTCTATCTTATAAATTATTAGGATTAGACACTATATTTTAAAAAAATTAGATAAGGAAGTTAAAGCCTGCGAAAGGGATTAGTCATTTATCCTCTTTTTTGGACCTTCTCATTCATAGGAAGGCCTATCTTGTAGTGACGGTTCAAATCTTCTAAGTCTGACTTTTCTTAGACTAAGTTGGGTATACAAAGAGCCTCCTGAGAAGTTGGTAAGTCGCCAGGTAAAATGACACATGCCTTTCCTCTTCTTCTTCTTTTTAAGTGTTCGTGTAGAAACTCTTCAACCATCCTTTTCTGAACCTTGGCAGGTATGGAAACATTGATCAAACTTGTGTTTTCCAGGACTCAGATTGCTTTCGATGGAGAAATTTCCATCAAACACATTAAGTTAGTGATGCTTAATACTCACCCTCTTATAACTAGAGCAGTTTATTATATCTCAGGGAAGGAATTTCTTACCAACATTGACAGATACAAAGTCAATTCTGAGATCCCATCTATGTTTATAGCCTCGGTTGTTTACCTGGATTCTGAAAAGGAGAATATAACAAGATTATGTTCAAGGATTTTCAAAAGGAAGTATCTAGGGAACCTGGACAAAGTCATCCGGAACATTAAAGAAGACAGTACTATAACACGCCCAAGATTTTACTCCTAAGATCAATGTTTTTTTTCTGGATCCTTTTACAAAATAAAGTCCCCACTACTGACAACCTTATGAGAAGAGGGATGACTGTTGTGAATAGATGCTACATTTGCAAGCAACATGAAGAGAGTGTTCATCATATGATTATTCATTGTCCTTTTGTTAGGGTGATATGGGACAACTTTCTTATTCTTTTTAACATGGAATGGGTTTTCCTTGAAAATATGAAGGGTCTTTTAATTCCTGGAGACATCATTCAAAAAATGAAATTGTTATCCAAGTTTGGAAATTTGCTCTTCCCTATATTTGCTGGGGAATCTGGAGAGAAAGGAATGAAAGAGTTTTCAGGAATAAAGAGGCAAATGCTGAGGAGGTTTTTTACAAGATAAAGAGAGATCTTAAAGAAAATGCAGTGTTAAAAGATAGAATTATGGAACCAATCTTGGAGGATATTGTCTTATTTCAAAAATGGAAGATAAAAGGGAATTTTAGGAAGCATGACAACAAAATTATGAGAGCTGATGCTAGGTGGGATTGACCACCTAGGGGTGGATGAAATTCAACTTTGATGGGGCCTCGAAAGGCAACCCAAGGGTGGCGGGATGTGGGATTGTCATTAGGGATGAGAACGGGGTTTGTAAGGGTATCAAAGCTGTCCCTATTGGTTTCCAGACCAACCACTTTGCTGAGGCCACTGCTGCCCTTCATGGTCTCATCATGGCTAAGGAAAAAGGATGCAAGAAAGTTTGGATTGAAGGTGACTCTCTCAACATTGTAAATTGCTTGAATTGTCTTACCCCTGCATTGTGGTCTATTTACAATATTATGCAAAAGGCTAAAGCCTTAATTCATTCTTTTGATAATTGTATGGTGACACATAACTACCAGGAAACCAATGGGGTGGCTGATTGGGCTGCCAACATGGCGTGTAAAATGGAGGTGGTGACTCAATGGGGAGGTGATGTTGACACGCCAGTTCAAGTGCAGTTATTGATGAATAATGACTGTTTGCAAAGCAATCAAAAAAGCGATCATAAATGGTAAGTTTTAATTATTTGTTTATGGAGGAAGTGACTTGTCATCATTACCATCTAAGGGGAATGTACTTAGTGACAATTATTAGCTGGAAGTGGCACGTTTTCTGGGTGCACTTTGTTTTTATGAAAGGGAGGCGAGATATTTCAAATGACATTTGCAAAATCATCTACAGAGAGAGTAATCTTAACCAGAGAACAAATATGGGATGTAACAAGAAGCGAGTGGAACTTGCAAATTGTGATGAATGACGTGAAAGGGAGGATGTGTGGAAGATCTTGGTGGAGGGTGGTTTGGCGGTTTTCTTGGAGAGGCTTCATGGGTGCAACTCTACTATCACAAGAATCTTCTCGAAGACTTGGAAAAATGGGAAGGTCATGGTCGGCAACCAGTATATGGAAGCCACCAAGGAGGTTATTGCGGAGGCGACTGGTATGGGGATGGAAGGGCTTAAATTTTACAGAGATAGGATTATCTCGGACAAGGCATGGGAGAAGTTTCCCGAAGAAGACAAGGAAAGGGCTAGGCTGTTGAAGGTGGGCACCTCTTATCACGACCCTATGCGCATATCTAGACCTTGGCGATATGTTCTGTTCGTGCTCATCAGNGGCGACTGGTATGGGGATGGAAGGGCTTAAATTTTACAGAGATAGGATTATCTCGGACAAGGCATGGGAGAAGTTTCCCGAAGAAGACAAGGAAAGGGCTAGGCTGGTGAAGGTGGGCACCTCTTATCACGACCCTATGCGCATATCTAGACCTTGGCGATATGTTCTGTTCGTGCTCATCAGCTACATCACTCTGGATGGTAGGTTCACTAGGGCCTATGGCCACCACTTCAGACATAATATGAAGGTCAGTTTTCCTTTTTACTTGCTCAGCTCGCTTGATTTCACCATTAATAGTATGCAGAAGAAACCAAAGGAGGATCACGCCTCTCACTAGGGGCTTATGGTGTTAGTTTATGAAGTTCTTAAATCCAAGAAGGTGGAGAGACCTTTGGTTAAAAGGAATCAGAAAGATGAGGAAGACACGAAAGGAGACGAGGAGGAAAGTATGTATGAAGAAGACACTAAGGATGAGGAAGAGGAGAAAAAGGGTATAAAACCCCTAAGAAGGGAGTTAAAAAGGGGTCTTCTTCCTTGAAAACCTTGAAGAAAACCCACATCAAAATCTCTGATACTGAGAAGGATACGAAGGATGATAGCTCTGAGGACAGTGACAGAAAAAAGAAAAAGGGCAAAATTAATACTAAGGCTAAGAAGATGACTCCAATGGAGGAAATTGAGACTGAAAAGGATACCGAGGATGAAGATAAGGGGACTAAACCTAAATCTGGGGTTAAGAAAAGAAAGAGAGGATATATGAAAACCTGCAAAGGGAAAAATCCTAGCAAGCGAAAAATCATGCTTTCCTCGGATGAGGAGGATGACAAGGAGAAGGATGAGTGCAAGGATGATACTAACCCTACTGAGAGCATGGAGAATAAAGAGTAGAAGGAAGAAGAAATGGTGAAGGAGGATTCTGGGAAGGGACTTGTTGGGAAGGAGGAAACCCACCACAATGATGATACAGGTAATACTTTTGAACCTGAGGATTTAGACCGTGGTAAAGCTTGCATTACAGATTTTGCTAGTTTAATTAGAAAAATGTTAGGTGATAATGTTAACTTGAAGAATCAAATTGAGGGTATGAGGGGGGAAATGAACATTTTAAAATGTGTTGGTATTGGGGAGAAATCTGTTGCTGAGTGTCTGGGGGAAATGAAAGATGCCGTCGGGAATTCAGAAGCACAGGTTGAATTGGTGAACAAAGTCAGCAAATTGGAAAAGCAATTCAAGGACTTTGAGGACAGAGCTGCTGAAGAAGACAGCGTGAGGCAGATCAAGAACCGGAAGGCCAAGGTGGGCAAGCTGGAGGACACAACTTGTAAGATTGGGGACCAATCTCTGAAGAGTCTCAAAGCTTATACAGGGCAGGCCAAGAGTTTAATGGAGAAGTTGGAGCAGGATACTGGCGATAAGGATAGCCAAGTTGTCAAGGATCTGGCTGGCCTGGGAACTCGCACTAGGGCTAGCACCAAAAAGATGAGCCCAAGGGAGGAAAAAGAGAAGGACAAAGGCGACCTGAAAAATACTATCAATCAGATGGAGGTTATGGTGATTCAGGCCCAGGAAATGGTTGATAGCTGTCTTTTCCTGGGCCCTCCCCTTTTTTGTGTTGTCCCTATTTATTATGTTTATCTTTGGGGCTATTTCTAGCTAGTCTGTTTGCTGGCTATTTTTGCCGGTTGTCTTTTGGCATAGTTGTTGCTATACTTTCTTTGAATATTTGTATAACTCTATTTAAAGGTTTCGGGTCCTTGTAAAACCTATTTTTACTTAATCAGAATGTGCCCAGGCTTTTATGATGGGCCCTTCACTGGTGAAAGTGTGATCCCGACCTTGCCTATTTTGATAGTAGAAGATTTCAAGACCTTTCTGGATAGAGGACCTATAATAAAAAGAAACCTATATTTCCTTATGTTCTTTATGCACATTAAGAATCCCTCAGTGGATAACTGGTTTTACTCATACTGGCATGAGGATGATGTGGGAGAAACAGACATGGATAGCTTTAGTGATTCCGAATCTGATGAATTGTTAGATGTTTGGTTGGAGGAGGGTGGATACATGAAGAGGAAAATAACGAGATTAATAGAAGCAATGGCTTCTGACCTCTCCTAAGACAATGATATATGAAGTACTCTTTGCCTCTCATGGCTTCCCTTCAACTCCTAAGGAATAATGTAATTTTCCCCTGGTAAGAGATTATCCTTCCTTTCTTAGAAATATGTTCAGTCAATGTTGTCTTCATTATTCCAAATTTCAATATATCATTGACATATATATATATATA
>MU223143.1:465589-503129 GCA_018584345.1 Thuja plicata
AGTGAAGACCCAATCCACCATTTGAGGTTTACTTGAAACATAGTGAACCATCTAGGTAACACCTGCCTGAGTATGTGGAGCTCGAAAACGAAGAAGGATATTATCCAATCCTTAGCAATTAGCCTTTCTCTTGTCAAAAGGAGTTTTCATTCAAGTACAATCAGTTTAAGGTTGAGATACAAGAAAAAGTGCTAACAGATAGATGGAGTGAATATATCATTTTGACTTACATCCATACATTCAATTTTTATTGGGATCTCCATAAAGGGTGGTTCATTAGATTAATTATCTTCCTCATTACTCAAGTCTGTTGAGTCTTTAGAAAGAACTTCATCTTGCTGCAAGGGAGTATTATTAGTGCATACCTTCTCAGCTTCTTCAGTGTTGAAAAATGCTTTTTCAAATTTGTTCAAGTCATTATCTAAAGCTGTCATTGTTATCTTAACATCATTGATCATAATGGTTTCATCTGAATCTTTGACTGTGTTAGAGGGTGACGGAACTTTGGGCATAGAATCCTATGGACCTGTCATAGGCACATTAAGAATCTCTGGTTCTTTTTCTTGTTTGGAAGCAACTGGAGTCACTTTATTTGTAGGTGCCATTGATGGATACATGTGTTTGTCCAAAAACACTTGCTCAAATGCTCTTTCATTCCCTTTACCAACCAACTCATACTCTTTAGTCATAATGTGAAGAGTTCTTGTTTTGGTTCTTAGATGAGGTTTTACTAGATCTAACAGTATTGCCTTCTCATCATGTGAGAAAATAGGGAGAAGATTATATCGTGTTTCCTCTCTAATCCTCATATCTTCTTCTATTGCTTGTATATTTAATAAGTCAAGTATGTTCCATGCTCTGTCTGGAATGACTGTCTTAAGTTCCAAAACTAACCTTTTAAACTTGATCATATGAGAGATAATCATAGAATGTATTTCTGATTTATCTATCTCTTGGTACTTGTCATAGACATTTGTAATTGAATCTAGTCTTCCTTCATTAATGATTATGTTCCTTAGGATTTCAAGACTAGGTATGAATCCTAGCTCAAGAGGGTCTTGAGTATTATTTACTTTGCTTCGTGTTGTCCTTGAGGATAGGTGGCTTGTGGGAACTTTCTTCCTTCTTCTAGTTATCTTGCTTGGTACCGAAGGTGGAGAGGATTCCAGGTCAATAGTAGTAGAGGGCATAGATGTGCTCTCATTAGACTTCTTTTTCTTCTTATGGATATCATCAAATTTTTCTATTTTGACTTCTACAAGTGTTTGCTTAAGTTCTCTTGCAATTTTAGCTTCCCTAGCTTTATCTAGGTCTTCTTGGGTGACACCATGAACTTTCAGGATGTTAGAGGTAATCCTTGATGCTTTCCTCTTATTGTCTGCACTGTATAGGACAAAATCAATGTGATTTGTCTTTTCTTTGTATGTGCCCCATCTAAGCTCTTTTGGATCTTTAGGCACAGATAGAAGAAATGGTGCATATCCTTCCAAAAAATGTTCTTCTACTTCATAACCAAGTGGGTGAATCCATTTTGTTATTGGCTTAACTACTTCCATGTAAGTACAGTCTATTCCCACCATGAAGCATATGGTGTCCTTGTATTTTTCAACTATCTTCTCCGGTATTCTAAACCTCTTCTGCAACTTGATTCTGAATGTCTTGATCTCCATATCCATAGAGTCCTTTACACTGATTTTTGATGTAGCTTTTAACGAAATTTGAGACAAAGTAGGTTTGCTCCTGTCTAGGTAAAGATTAGAGACCTTACCAACAATGTGGAAGTATAAGTATATAATCAATGAGCCAAATATGAATATTTTTCTTTTGTCATGCTTGATAGATTTAATATTCTCAATTAGTTGTGCGCGCAATATCTCACAAAGGTTATATTGTGTGTTATCTCTTGCCATACTTATTGCTGCCAGAACTATAGCTGCGGATACACTATTAAGTCTTCTTGCGTGCTAAAACTTGTAACCAAGTAGCATGGTGATGAGTTTGATGTCTTTCTCCACAATAGGATCAACAATTATTCTGTGCCTATATCTTCTAGATAAGTATGCCTGCTTAACTTGTTTCTTGACATCCTTTCCAATGGGAAGAACATTTCCAACCTTAGAGAGTCCTTTCATCTTGTGAATGAGGTCAGAAGTAATACAGACAGGAACTTCACCAATCCAAAATAGATCATCATGAATCCTACTGATTAGAATTTTAACCCATTCTAGTTCGTAGAACTCATGCACATTTGTATATTCAAAAAGAGGGTTATGAGTGAGATGTGAGAATTCATCCTTGAATGAGAAATCCGGTTTCATCATAGATGCCATGAGCGTCGTTATGCTATTGTCACCAACAGACTCCTTCTTATAGTAAATGTAAGCGCGTATGTCCTCAACATGCATGACTCCTACCAGAGTCTTGAAAAATGCCCCTTCTACATCATCTAACACCGACTTGAATGGATGCTTTTTAAACACAAATCTCTTCCTTTTAGTGATGTTAAAGACTACAGGAGTTTCCATACTTGTTGATTGATTAAGTAGGGTTCACTGAAGTTCTAAAATGACGCGTCTGTGCTAGGGTTATGTTTCAACTTTAATTCTCTTTGCTTATAACCAACCAGTGGTTATCCTTCAACACTTCGATGCTTATTTGTCCTGTGCTCTCCGAATGCTCAATCTTGAATGTAGAAGTGAAGATATGAGACCTTTTACTGACTTATAAATGAGTTACTGCATTTAATGCTTGTTGTTGTAATGCAGTTTCCACTGAGAATTTCAATCTTTGTTCTTGTCAAAGTACAAGCTATGTATCCATGCATACTTCCTCAATTCGTTACCAAATACATGAATCCATAGGCGCATACTCAGAGGTGAGTATACCATCTGTGCAGGGGTTTAGAGCTTGAATAGCTCCCCCTATGACCATGAGGGTCATCTTATCCAGAAGTAGAAGGTGCATTCACTATGGATGCATCTACCACTTTGTCAACATCATCATCTTTCTTTACTTCAACCCATATTTTTCCTGAATCTTCTGTAGCTTTTACAAACTTGACTTCTCCATATTCTTCAAATAGTGATCCTTTAGGCTTTTCTTGTCTTTGTGTTATGGATCTGCAAAACCTTGAGATATGTCCATCTTTGTTACATGAGTGACAAATGATTAGAGGTCTATTGATATTATTTACCATGCTACACTGCTTGGCTTTATGTCCATTGTATTTACATATCTAACATGTAATGTTTTGATAGTTTCTCTAAGGTTGATTTCTCTGATTGTATTGAGTCAGATTTCTTTGGTTCTATTGTGGCTGATTTCTTTGACTTGGTCTGCAATGTATAGCCCTATGACCAAATTTATTACAAGAATAAAAATAGCCATTTAAAGGTCTTACCTCTTTACAATCTCTTTCCAAATGTCCATGCTTGTTACAGGCATAACAAGTTCGGTTAACTAGCTTGTGTTCATCTTTAGGTAATTCTGCTTTAGCCTCTGCAAGATTCTCAGTAGCCTTTACTTCTGTAGATTTTTCTTGTACTTTCCTACTTTCTTGCATTGTATTAGTTTCACTTTGTGCTACACTGTATCCAACACCAGTAGTATCTCCTCTTAACTTTTGTGCATAAAGTTATGATTGAATTAGATCAAAACTTGTGTGTAATTTTTCAATATGATTCTTTTCTTCTGTCAATTCAGATTCTATCTTTCTCTTGATGTTTTCCTACTCCAAGATCTTCATATTCACTTGCATAAGTTCTTCATCTAATTGTTTACTTTATTTGGTCTTTTCTTCAATAGATGTTAGGCTATCTATTAGCTGTTCATTCAAACCTTCAATCTTGTCCTTCAGAGACATGTTTTCTTCATTCAGCTTTTTGACCATTTTCCCCAAATCATTCGTAGAGCAATCTTTCAAATCTTTTCTTAATTTTTTGATAAGCATTTGCGAGCCATCAACTTTTAGTTTTAGTTCTTCATTTTCTTTTTCAGATCTGTCAAGATCTTCAAGGGCTACTTCAAGATTCTTTTTCAGATGTTTCACTTCAGCTGAATCCATGATCTCCTCAAGTGGTTAAACTTTATTTTAGAGGACTAGAGCTCTGATACCAATTGCTAGAAACACTGAGAGGGGGGGGGGGGGGGGGGGGANGGGGGGGGTGGTGAATCAGTGTTTGGCAATTTAATTTATTTCAAAAACTTGAAACTTAAATCAAAATAGATAAAATATAAAGCATAACACAATGACACATAACACAAGATATGTTTACGGGGAAACCTTGATCAGAGGAAAACCCCGGTGGGAATTAGTACCCACAAATAATTGTACTAGTCTTATGAACATGTTAGAGTTCCTTTTCCCTGTTAGGAGTAGTCTTTAGAATGAAAGTAAAATGAACCTATTAGGAGTCTTTACATAACCCTATTAAAGGTGAATGGCTCACTGCCAGTGCTCACTGCCCAACAAGAAGAAGGCTACAACCTCCTGATAATAGATACACATTAGATCCAAAAAGTGAACTGCTGTTATGACACTGTTGTCTGATCTATTTTGTTAATGCACTGATGTTCTAATCTCTTAAAGAGATCTATCTCATACTGATTTGTTTATATTGTTCTTCTGTATATCTTTTCTGCATATTTTTGACACTCTCCCTAATACAAAATTGCATGTCAAGTATATATACATGCCTGAATAGACGCGACTGAAAACAAGAACTTAGTCGGCCCAAAATCAACATACATAACACTTCCAAATGAATTGGCTTAAGTGTGTTTACATAAGTGTTAATAACATAATTACACACATATTACAATAGGCGCATAGCCATTACAAAATAAAATAATATATGCTAATCAAAATATGAAGTCGGCTCCATGCTCTGTTTGTTGAACTGCTAGTGGCACTTGAACTTGCTGTAACTTCTCTGTATTGTCATATCTTACCATGCGTGTATAGAATAAGCATAACAATATTCATAAAGCTTAAGTATAAAGGAACATAATCTAACTCGATCGTACGCATGTGCGTTGGTGCTCTGATCAATTGTATACCTCTGTTCTGTTTTGCTTTCTATACTTAGCTAAATCTTGATCTTCAAAGTTTGTGAACTTACTGTCAAAACTTCATATGACTTTGTTGCCATAATGACAACACAAAACTAGTCATATAATACCTGTAGTGTCAACTTGCCAACAGTCTTACCATCAATAGAATCTGCATTCAAATCTTCTTTAAAGATAAGTATTTCAAGTGATAGACATGCGATTAGAAATGATAGTTACAGTGATAATGAAGATCAAGGACTTGATGAGATTCAAGCACTAATGGAAAGAAGATTGCGAAGAGGCAAAGGTAAATAAAAAGGTAAGTTACCACTTGTATGTTTCAATTGTAAAGAATTTGGACACTTTGCTGCAAGATATCCAAACCGAAGAAAAGATGACAGAGGAAATGACAGATCATATGAGAAGAAGTTTGATAGAAGTGATAATAGGGATTACCGAAGCAATCGACAATATGACAAGAGAGATAACCGAGACTACAAGGACAAAGGGAAGAAATCTTGTTACCTAGCTAAGAACAAAGCTGATGACACATGCAATTAATCAAAAGAAGACATAGAGATGGTATTTGTAGCCATGAAGGATGATTCAGATAAAGATGAAGAAAGGTATGTAGAAACTGCACTCATATCTAAATTTGGTAAAAATTATATCTGGATCATAGATAGTGGCTGCACTCACCATATGACCGGTGATAAATAAAAGTTTGAGACTTTTGAATACTATAATGGTGGTTCAGTAAGAATGGGTAATGACACACCTTTTCCAGTTGAAGGTAAATGAACCATAATGTTAATAACCTGATTAAATGTGAAAATGCTTACTGGGTTAAAGGACTGAATTACAATTTGTTGAGTGTTTCCTAGTTGAAAAATTCAGGTCACCGAGTAGCATTTGAAAATAAGAAGGCAAATATTTTCAATGAATCAGGAACGTTGATTGGTACCGGTGAGCAGACAAAAGGTAACTTTTTCTATCTTGATGACACTGACTCCACCTATTTGATGGCTAGAAACAAAGACATATGGTTGTGGCAAAAAATATTGTGTCATGTGAACTTTTACAACATGATAAAGATAAGCAACAAAAGGAATGTCAGAGGCTTACCGACAATGACTAAGCCCGAACATATCATGTGCAAGAATTCTCAAAAAGGTAAGATGACAAAGTCTAGTTTCAAGAGAAAAACCCATACATCTACTGCAATTCTAGAATTAGTCCATACAAATCTATGTGGACTGATGATGACAAAGAGCTACTATGGAGATAGGTATTTTATTCTCTTTGTTGATGATTATTCTAGAATATGACAGTCATGTTTTTAAAAGATAAATCACAAGCATTCAAGATGTTTAAATGGTAAAAAGAAATGGTAGAAAAACAAAGTGAAAAGAAATTGAAATTCTTAAGGTCAGATAGAGGAGGGGAATTTACTTCAGATGAATTCACTGACTATTGCAATGAGCATGGAATTAAAAGATAGGTTTTTGCACCAAGGACACCACAAAAAAATGGAATTGCTGAGAGGAGAAACAAATCAATTGTTGATTATGCAAGAACATTGATGATTGAGAAAAACATCACTCAAACTTTCTAGAGGGACGCTGTCAGTACTATTGTCTACACATTGAACAGAGTACAATTGAAGAAGGACACAAAGAAGACACCTTATGAGCTTTGGTATGGTCATACACCTAATGTAAGTTACTTCAAAATCTTTGGTAGTCAA
This sequence comes from Thuja plicata, assembly GCA_018584345.1. NCBI lineage: Eukaryota > Viridiplantae > Streptophyta > Pinopsida > Cupressales > Cupressaceae > Thuja > Thuja plicata. The sequence continues at coordinate 472,389 of MU223143.1, forward strand.
TGTTATATTTTGAAGGATGATAGAAATGGAAAACTTGACTCCAAAAGTGAAGAAGGTATCTTTCTAGGGTACTCAACCAAAAGAAAGGCTTATAAATGTCTAAACAAGTCACTAACAAAATCATTAAAAGTGCAAATGTGAAAATAGATGAATTTGCAGAAAAAGAATGATAAGGAAAGAAAAAAGGAACCAGAGGACTACAACAGGTTTGTTTATACAGAACCTGACACTCTACCCAAGCAATAGTGTGTCACTCCTGAGCATCAGAACATTGCACCTGAGCATCAGGCTGAAATTATCGACGATCAGGATAATACTCAAGATGATGTTCTGAACAATGGAGATGAAAATGAAGGTGAAGAAGATAATCAGAATGATGAACACAGAGCTGAACCGAAACTTGCCAAGTATGTCTGAAGACATAATCCACAAAACCAAATCATAGGAGACAAGAAGGCTGGAAAAAGAATAAGAAGTAAGTCACTAAACACAAGATGTTTACTTTGTGATTTTGAGCCTAAGTCTATTTACAACGCACTTGAGAATGAAGAATGGGTCAGTGCTATGAATGAAGAGATAGAACAGATTGAGAAGAATAGTACATGGACACTAGTACCGAGACTAGATGATAAGAATGTCATCAGTACCAAATGGATATTCAGAAACAAGATGAATGAGAATATAGAAGTCACTAGAAACAAAGCAAGATTAGTATGCAAGGGATATGCACAAGAAGAAGGTATTGATTATGGTGAAACATTTACACTCGTTGCTAGACTAGAAGGAGTTAGAATCTTACTTGCTTATGCTGCATTTAAAGGATTCAAGTTATACCAAATGGATGTCAAATCTGCATTCCTAAATGGAATATTGGAAGAAGAGGTATACATTGAACAACCAGAAGGGGTTGTTGATCCAGACAAAAGAAACATGGTATGTAGACTACATAAGGCCTTGCATGGATTGAAACAAGCACCAAGAGCCTGGTATGAAAGACTTCACTCATATCTAATTAGCATAAAATTTGTTAGAACAAGTGAAAATAGCAATTTGCACTTAAAAAAAGATACCGATGGTAATATTATGATTGCTGAAATTTTTGTTGATAGTATCATTTTTGAGGGAAATTAATTGTTATGCAAATCCTTTGCCAATGAAATGAGCAAGGAATTTGAAATTTCTATGTTTGGGGAGATCAAATTCTTTCTTGGTCTACAGATTCTTCAACAAGATGCAGGAATTTACATCACTTAGTCCAAATACATCAAGGAAGTGCTGAAGATATTCAAGATGAAAGATTCCAAACTAGTTGGAACACCTATGGCTATTGGATGCAAGCTGACAAAAGAAGACAAGACAAATGAGGTAAACCAAACCTTATATAGATCAATGATTGGAAAACTAATGTATGTTGTTCATACCAGACCAGATATAGCACATGCAGTGGGGATAGTTGCAAGATTCTCTGTGAATCTCAAAGAATCACATATGACTGTTGTCAAAAGAATTCTAAGATATTTGAAGAACACCGAGGATTATGGCTTATGGTACAAAAGAGAAGGAAAATTTGAGCTACAAGTCTATACAGATGCTGATTGGGATGGAAACATTGATGACCAAAAGAGCACAACTGGAGGAGCATTCTTCATGGGTGACAAAATTATCACATGGATAAGAAAGAAGCAAGGATGCATCTCTTAGTCTACTATATAAGTAGAGTATGTGGTTGATGCTACAAATTGATCCAATATTGCATGGATCAAACAATTGTTGGAAGGTATGAATATGAATATTCTTGAACCAGTAATTATCTACTGTGATAATACCAGTGCAATAAACATTTCTAAAAATCCAGTCATGCATGCTAAGACTAAGCATATTGCTATCAAGTATCACTATCTGAGAGAACAGGTGCAAGCAAAAGAAGTGACACTGGAATATGTTTAATCAAAGGAAAAGTTAGCTGACATATTCACCAAGACATTACCAAAGGATACATTTGAGTATCTAAGACAGAGACTACGGGTCCAACCCTTGTCTATCGGTCAATAATCTGACTATGAGGTTGCATCAACCTATACCAAATCTGAAGATCAGTCATGTTGACGCAAACACTGAGATGGACAGCAATAGATACATCTGTACACATCAAGGTACAAATCTAGACCAAAAACCAGAGACATTGTATTGCTGATGGATAGGGAAATTCAAGGAATATATTATGCAAAGAGATGGAACATGATATAGATGATAAATCAAGGAGAAGTATTTTTATTTGGAATTGTTGTCAAAGGGAGAGATGATCTTCTAATTATCATAAAATAAAAGGGAGATATGTTCTCATTATCATAAGGGATAAATCAACTTTATCATAAAAAGGGAGAGATGACCTCATTATCAAAAGGAGAGATATGATAAAGGGAGAGATTATATAAATATCCATAAAGAGAAGTTCCTGAGAATCAGAAGGAAGAAGTTAATCAATATTATAAGGGAGAGAAATTTATTAGATATGAAATATGCATCTAAGGAAGAGAAGTAACAAAGGGAGAGAGTTTAGACAAGGAGAAATAATGCTATCAAAGGAAAAAGATATTATCAAGAAGAGGAATAGTCAAGGCAGAGCACATATCAGAATAGAGATATCAAATTATACATCTATCCAGTGAAGGGTTTGAAGATTGAAGCCAACCACTCTGTAAGAAACAAATCTAAGCTATTTCAACTTACCGAGAGCCAGACATTTGTAATAGTTACATTAGGAAATCTTGATGAAACTGTATATTTTATATTGCATTAGTGATAGTATAGTATGATAATGTAGTATGTTTCCATCAATGCCAAAGGGAGAGATTGATGACATGTAACTAATTGAATGTTTAAAGATGTTAAGTTGATCACCGAAATGCAGAAGAATAAGGCAAGACATTAAATCAGTTAATGGATCGTATTGCCATTGATGTCAACTTGATATATTCTAATTAGTTATAATAAAAGTGTCAAAGACTTCAGAGAACTATAGAGATAAAGATTATGCTTTCTGTAATGCATAAAAGACAAGTATTCACAAAGTGACTTCAAACACCGACGGTCAGTGGAACCCGATGGATAGAGATCACCGACAGTCAAGTCACAGTGATGCCCGAGCAAGAACACCGATGAGCATTACCGAGCAGAATCACAAGCAAACCCGACGACCAAAAGCATAGTGTAAACCGACAGAGAAGCCCGAGGAGAACTGAAGTGTTAACTAGCGCTATTAGAGAGTTAAACACCAAAATTAATTGGAGTTCAAAAATGACAAAATATCTAGCTGGTAGAGCTAAATATATACTTAACTGGTAGTTATCATTGTTTTCATCGACAAGATAAGCCAGAGATAAGTAAATGATTTAAAGCTGATTTGTCCAGTTGGCAAGAAGATCTCAGCGAGATAAAAAATGAGTTTTTCTTTAAATCTAATTGTTTAAGATTGTGGATCACGCCAAGATCAAAAAAATCAAGAGCCTAACAATGGTGATATGATGTCTATTTAAGAGACAAACTTGATTCATTACGGATCAAGGGGAGTGAATGAAAAAGAGGATGCTAAAGAGAAATTGATGAAGAGAAACTTCATACAGTGCTGATCAATCAAGCTAAGGAAAGATCTAACGTTTTCTATAGACACTGAGCAACAGAGCACAACATCACTGAGAAAAATCAAAGTGGAGGAAAGGTATAACAAAGATATATATTGATCAGATTATTTTATGAGATTTCAATAGATATGAAAATCTGCAAGTATAAGTTGTATATGTGAACAGATCATACTGTTTTAGTTTAACCATTGATTCAAAAAGTCTCTTAATCAAGTAGGATTTAAAGACCCTTTCTATATTGAGATACATCCAATGGAGTATCAAAAAGTTTGATCATGAAGATAGCATGAGATGCCAAATACCAATTGACAGGCCAAGTGAGTGTTTGATAAAAGATGGTAGCATAGAGATGCCCGATATCAAGTGACAGACTAAAATTTCAAATCCTCTAACAAGGTCACACCTAACAGTGTGTTTGTAACCTTTAATAGGGTTGGCTCTTCACCGAGCTCACTTCAGAAGAGTGAAAATTTTGGGTTACCGGTCCCAAGTGGTTTTTCCCTTAACAGGGTTTCCACCTTAAAAATCCATGTGTCAATGTGTCTATGAGTCATTACTTTAGTGTTTTGCATTTCACATAAATTAATTGGATTGATTGGTATAATCTAGATAATTTACTATCTTTTGGTAAATTAACAGATTGCTTTTCGATAAATATACAGTAGAAGGTTTTGCAAAGCATTCCGAGGAGTAGTAATTTGATAAAAGTATTTGGAGGCATTCATCTTATAGGATTGAAGATAACTAGAGGCTTAATATTGTGGTACTAAGTTTTAAGGGTTGATTATTGGAATATTTTTGAGGCCACTGATTCACCCCCCCTCTCAGTTATTACTAACATGTTAGACCTTATCTCTAAATGTCCGAGAAAACAATTTATCCATGAGTTTATGATCATGAGAGAAGTAACTACACAATGGAATAGTTTTACGTGAGTTAATTGATCAAATTTTCAATACAAGTGAGTTATTTTCATGTATTGAGGGATATAAAAAAATGAATGATATATAAGGACAAAGGAATAGCAATTTCACAAGTGACAATACTGAATTTTGATTGAGTCATGAAATCAATTTTTTGTTTCAAGGATGAGACAATTTGGACAAGGCTATTGATGGTAGTTTCAATGGAGATGTTTGTATTGGGCATGTGTGAAAGTGAATGATTTTGAACATTATGGAAAATGGATGGAGCATTGGAATATGAAAATGATACATTGTTGTAAGTGGGTATGGTGATTGTTGGAAAATACAAAAATACACTTGTATAAATGATAGGATTAGGAATACTTCCAAGACAAACATGTGTAGGATTAATGTTTTAAATAGATATAGTAATGATAGGTGGAGTATGTGTAGGCACATTAGGTAATGAAGTGGGAATGGGAATATAAGTCTCAACACTAGTTTTAGGATGAGAGAATTGTCATCAATAAGATGAGATATTCCATGCAACACATGCATACCATTATTATCATTGTGAATAAATTTCCTCAACCCTTCTACTAAGGAGAAAACTTCTCTATTAGGGTATTCTTGACTCACCATTGCTCAATTTTTTCAAAGTCCTAGGAAAGTTTTTGCACTTGGGTAGGATACACTCCTAAGGTTTCATCTTCATCATGAGAAGAATGAAAAGAGAGAATATCAACTTAGTGGGAATAATTGTATCATAAACATTACTAGGAAACATATTAGAGGAATCAAGATGAAAGGAACCCATAGGTCTATGAATCCTCACTAGAATTCTAATTTTTACACTCAAGGTTATGACACTGATGCACAAGGTAATGAAAGAAAGATATGTCTAAATGATGCAAATAAATAGAATATTTTAAATGAAGACACAAGTATTCACCAAGTATATGAAACATAAATTTAATTAGGACATGTATTAAGCATAATTGCGCATGAAACATAATGAATTTTATGAAAAACACATCTAACTACCAAATCAAAAGTGGAATGTAACGAATCAGGTTCACCAAAATGTATCATATGTTGACCTAGATATCTAAATGCATACAATGCAATGTATACAAATGAGATCTAGACACAAAATCAAAATGGAAATGTCATGCATTGGGTTCATCAAAATATATCATATAAAAATATATAGATAGGGTAAGGGTAATTTAGTTTAAATGGAAAAGTTAGTGAACCTAGGCCCTATCCTATTTGTTACATTGGAAGGAAGATGACTCACTAGGATCAAGATAGCTCAAGCATCGAGTGGGTGTAATGATCCTTCACTCTAATTTACGTTGATTATGGAAGTGATTGAGAAATGCGAGATTTAGGGCTAGAAAGGAAGACAAGGTGATTTTTAGAATGCACATATTGTCAGAGATGAATTTTTTTTGTTATAAAAAACATAGCCCAAAATTTGTAACCTACCTATAGATTTAGTTTGATGCTATTTTGGATGGACTGTGTTGACTTGTTCCTGGGACTAAGTTAGATGGGTTGACTTGTTCCTTGCACTTTTTGACAATTCCAATTGCAAATTGTAACCCAGGTTTTGTACTTTCTAGACCTGATCCCAAAATTGGTGCCACTTGTTCCTGTACACAAAATAGAGAGAAAATGTTTGGTATAGAGGGGTTTGACCAAGTAAACCTCGATTGAGGAATCAACCTTGAAATTAAAATAAAATATGCACGAAAAGAAAACATGCCAATGAAATGTTGAGGCTAGATATTAAAATGTAATGCTTATACCTTCACAAATAAACTTAGTGTCACAATGTCTATGAAGATGCTTGAATTAGTCTTGAATGTGGTGGCTGGATCCTGAATCGTTGAGAATAATCAAGGATTCCTTTTGCAAATGCCTAGATTTGCAAATACTATTCAAATATCCACTATTGTTATGCTTGATGTTTCTTGCCTTGAGAAGAAATCAATTCACATTGATATATTTGAAAAAGGATTTTCAAGCATGATTGAGGTCTCCTCTTCTTGACCTTGAGTGAGGTAGATAAGATTTCTAAAATGGAGAATATTTCCTTGCAAAGATGCCTTGGATGCTTGAAATTTTCCTTAGAATGTTTGAGATGCAAAATTGTAGGAGACAACTTGATAGGATGTCTTGTTCTTTTGACGTGTTACCCAAATTAGGAGAGGTAGGTCTCTTATATATCCCTCACAAGAATTTTGGAGCTCAAAACTCAAAGATGGTCAACATGAATTTAGATTCCTTGTTTAACCATTGAGATCGACTCCCAAATCAAAATTTAGGGAAATCATTAGGGAATAGGCCAACTGGGTCCACCTATTCCTAGGAATAGGAAAACCAAGCTGGCATATTCTTGGGAATTGGCTAATCAGGTTGACCTATTGTCCCCAAAAAACTTATAAATTTGGTTTTGGGGTCCTAATTGTAGAGAAGATGCAGGAAAGGAAAACATAATTAGGTCTAGATCAAGCATAACAAACATGGAAGCCCGAGGACACCTAAATAGGACCTAACTAAGCATCCAATTATAGGTGAGTATAATTTAATTTAGAATGGTACAAGTTGAATGTTTAGAACCTATGTGACAATGTACATTGCTATGTTATATGCTCTTGGCAAGGAAATAATTTCTACAATCTAAGTAAAATAATATGGGTTTTGAAATGAACTTTTGATAGAGCTACCAAAAGTTTGGGCTAGAACATGATTATGGAATCAAATGTTGATCGAAATCCATTTCATAGATTTCATAGATCACTTTTGAAATGTAGAGATTAAAAATACAACACAATTGAGTCCAGTAGAACACTGCCATTTAATTTACCATTAAAAAAGTTTATATAGAGATTTATAAGAGCTTTTGGAGAAACTATGTTCATTTATATTTCATCAATATTTTGGATTGCAATATGTGACCCCTCATTAGGATAGTGAAACAAAATGCTAATATTAGATGCACATACACATGCTAATGCGCATGCATGCAGATGGTAGTACGTACATGCTCAATGTTACATAGTTACGTTATTGGGTTATACATTACTTCTATAGACTATATTTAGAGACATCTAACATTTAACTCAACAATGTAATATGTTATCCAATGATTGCTTATATTTTCTATATAGTTTATTAGTTTGATTTGTGCATTGGTGCATCTTATATTTTAGTTACAAGCGAAACATTAATCTTATAATAATAGTAATAATGTTAATTATTATTATTTAGCCTATTTAAGAGTTAATCTTACCACAAGATGACTACTTCTTACACAATACATACTATAAGGTTTGGGGCATAGTAGATGGAATAGAAGTATACCAGAAACTTAGTGACACAGTGGGGATTTAGGATCAGAACTATTATTTTATTCATACCAATTTGAAAGCTAAGATAAACTTAAAACCTTCAACTTAGAAAATTTCAAGTCTTATAAGCCTATATTTTAATGTAATGTGTGAAAATTCCAATTTAGGCCTTAGTGTAATTTTGGATCTTGGTTGACTAGTTGGGTACTTTTGTGGTAGGAGGAATGTATGATTAGGAAGAGATTTTAGTTATCATCATCCATCTTCTATTATTCTATCTCTAGAACTTGTGCTAGTGATATTTTGTTGATGATGACGATCTCATACATTTCCTTTGTTAGTTTGAGAAGAGGCACTAAAAAATCATTATGAGGAATTTATAGTCATCTAACTAGCCATTCAATCAACATAGGTGCAAAAATATACATTACATATATGAAGAAAGTCACTCAAATTCTATTAATCTTTTAATATCTTGATTAATAATTATTATAAATTATTTGTTATAGATTATGGATAATCCAAATAATAGTTATTAAAATGTTATTCCTATACATAGAAATTATGAACTATAGGGTTTTGTTGGGTAAGTTTTTCACTTTGTTATGATCCCTTTGTTTCTCCTTTATTCCAACCTACACTGATTGATAAATTTTGGTTCTTGAATACCCTCAAAGAAGGATGGTAGTTTATCCATATGTTTTGTAACCTACCATAGGAATATTATAAATAACATCCACATTGCTTGGGAACTATTTTCCCCAAATTTTGTAAGATAAACATGCAATAAATATAACTAAATGTGTAAAGGAAATATAGGTTAATGTGATTCATATGTTGAATACACTACAAGATGAAGAGTTGGGGCAAGGGGGAGTGTGAATCAATCTTGTACATATAATTAAACTCTTCAATATTAAATCCACATCAATTAACTTTAACCAACTTAACAACAAAGAAATATAATTAAATGAAGAACATACACATGAACACTATATTTTAACATGGAAAACCCAAGATGGGGATGTATATGAAAATCATACCTTCATGAAATTAGTATTGTTACTATCAATTCAACTTCAAAATATGCAAATTAAGCTAACTGAATTGAAATGAACAATGAGCATCTCATGGCTCTCTATCTAGGAAAGATAATAGTATGCTCTCAGCTCAAACATCCATTAATGATAGTCCTAGTAATGAGAAATTGAATCTACTAGATGTGATTTAACCCTATTTAGCTCAAATTATCCTAAAATGCTTCAAGATTGATCACTATTTGAAATTTGAATCAAACTAAATTCTATGAACTCCAAATAAAAATGTGTAGTGATGATGCTTTTCTCATGAATGTGTGTTATATCTTTATCTCTTAAAATGGTCTCTATTTAAAGGATTTACCAAGGGTAGGGGGCATAGTTGATTTAACCTTGATTAGGGTTGGGTTGAGTTGATTTTCTCAAATGTTAAGACAATTTAAATGATGGTTTCAAATAAGGAGACAAAATGAGCGTTCAAGATGCTATTGAAAATGTGTGATGGATAATCACTTTGGCCTTGATCCATGTGAGCTCATCCATTAATTCCTATTGGTTGAAATTGATTTGCCCATGTGATGGGTGAGAAATATTAGGAATTAACTTAAATGATTTAATTGAATTGTTTTAGCAATGTGCACCCTTAAAGGGGTTGGAATTAATTTTTTTTAACAATAAAACTAATTGATTAAAATCAATTATATAATTAATTTGATCTTTTTGCTTAATTAATCCAAAGGATTTGATAATTCAATTAATTCATGATTTTTCTTAGTTTTCTCACTTCATTTCTGTTTGATTTTGTTTGACGAAATTAAGGTGTCTACAAATGCCCCTCTTTGAATCAATGTGCGAAGTGCATTGGTTCAAAGAATGCATGATGTTTGATGTCTGATCTGATCTCAATGACTGATTTGTTGCTGCAACTGATTTGATAAAACTCTGATGTGATGCCCTCATGTAAAAAATAACCTGATTGAGATGCCCCATTGATGATGATGAAATTCTGATGCCCCAGATTTGATTAATTAATCTCATGTCCTGATGATATCTTTCCCCCTTGGAAATGAAAGAAAAATTGATGTGAAAAAGATTTCAAAAATGAGCATGATTGATCAATTATGATTTCATTTTCGATAAAACCAACATTCAAAAAATGTGCCCTGGTGATGAATTTTCAACCTTTTGATTAAATTTAAGGTAAGAAATACACTTCAATTAGGTCAAAAAGGTATAAAAGGGGGTAAAACTATCATTTTCACACATCATTTTCACTTTTACCCTCATTTTTGCTCTGAGTGACTAGAAGACTAATAGCGATGGTTGTGCTGATTCAAGAGCATAGATTCAAATGAGGGCATATATTGTAGCGTCCTATAGATTATGGACCCCTGATAAGTGCTGAAATTATTGTCATTTGATCAATTTAAAATTTTTACTAATTTTTGTAGGATTTTTATGCGTTATTAGATTAGGTTTTTGATTTTTTTTCCAAGTAGCACATAAGATAGTTAAAATAGCGCATAGACTAGTAAAGTAACACATCCATGGTTAGAAGTAGCATGTAGGATAGATATAATTAGCGCTTAGAAATGTATAACCTATTAGAGTTTTAGCACTTATGATAGGTAAAGAAGCGCTTAGGAAACCCTAACTTAGAATCCAAATTCTTCTAGCGGGCATGATGAATAAAGTAGCACCTACTAGAAGAACTATCATTGATGTTACACTTTCAAAGAATGAAATAGCGCATAGCATGATTTGACTAGTGTGTATACGATGTGGCGTGTATGATGATATGAAATGATGTGTACACCCACATGAAATGACACATGACCTGATTTCAAAAGTTGAATCCTGATTTGAATGTCCTCTAATTTGGCTGTGTCTGATTGATTGAATGTTTGATTTATCCTAAAATGTGATGAAAAAAAGTGCTTGTGATGTTATCTCTAACATTTTGATGAATATTTATGATGTCAATCCTGATAGGTTTATAGGATAAATGATTCTTTTTATCTTCTCACGATATAGAGTTAGGAAAAAAATTGATGTGCTCTAGATGAGAGAAATGATGATAGGATAACTTGATTAACTTGTGATGATCCATAAAAATGATGATACTAATATGATTCCACTTGATTGCAAAATATGTTCGGTTCTAGAAGCTATATATCTGGGTATTACCACTATGGCCTTTAGATATGGTTGATCAACTAACTTCCCAGTAGAGGCAAGTCATAGGTCGATGTGGATTGTCCTTTTTTCTAGATATGCCTTGGTTCTAGATGAACCAGGGTTTATTGAAAGCTATGGCACTCTAACCATAATACCTTCCACTTACCATTAGGAGAGATGTCCATCATGCCAGAGGATGTGTATAGATTATTGAGGATTCTGACTCGAGGAGAGTTAGTTTATTATGATCAGGTATATGAAGGAGCGACATGTAGATGATTTTTCACAGACCCTACTATCAGTGACAAGAGCATACCATGTACCCACTTTGTCTCATTCCCCATACTTCCTGCAGTTTTAGGTTCTCTAATCAGAGGTTTCTTTCTTCTAGACCGACGAGGTCATGGATTTGCTGTTGGTTGGGGTCGGATCTTAGAGGACATAATTGTAGATCCACGAGGGTTTGATTGGGGTTCCTGTGTCCTGGAATAGTTATATCATGAGCTACATCACGTAGTATACAGACATAGTGCTGCACTTTCAGTAGGTGCAATACTACTACAACTCTAGGCATGGGAGCATATTCATGTCACACAATCGATTGAAACTAGACATAGAGATCTAGGTTGGGAATATGGTTATTTATATGAGGGTATGATTGTCTAGCCCCATCTGGGTAAGCTAGAGATTTGGCGTCGGATGCTTGATGACATAGATCAGGTCATGTGGCAACCTAACCTTGGATGTAAGGCACAACATGAGGATGACACAGAGCTACCATATATATATATATATATTCACCTCATTGGATGATAGGTCAGTCTCCTTTGATTATCAAGAGATTATGCTTTTACAAGTGATAAGACAGTACGACCGAATACATGAAATTCCATAGGGGTTAGCTTTATATGCTCGGGTTTAGGAAGAGAGATCGACGTGGGGTCCACATGTAGATTACAGATATGCCGAAAAGGAGATACATCAAATGGGTTACATGGTATGGGACATGCTAGATCACATAGTAGATGCAGGGATGTCCACAGATTACACCCAGTGGTTTCCTCACCATAGATTCTTGAGATTTAAAGATCTAGGGGAGCCTATACCTGATATTGATGATCCGTTAGATGAAGTCGGAGGTGGTGGGAGAGGTGGGAGAGCACCGAGATAGAGATTCTCGAGGAGAGGTGGAGGTGGATGTGGTGGGAGAGATGGAGTTAGAGTGAGAGTGAGAGGTGGAGGGGTGGGTGATAGGGTTTAGATGAGAGTTGACTAAGTATGGATGAGGGGTAGAGGTGTTGGTGGTTGGGTTCTGCAAGTTGCATTAGCAGTTTGGGGACAAAGGAAATAGAGAGCGGCTAGATAGGCTTAGCTAGCACTTGCTAGACAAGTTCAATAGGCTCCAGTGATTCCATTAGTACCACAGGTTCTGATAGCTCGGTAGGTTACTATAGCTTCATAGTCTCCATGGGCTATGGATATAGTCACATAGGATGTCAAGACTCTACAGGCTGGGGTGATATTTATGAGTAGCTAGATTGATCAGGTTGCTACTATGATGCAGAGTTTCATGACCATGGTGACACAAAAGACTAGTGTTACAAGTACTATCCAGATGCCTCAAATAGATCTTGGTAGTTCAGCACGCAAAGGCAAAGATGACACAAGTGGCGTAGGTGGTGTTGGTGCCCAAAAATGAAGGATCAAATTTGGCCAACTGACAGGTACATACTAGTACCTCTGCAATTCTAGCTTAGTTAGGCCAAGGCTGGTAGGCCTGATTCCACTTCAATTTAAATAATCCTCTATGATGCCTAATTGCATACACAGACAATCAAATCTCCTCCCAAGGTGGTGAAAGGTCCTTGGAGGCAACAATACAATCTCCTGATGCTATTCAATATGTAAAATTTAAACTAAATTGAATTTATCCCTAAAACCCCTAATTTAATGAATGCTCTGAAAAGTGATTAGATTATTTATGAACTATAGAATACTAATCAAAAGACAAATTTCAAATAATAAGATCAGTGCCTACTGAAAATATGGGTTATAGAGTCAGGAAAATCCAGTCCTACATACAATCAAAGATGATTTTAAAAACTAGCTTTCAATAAAACAAGATCATCACCTCACAGGCTTCCGTTTGGATTACAATTCAAATTAATAAATTTAATCAATCTTATTGAATTTAACTCAAATTAAGAGACCGACAAGAACAGCAGAAGACACTCAGATCTTGCAATTGATACTCGAATCACATATATTAAATTTAAATTATAAAATTATGGAATATAACACAGTGAAGCACTCTAGTACACAGAGTATTTGAAAGGCTAACTGAAAAATTAATAACAATATAACCATAAATAACAGAGTAGCACTTATCTCATTTGACATTTGAAACTTCGTACATAATGATTCATATTTGCAGTAGTATATCCCTCTTTCTCTGGAGTTTTTCCCCCAAAAAATCTCATTGTAATGTTTTAAGTTTATTTAACTCAATATTTATATGTTTTCAAAGGTTCTCGTGAAAGGACATACCCTTTCATAAATAACTAATCTGAAACTAACCTTAAATAATTTACAACAAATTAACCATATAAATGGTTTGAGGAAATAAAACATTTCCCATATTTGCAAATAATGAAATGTGTGTTTGTCAATTCCTCGGATAATGTGCTTGGTTATCAAAATCTCCTGCACACCAAATCAAAAATTAGATAACTTTAAAATAAACTTTCAACCTAGGGCTCACTATAATTTAATAATACTCTCAAATTTTACAATGAGCCCTATGTCAAATATAAGTTTAATAATATCCAATAATTTATTTTAAAAAATCAATAATATATCAAAAATAAAATATCACAGGGTATAACATGAAAATATATGTTGCAATGTATATAAATAATTTTTTGATAAAATAAGCAAAGTTCCAATAAGATTTAAAGTTATTGTCTAAGGTACCCTCTTAAATATTTTTCAAAAATATTATTTGCCTCATAAAAATATATATGTTCGTAAAATCTAGGGTACAATAATTATAAACATTATAATTCACCCTAGAAAATAAAAAGGCAATACTTACCCTAAAATGATAATTCAAATAATTTACATTGGGTAGTATTATTAATATTGAAAAAGAAGATAACTTTTAAAGGTAACCCTAAAATTATGTAATTTACCTTAATAAATATTTTCAAAATAACCAAGGTAAAAAAAGAATACATTAATCAAAGTATATTTATGTATCTTTATAAATTAAAAAGCATAGAAGTATATGCATAAATCACCACAGTAAATATTTTCAATAAGCATATAAGGTGGAATATACATAAAAATAATAAGAGAAAAAAGAAACTCAACTATACTTATTTACCCTCATAAGATATTTCACATTAGTAATTTAGAGCAAATTAGGACAAAGCTAAAATAAAGGAAATATATTCATGTGAATAACTTTTAATAGCAAATATAAAAGAGAAGTGAGATAATATTATTCTCTCTAACACATAACTCAAAGAAAACATTTAGACTAGTTGGTTAGAGGGGGATGGGTAGGTAGGTAGGAAAAAGGTTGGCTTGAGAGGTCAAGTGTTCAACTCCCGATCGCCGCCCTTTTGCCCTATATACCCATTATTCCCTTTTTTCTTTTATTTTTATTTCAAAAATAGTTATGCATTCAATCCATTGAAATATAATATTAAAAATTTGCTACTAAATATGAAAATAGGATAATGACAATTATTTAGGGCATTTTTTTATTGTTTAATTGATTTTAAATAGGGAAATATTATGAAAATAAAAAACAAATATTTCTACTTCCCTGATATTATGCATATAGAGGGCTTGAATTTTCAGGTACCAATAGTGGCTCTTATTGGGGACGTGTGTTCATGCCTAGATACAGTGAGACTCCGGTTATCTCTGGAAGAAGCAAACCATAGTAAGAAAAGGATTATGAATATTAGGACAAAAATAACATAAAGTACAAGTTTAGAAAGTACTTCCTGTTTCAAGAGGAAAAAGGTTTCAAATACTGACCATGGGTTGGGAACTCTTGAATGTTTTCATCAGTGTCCTGTAAATGGTAAGAATTTTCACCTGCTTTTGATACGACCATGTAAGGTCCTAACCATAATGCATCAAACTTACCATGCTTTCCTTTATCTTGGTCTCTTGCATTCCATTTCAGTACCCAATCACCTTTTCTAAAATACCCTTTTAACGCTTTCTTGTCATGAAGAGTCTTAACTTGTCATTGTTGTTGAAGATTTCTTTCTTGTGCTCGTATCCTCTTCTCATCTAACTCTGCTAGTTGGCTCAACCAGTCCTTCATAAAGTTTATGTCTTCAAACTCTTCTTCTTGAATGAATCTATAAACTGACAATAGATTATTTAATGGTAACCTTGCTTGTTTCCCATAAATCAACTCATAAGGAGAGAAACCCGTCGATCTCTTTATTGTCACCCTATCTTCCCACAAAGCCAAGCTTAATTTTGAATCCCATGCTTTCTTATTATTTCTCAACATTATCCTAATGATCTTTATTATATTTTATTGCTTGATTCTGCTTGTCCATTCCCTTGTGGATGGTATGGGGAAGAGTATGATAAGTTGATACCATACTTATTGCAAAATTCTAAAAATTCCTTAGACCTGAAACACATACCATTATCACAAAGGATCTATCAGAAACTTGATGACTACCTTAATTGTATCTTGTCTTATAGGTACTAATAGCCATTTATGACCTCCACTTGAAGCATTTGAAATCTCTCCAATAAAGTCTATTCCCCACATTTTAAAAGGCTCTTCAGTTTGTAAAGGAATAAGGGGTAATGCACCATTGTATTTCAGTTTTCCTGAGAACTTCTGACAAGAATCACACTTCTTAACATATTCATAACAATCCTTGAATACATGAGGCCAATAATACCCCGCTTGCAATATCTTATGAGCTGTTGTCTTAGCCAAAAAGTGACCACCACATACCCCATCATGTAACTCTTTTATAACTGACTTGGCCTAATAGATGTCTAGACAAAATAAAAGGATACCATCATTTTTTTCCAATACAGATCTCCTTGAATCAGTACATACCTTAATGCTTGCAACTTTATAGTTCTTTTCTGATTATCGCTTAAACCTTCTTTACACTTCATATATTTTAGGAAGTACACTATGTTCGTGTACCATGGACAATGTTCAATGCTAGTTCCTGAATTCTCCAAATCCACTTGGTTTATTTGGGTTGCATCAAAATTTGTTTCTGCCATAAGTATTGCCAACCCTTGTCCTCTTATTAAATTAGTGATTTGAATCTCAATATCAAGTTCTTGAACTTGATTAATCCATCGACATCTTCTACCCGTGACTTCTGATTGCATCAATATGTCTTTAGTTGCTACATTAGGTACATATGCCACAATCTTAGCTCCAACTAGATAAGGCCTGAATGACTTTACTGCTTTTACTAATGCATAAGCCTGTTTCTCATGTATATCATAATTTAACTCAGAAGCTTGTAAAGTCTTACTGAAGAAGGCTATCGGTTTCTCATGTCCTTCATCTTTTTTCTGTAACAGGACGACTGCAATGGTGTGAATGGAAGCAAAAGAGAATAATTGAAATGATTTTGAGAAATCAAGGGATCTCAAAACTGGAGCTTCTTTGATTGCTTTCTTAATGTTAGAAAAAGCCTCTAAGGCTTCATCTGACCATTTTAGAACTAAATTCTTCTTTAACATCTTTGCAATAGGTTTAACAATTTCAGAAAAGTTTGAGACAAACCTTCTCACAAAGTTGATTTTTCCAAAGAAAGATTGAATCCCCTTAAGATTTTTAGGAACCTGGATCTTATCAATTACTTCATTTCTTTTTGGATCTATTTTCACTCCATCTCTAAATACAATATGTCCAAGAAGTTTACCTTCAGTTACCCCAAAATGAAATTTCTTTGGGTTTAAGGATATCCCATACTCAAGGGTTCTTTTTAAGATTTGTTCTAAATACTTGCAATGGTCTTCTGCCCTTTTGGAATAAGTTGTGATGTCGTCTTAATATATTGCCATAATAACATCAATCAAATCCTCAAAAGCCACATCCATGGCTCTCTGAAATGTAGCCCCGACATTCTTAAGTCCAAATGGCATCCTTGCATAAATTTATGTACCCCATGGCGTAGTGAATGCCATTTTATACTATTCTTCCTCTTTAACCTTCACCTGATTGTACCCAGAAAACCCATCCATCATGGATAACAACTCATTACCAGTGATTTTTTGTAATAATGCTTCCATGTTAGGTAATGCATAATTGTCTTTTAATGAAGATATATTTAAGTTCCTGAAATCTACACAAAGTCTAATATCTCCATTTTTCTTCCTAACAGGTACCAAATTTGAAACCCAAGTAGAGTGCCTAATTGGCTTTATGATACTGGCATCTCTCATCTTTATTAATTCCTCCTTCATCTTAGAAACCAAAGTTGGATTTATGGGTCTTTTCCTTTGTCTAAAGGTCTTTGCATTTGGTTTTAGGGCTATCTTATGTTGGAATAAGTCCTCCCTATATGATTTGAGGTCATCATAAGACCAATAAAATACATGTCTTTACTTTCTAAGAAAGCCAATAATTTCTGATCTAATTTTTGGAGTTAATTTCTTACCAATAAGAACCTGTTTAGGAGTATGTTCGTTTCCTAGATTTATATTTTCTACTTCTTCTACAAGAGTTTGTTCTATCTTGATTTATTTCTTAGAGTCTTTATTATCAAGCATTATTTCTAATGCCAAAAGCCCCTTTGGGATTTTATTTGTCTTAACCTGAATCACCTCTTTTCCAAATACAATCTCCTTTCCTTCTACTGTTTCAACATAAGCATTCAAATCAATAGACCGATCTTCATACCTTTCTTCACATGCAAGGAATTTTATGATGTCTCGATCATCTTCAAAAACTTTCCAATTTTGAATGTTATCAGGCATCGCTGGTCTTGATTTGGTTTTGACCTGTATAATATCTTCACAAGGAACATTATTTTGCCTAACTAATAGGTTAGCCATAAAATCTGCAAGTATATTTTTAGACCTATCTATCCAAGTTATTGAAAAAGCATCAAAAAATTCTATGGAATCCCACACCTCATTCTTGTACCTTTTTAGGTTGTGATTTTTAGTAACAAATTTATCCCTAACTTGAGATACAACTAATTCAGAATCCCCATAAATAGAAATAAGTTTAATACCATGCTTACTTGCTATTTTTAGGCCTAGTAAGAGTGCTTCGTACTCTACAATATTGTTAGTACAATCAAAGGCTAACAAAAAGGAATATTTAAAAGATTTCCCATTTGGGGATACAAAAACTACACCTGCTCCATTACCACTTTTTCTAGATGATCCATCAAAAAACATTTTCCAAATGCAAGTACTAGTTTCTTTATTTTCAGTAAAGGATCGCATCTGGTATATCTTTTGTCACCTTTAGTGCAAAGCATCACATCTGGGAAATTGGATCTTATCCCAGGTTTATAGGATCATTTTTGGTAAATAAAGGTGCATCTTGTCATTTGATTTAGAAATAAAATTGTCTAACCACTAATCTTTTGATCTGGTTTGCTTCTATCTTTTCAACAACCTAATTTTTGATTGCAGATTGTTGTCAAGAGCCTTTTTTCTCAAAAAGGTGGAAGGAAATTTCTAACTTGTGGTTTATAGGTGTTTGAATAGATTAACTTGTTTTTAATTTTTCAAAGTTTTAACACTTAAGACATTTTCTTGTCATTTACTAAATCAATCAGAGGATTATGCTCTTTTCCTTCAAGGAAAATTAGAAGCTCAAAATTTGACTTAGGAATTGAGAAGAATTTGGGGATAAATGAACAAGGAAAATCTCTCATTGTTTAAATTTCTTTTGGAAAGTAATTGAAAAAGCACAAATCATTTAAATCTTGTGGGATAATTGAACAAGCTTCATTGTATAATTCCTTTGGATAGAAATTGAACAACATAAAGTACTTAAAATTATGGGATAATTGAACAATTCATTGTCTAAATTTGGAGATAGTAATTGAATAAGCAAAGAATTTAATCTTGGGGAAATTGAACAATCAAACTTTTATTTTTCAAGTACTTTGTGTTTTCATAAGATAGGAAATTTTAAATCAAACTTAAGCTTATTTCTTGATCTCACTAGAGGATTTTCTCTTCCTTCCAAGTGGAGGAATCAAAAACTCGTCATGCGAGATTGAGTTTTGAGTGAAGTTGTTTGAGGGAAAGAACTTGATTGAAGTGTTTGTGGGAGAAAAAAACATGGAATAGGAGAGTAAAACATGGAAATGGATGTTGTAACATCTGCACAAGATATCCATTTGAGCACTCTACATCTGCAACATCTGGAAAAAGGTCCCAAGAAACTGCAACCATATCTTTGATGGCACGTTGCGCTGTCTCATATACCAAACGAGTACCCCATAATGGCTCCTCATCATGAATACGTGCATATATTGATAAATACTGGCATCTTCCCTGCACACGATTGTACTGTCTCAATAGTCAAGTAACAAGGAAGTGCTCTATATTGTGCCTGGTCCTGCCAATCAAATATCTACTCTGGAAGAAATAAGGCATCTATCGCCTATCAGAAATCCACTCCTCGCAGTCAAGGTATGGTCACCACACTACTACTATCATATCATCAAATAGACAACACCAATACTCTACCTTTCCCAGATGGGGTTGTTGAATCCAACCTGAGTACATGTACACATACGGTTGCTGCTCTAACCGCTGCCTGTCAACTATCAGCCATGTAACTAGGATATGCTCCGAGGCACAAATCTGTAACACAAGGATCCCAATATTCATGCTATGTGAATACTGGTATACTATCTCGTGTAACTCCCTATAAATGTGGGCCAATATGCATCTACCCCATGCAAATCTCTGAGACAAAATGACCATCTTCTCCAGCATGTCAACCCAACCACCATGAATCCATTTTTTCCTTGGTCAGGCATCAGTTGAGCTGCAATCAATCTGTCTTAGTACACAGGAAGATGATCATAATGATCACACATATATTCCCAAGTGAGCTATCAGTGAGCTATAATATCATCTCCAAAGAAACACCGAGTTGTGGAAATGGCTATAATAGAAGTTGAATCAAATTGCATCTCTCAACCCATTATAGGAACTCGCAGTATGCACGACACATCCTTGAACGTGACGGTCCTCTCACCAGTCGAGAGATGGAAGGTGTTGTGCTTAGAATTCCACCTCTTGGCCAGAGGAGTCAACAACCCTCGATTTACCCTGATGTTAGGTAAATCTCTCATTGATAATAATCCTACTCGAGAAACTAGCTCTACCTCGTCATCGGTCAAAGATCTGGACAAAGCAAGGACATGACCAGGGTATAGTCCTTGGAATGATAAAACCTCAAAAGGAATCTGTTTTAAAAAGACAGTAATTAAAATTTCAAATTAGTACCCTATCTAAGGCAACTAAGTAGAAAAGTAATCAGCTAAGTGTTTTTGGTCACCAGATAGAGAAAAATAGTCAAAATTGGAAGAAAATTGACTCAAAACCCAAAAATGACTCTATTCCTATAGGGTGCGATTCCTTTTACGGGATGTAATCTAATATTTTCAGGATGCGATGGGGCATCCAGGAAGCGATCATGTTTTTACAGGATGCGATCCTATTCTAACATGATGCGAAAACATTCAAATTCCTAATTTTAATTACCAAAAGTGATGAAAAACTTAAAATGGGAAATACTCCTAAAAATACAGGAAATGACATGGGATTTTGAGGAAAAATAGGATGCAAAGCGGGATTAACTGGACGTGATCTTAAATAATGGAAATGATGAAAAAAATGACTCATAACTACTACGAAAATGCATAAAAATGGAATCTAAAAATTTGATAAGGTAGGCTTTTGAGTTCTTACCGGAGGTGAGTAGTCAGCTAGACACTGATGTCATCGAATGAGCTCGAATCGATGCTTCTCCACAGGGACCACCATCTTCTCTGCATAGCTCTCAAAATTACCAAGGATAAAAGTGAAAATGAATGGGTAAAAATTTAATTTTGAGATATATATTTGACTTTTTGAGCTATTTAGGAGCTCCGAAACTCCTCCTAGACAACTGAAACTCATTTTNGGACGTGATCTTAAATAATGGAAATGATGAAAAAAATGACTCATAACTACTACGAAAATGCATAAAAATGGAATCTAAAAATTTGATAAGGTAGGCTTTTGAGTGCTTACCGGAGGTGAGTAGTCAGCTAGACACTGATGTCATCGAATGAGCTCGAATCGATGCTTCTCCACAGGGACCACCATCTTCTCTGCATAGCTCTCAGAATTACCAAGGATAAAAGTGAAAATGAATGGGTAAAAATTTAATTTTGAGATATATATTTGACTTTTTGAGCTATTTAGGAGCTCCGAAACTCCTCCTAGACAACTGAAACTCATTTTGTTCTCTTTATGATCAATCAAGAATGAAATCGAATACACAGATGATGTTTTACATAGGATAGTAAATTTTTTATGATAGTTACCAAGAATGCAGAATTGCTCCATATGTTCCAAAAATGATTCGCAAGCTTTACACAATCAGTTTTTCGGGTTCTATATCATCAAATTGCACATTAATCATCAAAATATTGGTCTAACATCATTTTATCATACTCAAAATTCACATTTAATGTGATTAACTTGGTAAAATTTTGTTTTCTCTTAACACACCTTCGTTTCTCCACTTCTTCTAGATTGATTCTTTCTTGATTCAATCGATTAGTTTAAGTGATATATCATTCTAAAAAAGGATTTATTCTTTTTCCTTCGATTTTGTTCTCAAGGGGGCATGATCACACTTAAATCAATTAAATCTTTTGCTCAAAACAACATTAAAACAACTTCATCATCAAAAGACTAAAGGCATGAAAGTTCCTTGACTAAGTCAGGATTGTTGGATTGAAGGCTTCGATTCTCACAAGCTGGATATCTTATGTCTACTTTTCTCAGATTCTTATTAAGCTCCTGGCAGCTTTGTACTGACCTTCATTCGATCAAGTTTGGAGTCGGTGTTATCAATTCTTGGACAACAACCAAGTTCAGAATTGGTATCTTTAAGATCTTTGCTTATTGACCTTTGTTCGATCAAGTTCAAAGTCAATTCTATCAGTCTTAGTTTAATCAAGTGCGAGACTAATCTCATCAGACATTTCATTCGATCAAGTGTGAAATTCTCAAACTTTCTAAAGTCAACATCAAAACTTTCTTTGAATCAATGCGTTGCTCAAACATCAATTCAAAGAGGGGAAAATGTAACCACCCTAATTTGGTCTTCTCTGACCATAGACCCTATTTTCCCTAGGTGTGATAATACCCCTAATTATGTCAAGAAAATTCTTGAATTTATTGGCATAATTCATTTAAATCAAATTTAATCGCCTAAGTGATTTAATCACTAAATTACATTACTTACCTTAGCCAATTAAATCAAATTAATTCAATTCAATCAAAACAAATATAAAACATGGCTAAAGTAATTAATTAAAATGAATTAATAAATGCTAATTACAACTCCATTTGCAAAAAAATAAAGTCAAATCCCTAACCAATGGGAGCTAAATCACTTGGATCACCTTACATGGATCACCAAAGATTCAATCTCCACCTCTCTTCCACTTTCAATCCTAACCTCTCATTCACCAAATTATTCTATAAATAGAATGAATTTTAAGCTCAATGGGCCCCTAATCTTAGCAACATCCTTATGCTGCCCCTAATTTGAGATTTCAATTTGCAAACTTATGTTGCTCTTATTTCATTATTATTCATGCATTTTAGCTTAATCTTTCATTGAATTTTTATAATCCTTCATTTTGGAGCTTAAACTGAACATTTATTGAGCATTTAGAGTAAATTAATTTGAATCTTCCATTCTAAGTTTTATATGTCACTGATTAATGCATAATCTGAGGGCAATTATAGCATTCTTCACACTCCTCTTAGATAGGAAGCAGTAGGTCAATTTTAGTGATTGATTTACTTTCTTATTCTTGTTTTTCACTAATATAATGACTTATTGAAGTGTTGTGTTGCAGACAACAGGTACACAAAATAACACACACAAATAGCACCACCAAGAACATTGTTAGCTTGACTAGGATGGTAATCTCAATAAACTATTACCATGGATGAAAAGAGAACCTTCTTGTCTTCAATATGGTTGATATCATTTCTCTACCATCTTGTTTTGATTTTGTTAGTTCAACGACCAAATAAGTTGCCACCGTTCTCAATGTACATTCCAGTCCATGTGCATGAAACCTCGTAACCCTGTGAATCATTGTATTGGAAATCTTGTGTGGATTGTCCAACCATATGAATTGATCATGCACTCTGCTTAGCACATAGCGAATCCAATTGGGATGAAATTTAGTGGGAATATCCACAACATATGTTAAACCCTTCTCTTGTAGATGTTTATTCTCATCTTTCAACACACCATTGATGCACATACTATTGTACTCTTCCTTGAATGATTTAGATCCCATTTCTTTGATTCTACAATGGATATAGGACCAAACATCTTTGATCAACATTTCTCCCTGAGGAATAGTGGATAGGCCACCTGATATATCAATCTTGGCTACTTTGATTGGATGCAGTTTGAATATGGGTCAAGGCTCCTCAGTGATGTTAACCAGGACTGGAGTAACACCGTTCTTTTCCATTATGATTAATTTCAAAAACACACAAATATAACAACAGACTAAACTGATAATTTTTAATAGACAGGTTAGGGCTTCATGAAAACTTGATACGATTTAGCTTGAAATATTAATCTCAAAATTAACTGTTGCACATTATAGCTCAAGATAGCTCTCAAATACTCAAATGAAAGTAAAGGTGTGAAATGTGATCTCTTTTTCTTTATTTATCATTGGGAAATAGACATTTCACACTTCAATGGTAGGAATAGTGTCATGTCACCTATTAACATGTATCCATCGATTGGTACTCAACTAACAGTTATAACCGATATGAAATAGATATTAACCATGAAATCTTAGCACATTCTTCACACAATCACAAACAACCTCAAAAAATAAATATCATAGAAATTTACACCATAATGTGCATATAGATGTTACCGCTCATGAATCTGGGGGATCGGTAATGAAATTGTCTATTAGTGTTCCCCCTAAGAAAATAATATCCCTAGTTTACCAATGGATTCTCCACACTTCCTGAACTTGTGGAGTTCTTAGTCAACTCAAAAGAATTCAGTTCACCTTTCTTCACCCATGTCTTCTTCATATCACTTTTGACTTCATCAACATTGGTAATCTCCTTTCCTTTCCTATCCTCAGACCGATTAGGAAATTGGTTCCTAAACTGACAATCTCTAGCCAGATGACCTATCTTATGACATAAAAAACATGCCATGTCAGTTGACTTCCAAGGACCAGCATTACCTCTCAGAGTTCTCATTCTGCAATTTACTGCTAGGTGACCATAATTTCCACTTACTAAAAATGTAACCTTGAATTTTCTTTCCCTTCTAACAATATTCACCGGTGTGATAGGTTACCTAGGTGCATACACTCTTGACCTGCAACCTCCAGCTTTGTGTCTGTATTTGTTGCATGTAAAATAATATCCATAAAAGTTACCACCACTGGATCTACTGCTAGACTTGGATCTACACTCATATGCATTATGACCATACTTATAATACTTATAGCAATAACCATTAAAAGAGTAAGGTTTATTCACCTGTTTTCTCCTATACACAATTGTAGTATGACCAGGATTTCCATAGTTATAACAAGTAGGTTTATTAGGTTTCTTACCTAATTTGATTGGATCTGCCTTTTCATATTTCTATGTCTCCTTAGGTTCAAATTGAGAGGACTCACCAATTTCAAAATTTCCTTCTCCTATTTATCCAAGACCGATCGTGTCTCTGGGTCTTTTTTGTCTCTTCATTTTTCATCAAGCTTTTGTAATCTCTCATTGTATTCCTTCATATTTTCATTTGATTCTTTCTCAGTTTTCAATTCCTTCTTCAATGTCTCATTCTCCTCTCTAAGTCTTTCATTCTCCTCTCTAAGTCTTTCATTCTCATCTATTACTTGTAGATTTTCTGCAGCAATATCTTGCATTTGACTCTAATATAAATAAAATTCTTATCTTAGGTTAACAAGCCCTTCATCTTTTTCCTTTAGGGCATCATCAAAAAAATTATTGGCATCTTCTATGGTCTTCTTTGCATCTTCATCTTTTTCTTTTTCTTCAAGGACTTCACACATCCTAACAGACTGACTTTCAACCTCTCTTTTTAGGTTAACCACATTCTCTTTGAGTCCCTTGTTCTTACTCAAAAGATCTTCAATTATCTTCTCAGACTCTTCAAATTATCTACCTTCAGAAAGTTGTTCTTTGTAGTCTTGGCTTTCACTCAATTTCTCAGTAAGTTCCATTACTAATATATTTCACCCTAATTTCTGACCTAAATTTATGACAGGGCATTATATTTCTTTTGCTTGGTTGGATTATAGAAGGAAAATTTTGATTTTTTTTAATCCATGCCCATGTTCATTAGAATTAGGACACAAAAAGAGTTAATGTCATCTTTGTCGTAATTCTAACAAGGACAAGTATAACTTAAAAAAAAAAGATTTCTATTCATTATGTTACGCCAGAGAGAAGTAGTACTACGTGCCAGAGACTATGGAGGGCACAAAAAAATAGGCAACAAAGGGCAATAAACAACAACTATGAAACCTTAAATTTAAAAATTGTATCTTATACATTTTTCCCTCTTGAAAAATTGAATTTCTACCTCTTGAAAAATTGAATTTCTTTCTTTTCTTAAGGTTACAATATCAAGTTGCAATATCATTAATGAGCAGATTCTTAAGGCCTTGCAACCTGGATATCTTATGATCATTTTTAATATGAATAATAAGTTGTTGTTCATTAGAAATGAAGATACATTTGTGGCCGTGCTCCCAATCATTGAATCACAAGATCCCATTATCACCTACCAAAAAAGTAATAGTAGTAAATAAACAAGCCCTAATTTATAAAATATTCTTTCAAAAATATATACTTAATAAACCTGCAAAGACAAATTGTTCAATATATAGCAATGAGGGAGGGAATATTTACTCACCATCTACCATATCAACAACATGAGATAGGGAATCAGGTCGACTGATCGATCGGTTATGATTTGGCAATCAAATTCGTCTTCAACTATAGAAAAGAGGGCTTTCACTACTGGGTTTAAACAACTTTTTATGATAAATAACATGTGAGTATTTAATTTAAAATATGTTTGTGTTCTTAAAACACCTGTTCAAACGTGTCATGTTTGATCAAATAGTTTCTACTTCTCCACACAAAAAAATCCTTATTAGACAAGTCAAATGCCACCCTTGGAAAATGTAGATTACACTATATAATTTGAAACCTAAATCAAAATCACTATACAATGACGAATAAACTAAATATGACTAGATGGTGCAATAAAAAATAACATTAAATAATGTGAATTTATAGATTAAAAATGCTTGAATGAAGTACGAATGGAATTCTTAGTTAACAACCCTCATTTGTCAATAGAACTTAAAATTTTTCAACAACAATATTAGAAACTAAGAAAGTATAAAGAAATTTTTTTTTGGACCACCTTCGATGCCATTACAATCCAATGGCTATTAGAGTCATCTGAGATGTGTGAGTGAAAAATTGCTAATGGGGTTTTATTATTCACAATAGCTGAGAAAGACGTTCAACTGATTGCTTTGGAAGCTGGAGAAAAATCATTCGCCATGAAATTCCTTTGGGGACTCTAAAGTAAGTTTTTTTGATTTTTTTGACAAAAGAGTATTTGAATATATTTTCAAAAATTGCGACCTAGAGACATAATTATGGAATCTAACTAAAAGAAATGTAACTGCATTAATTGCAATAATTGTTGGATATCCAAAAAATAGTGTATGGAATAAGAAAAATCATATTCATTTGTCGAATGTAAATTAGCTAGAAATGTACTAGATCTAAGAAATGCAAGGATGCAAAACCATGAGCAAGATTTTATGATTTAATTTAGTATAGGACAGCCAAAGAAGAGGCGTGCCTATAATTTTCTTTGATAAATTTTTGTTCTTTAGTCATCCCTTCTTCTCTCCTGCATAGACAAAAGGCGTGACTTGATTTAGGGCCAGGTACGCAGTCTCCAAATTCAGCGTCAATTTTTTTGTTTTAGTTTTATAAGGAAACTTGATATAAGGAAGCTTACTCTTGGTTTTAGGCTAGTTCTTGCTATCATATTTGCAAAGAATTATAGCTTTTAGATCTCTTTTAGGAAAACATTACATACTCATAACTCAAAATTAGTCACTGTGTGATTGAAAAAATAATTGTATCATTTTTTCTCAAGAAATATTTTAGAATTTTCAATCTCCATGGTTGTAGCAGCATCTTTCTATTAATAAAATTCAAATTATTTCCTTCAAGAGTTCTCTTTTTTTGAGTGAAAACACATATTAGATATGTACTTTTGTGACTTCATTAATTCCTCAAGTGGGTGTATTTATTGAAACACATTATGATAGGAAAATGCATTCATTCGTATAGGTTACTTGTTTTGTAGATAGTGGAATTAACTTCAGTTGTGAAAACACTAGTTAGTCCTTCTCAAGATTGATGAAGTTTAGAACCTTCATGTAAAATTTTGACATATGAATCTATGCAAAACTCTCAAGTGCTGCAAAACTTAAAAAAAAAGGTAATGTTTTCTCATTTTCTCGGGAGCCCTTGTAAGATTGAGATAGGAGGATATTTGATATTCATGCTTTGTTTTTGCAATTTCATTGGCCAAACACAACTTCTGCATACCTCTCTAGAGATCCGTGTTATTGAAACTTTTTCTTCCTTGATTTCCCTCATATCTCTTGGTTGGATGATTCATTTGGGTAATTTGTATTGCTTGTGTTGGATTTCATGTTTGTTTTGTTGACTTACCTTCATCTGCACATGCCATTTTTCTCATGTGATTATTCTCTTTTGCACACACTTTTCTCGACAAATCTATCTATTCTAGGTCAACTCACCTCATATCTGCATTTTTGGAGGTACAATTTATTGACATAGAATCCATTTTCTTGGCAGGCACCATGGATACTTTGTAGTGACTGAGTCATTATTGGACCATATCTTGTGTATGTGCTTCTGATCAGGCATATTTATGAGAACTAAGTTTTTTAATCACATCACAATTTAGTGATTTTCCAAAGGTATGCATCTCTGCACATTCATGTTGTATTTAGTACAGACACTATGGTGGCTAAGGAAAAACCACACATTTTCACTTTTGTTTGAGTGTTCCACCTATTTTACCCCCTTATGCATCAAACCCTCATTTTAAGGGCCTCTAACCTAGGGCTTCCTAAAACTCAGCTTTCCAAATATTTCTTGGGTCTTCCAAAGGTTGTTTAACCTTGTATACAACATGCATGGATGGATTTAACCATCAGTTACCCACGTTATATGGCTAGATTAGCCACTGCTACACTCATGGGACAATTTCAGGGCATTGTAAAAAACACACTCACTCTGTCCCAGAGTGTTCTTTCATTCTTCAATCCTCCTATCTACACAAAAACATTAGCATTCACATTGTAAACATATTAAAATTTTCCCACCATAAGGAATAATGTATTCACAAAATTGTGCTCACTATGCCTCCTTTTAAAATCAAGGAATCTAGATTTTGTCCTCCTCTGTCACAGTATAGGGATAGAGAACTAAATAAAAAATAAACAATCCTCTAATGAAGTAATGCAAAAACCATAAGATACAAAATGTATCCAACCACACACATCATAACAAGCAATAAAGATCCAAAGAATTAGTAAAATGTACAAGATTGTTATTTTATTCTTCAACAATGTTTTATAGTTTGTACACAGATGAATAAAAGACCTAACACTACTCCCTCTCTTTTCAAGAGTTTCATTGTCCACTCCACTTCTCCATCCTAGCAACCTATTTTACATAACCAAAAATGACTCAAATAGTTCCAAAACAAACTGTCCCGTAATTCTGCCCTTACAAAATGCATAAACTATTGTCAAATTGACAACTAAGTTGTCAACTCTACAACTAGTGCCAAATGACCCTTATTACCTATTTAATTGCCTTTTAATGACCTTAAAAAAAAACTTGAACAATCCTAAATCTAACCTTTATCCCTTTCACAACCTACTAACCCCATGTTCCATGATTAGCCTTCTAGGCATTATATGGCATGTAAGGCCATTGTTACAATGCTTGCATTATTGGCATTTATGGTTACTAATGACTCTTTGACAAAGTTTTGGGACCTATTAGATCCTTGAAGACTTTAGGAGCTCAAGGTCAACTAGGTGAACCCCCTGGTTTCCTTCCAAGTTCTAGGTTCTCCTGCACCACTCTTCCTCTAAGACTACAAGGTTCTATATCTAGATTTGAAAGTTGTGAGAGAACAAAATAGCGAATACCATACCTCTTAGTTAATCGATTGCCATATTAGCCATATAATTGATTGTTCCATTATGTTTTGGGATTAATGAGAAATATTTAAATTATTTAAATTTTCTACTAAGATTTCAAATTTGTTCAATATGGTTTTGCTACACTTTTTTAGTGTTACTAATGTAGAGAATAAGTCTTGAATCTTTCTTGTGGATTTCACTAAGCCCTAGTGAGATAGCCAAGCAAATTCTATAAACATATGAAAGTAACTTAATCCAATTATCTTTTAGTTCTCAAATCTCTTTGTGAAAGGTAATATCCATTTTTATTTTTCATCTTGTACAGTTCCCCAGGTTCCTATAATAAGTATATTCATTTTAGTAGTTTTGAAATTGATTTTATAATATTTTTTCTTTGGGTTCCATGGATAAAAAGATGCAATTTTTGGGACGACAAGGGGGTAGTTATTAAAATAATACATAAAATGAATTGTACCTACATAACAAAGAGGGATAATAAAAGAGGATATGGCTCTTTTTCATTTCAAAAAGTATTGATAAATAGATGCAAACAAATATTTCTAAAATTCAACCATTAGACCAATAGATTTATAATGTTCTTGATATTGATAAGAGAGATTGAAAGGGCTCAAAATCTTGTGCAACAACAAATCCAAAAGGTAGATGAAGCATGTATCATGAGTATGATGTGTTGGATTAGGCTAAAAGCTAATCTCCCAAGAACACTTGCATGCAAACCTGTCACATGGAAAAAACAAGATACAGACAGAAGAAGAGAAAGCTATGGCGGCCAAAAATCCAGAGACATGATATCCATGTTGAAAGAATAAATTTCTATTATCAATAAAAAGAATACAATACAATCTCCTTGATCAAATGCAAAGCGGTGAATCCTTATAAAAGGATACCAAAACCCTAAAGGGAAAACCCTAAAAGAGATGCCTAAGTTTAACTTAAGCGTAGAGTATAATAGACTAATAATTAAATGATTTAATTATTAGCTATAATATGACTACTCTAACACCCCCCCTTAAGTG
>MU223143.1:509206-526778 GCA_018584345.1 Thuja plicata
TGTTGATGAGAATATTTTTGCAAAAGCTTACTTTTATGACCCCACTTACATTTTTCGCCGAGTAACTTTGCAATGATGTAAATAGAGATTTTCTTCTCTCAATGGGCATTTGAATGTTAAGGCAAGTAAACTCCTTTAGATTTTTTCTAATGGATGAATCAAACATTGTTGAAATGTTTGAAAAATATTTGCATCTAATAAGATGTTACTATGTTGAATGTTCAATTGCCTTGGTTCGTTTTGCAATTTTTCTATGTTTAAGTATTTCAATTTGGTATATGATACTAAAACATCATTTCATAACTAACATTTCAAGTTCTATATAACTAGTTAATAGAAGATTTCCAACGTACTTGCAATATTTGTTTTCTTACATACCCTGAAGTTTTCACATATAGCCTGATTGTTTTTCCTGTGAAGAAAGACCATGTCAGATAATATCAAAGAAGAACAAAACAAGGAGACACTTGCTAGATTGTGGTCTAACTTCAAAAGAAAAGGTGATGGAAAATATTATTGTCCCTGTAAAAATTGTAAGGGCTTAAATAATCGAAGACTTCTAATCAGAATAGCTGAGAAAGATTGTAGGCAACATGGTCACATTAAAGGGGGGCATGATTATCGTCGATTGGTAAGTTGTTGATTATATTATTTTAACAATTTATATACATAAGAAATCACATGATGGTGATATCATGATCATGGTTTATTTATGCTCATTATTTTCATATAGATCGACCTCCCTAGGGCACATGTTATGGCCCAAGACAACTTGGAGAATGTGGATTTCCAAGTGGAGGAACATGGAGGTGTGAATATCGAAGCTGAAGATAATGATCCCATGGAGGAAGATGACCATGCACTGGAAAACACAATTGAAGATGATGGTATTGGCACAACTAATCATGTGCCTGAAAACACAATTGAAGATGATGGTACTAGTATAGCTGATCATGATGATCAAGATGACCTTGATGTTGTTCACGATATACCTCTACTTGAGAAGGCATATGAGCCCCTTTACGAAGGCTCCCAAACAAATCTTCTCTCCACTATATTGTTGTTGATGAACTTGAAGGTTATGAATGGTTTATCGAACATAAAAATATCACATATGTTAGGGTATGTCATATATGTCATATTTTTCATCAATTTTATAATTTCATTATAGTTAATAAAGGGTGAAACATGTACCATTAATACTCTTTATATTAAAAAATTATATTTTTGTCGTAGATTGATAGGTGATTTTTTGTTACCACCATCAAACATTCTACCTCCCTCATATCGATAATTATATACCATAATGAAAGATATTGGAATTGAGTATCAATAATTAGATGTATGTCCCAATGATCATTTTATATATCGTAAACAACATGAATTTGCAATAGAATTCCCTAAATGTCATATCTGTAGATATCAAACATATCAAATAACAAAAAAGGTGTCTCACAAGGTTATTCATTATATTCTGATTATTCCACATCTACAACAATTATTCAGGTGCACTAGCTTGGCACACTTTATGGATTACCATGCATGCAATAGAAGTCAAGATGACATTATGCGAATGCTTGCAGATGGTTCTGCATTTAAGGACATAGAGGAAAAGTGACCACACTTTAAAGAAAAACCTTGTAATCTCAGGCTTTGATTGGCAGTGGATGGTGTCAATCCATTTGGAGAGATGAGATCTGTTTACTCAGTGTGGCCTATTTTTGTTATCAAAAATAACATTCCTCCATGGATTTCAATAAAGAGGGAGCACATAATGTTAGTAATTATTGTTCCAGGTATTTTTCATTTAATAGTCATCTACATTAAATAATAAATACCACTATAAAATGGTCATAATAATTATGTAATGTTTTTGTTCATTCAACTAGGTAAGTACCAAGTTAAATATATGAATGCATATATTAAGCCTCTTATTGACAAGTTGGTGGAGTTATCAAATGGTGTGACTTTGTATGACGTCTCTAAACCAATAGGACAAAGACAATTTCAATTCCATGCAATGCTTGTATGGAAAATACATGATGCCCCAGGGATAACACATTTTTGCGGTATGTTATAGTGTTCAAATTGTGCATCATAATTATAATTATCAAAATTGACATATTCAATCCAATTATACAGGATTTTGTAGGTCTTTAAACAAAGAAAAAAATTGCATGTCATGTTTATGGTCCGAAGATTAAGTCTTGACATTCAAAAAGTTTACAAAAGCAGGTGTTCAATGAGTATAGGCACTTCTTCCACAGAAATCATAAATATCGAATTACCAAAAAACATATTTTCAATGGAAAAGAAGAGACTAAATCAAAGCCATGAAGAATGACACCTTGCCTATGGACGTTGGAATATAATAGAATAAATTGTGGCGGTAATGTCATTCCATCTTATGGTTTATGTTTGTAATTTATATTTTGATATTATGTTTTGTTTACTGATGATATAATTGATGATCATGAAGGTCATCAAGGCATTAATGACCACCTTCAAAAATGGACTAAAAATATATCCTAGACAATTTATGATGCAAGAAGGGCAAGGAGAAGAGGGGCCCAAGGCACTCCCAGCTATCCAAACCACCTTGTAGAACTACACGGAAGCAACAACACAATAAGGAGAGAAGAAACATCAAATAATTTGAATTAATTTATAAAACTCAATACATGTCGGGCTGTAAGGCCTTCTTGGTTTTGGCCATATACATTCATATTTTTACAAAATAATCTTCATACACGCAAGGTCATAGACCTGTCATTTAAATATGCTAACCCTTTATCTTCTATATCCAAAATTTCTATAATCTAAGAACAGAAAACCAAATATATACAAGAGTCCACCAAAGAGGTTGGCACTCAGATCCCAAAGAAAGACCCAGATTTAGGTCCATACATATCCCAATGAGAGACCCCACATTAATTATGCCATGAAATTAAATGCAGAAGTTGGTAAGATCGGGATAAACAACTCGGTAAGAAGTCGATCGAACAATATGAAAAACTTGGTAAGAAGGTAACCGAGCAACAGAAACCAAATCGGTGAAAGAAGCAACCAAGCACCCAACATACACCGAGACCTGTCGGTAAAGAAAGATAGAAAAATTAACGGAGTAATAATAGTTATCGAGCACTTTACCGAGCAGCCTCCAAACAGGCTAAAGAACAAAAGAAAACATATTTTTGGTTGATCAGGATTGCCAAAGAACCCAAAATGCTCCTGCATCAGACACTTGGGGTTAAAATAAATGATTCCCTGAATCATATGTTAGGTCCAACCTTAAATGAATCCAAATTAGATTGAGAAATCCAAGATGAGTCCTCAATTGGTTTGTTCTTCCATTTTATTAGATACTCCATGTATTCCTTTCCTCTTGTACTTCTGCCAACTCTATGTTTCAAAATCTATTCAACTTCCTCTATTTGTTTCTTAGGATAATCACTCAGTATTGTCACTTCTTCATCAAGTTCATGATATTCATACAATTATGAAATATTGAATATAGGTGATATATGCATGTCATTAGGTAATTCTACTTCGTAAGAATTTCCACTATCAAATCTTCTCAGTATTTTGCAAGGACCAAATTTCTTCATCTTCAATTTTCCATACGTTCCAACATGAAATCTTCCTTTCTTCAAATGAACCATTACTGCATCATTGAATTCATAATTTTTATGTCTCCTTGATTTATCTGCACTATTCTTGTTTTTCTGATTACTTTTATCCAACTTCTATTTTACATCTTCATGCAATGTCTTCATAAACTCAGCAAACTTTTCTGCTTCAACACTTCTTTTCCCTTCTCTGGCAATGTCTCTTAAGTCTGATATACCTCTAAGTTGTGTGCCATGAACAATCTCAAAAGGTGTCTTTCCAGTACTTCTATTTACTGAACTGTTGTATGCAAACTTTGCTTGTGCTAACATCAAATCCCAATTACTCGGCGTGTCTCCAACTAAGCATCTTAACAAGTTACCCAAACTTCGGTTTACAACCTCTATTTGTCCATCATTTTTTGGATGAAATGTATAACTATACTTTAACTCGGTATCCAACTTCTTCCAAAGTGTTTTCCAAAAATAACTGACAAACTTATTGTCTTGGTCAGAGATGATACTCCTCAGTAATCCATGCAATCTGACAATCTCCTTAAAGAAAAGATCTACTATATGTACTACGTCTGATGTTTTTCTACATGGTATGAAATGTGTCATCTTAGAAAATCTATCCACAAAAAAAAATATGGAATCATTACCTCTTGCTGTCCTCGGTAAGCCAAGAACAAAATCCATGCTGATATCACTCCAAGGTTTCTTAGGAACAAAAATTGGTGTATACAAACTAGTATTCTGACTTACTCCTTTTGCAACTTGACAAACTCCACAACTTTTCACAAATTTTTGAACATCTTTATACAACTGAGGCCAAAAATATATTTCCTTAAGCAAGCTCAATGTCTTCTCAATACCAAAATGTCCAGCCAAACCACTATTATGTTTCTCCTTTATCAAATTAGTTCTCAATGATCCTCTCAGTATGCACAACTGAATACCTTTGAATAACATATCTTCTTGAAGGAAATAATCTTCATACTTACTTGATTGATTTGGAATAGGTGCTCTGTACACTCTCCACTGCTCATAAAAATCAGGATCATTTTCATACAAATGCTTCATGCCATCAAAACCAAGAACTTTAATTCTCATTTCAGTCAACAAAGATCTTCTTCTACTCAATACATCAACAACTTGGATATAAACTCCACTCTTATGTTTAATCACAAATGTAAAACTCTACAAATACTCTACCCATTTCATATGTCTCTAATTCAACTTATTTTGGCTACCCAAATATTGTAAAGCCTTATGATCAGTATACAACACAAATTCACTCGACATTAAATATTGTCTCCATTTCTTCATAGCTTGAACAATAGCATAGAATTATTGATCATAGACATACTATCTCCTTTTTGTATCATTCAACTTTTCACTAAAGAAAGCAATAGGTTTACCTTCTTGAGTCAACACAACTCCTACTGTACTTCCACTTGCATCACATTCAACTTGAAATACCTTATTGAACTCAGGTAATGCTAACATAGGTAATTCAACAACTTTCTGCTTCAAAGTCTCAAAACTCTTATCACCTCCATGTGTCCATTTGAATTCTCTTTTGTCTCCTCTCATTGTCTCAGTCATAGCATTACAAATAGAACTAAAATTTCTAATAAAATTCCTGTAAAAAATTTCCAATCCATGAAATGATCTTACCTCACTGACATTCTCGGGTGTAGGCCAACTAAGTATGGCTTCAACCTTCTTAGGATCCATCTTCAAACCATC
This sequence comes from Thuja plicata, assembly GCA_018584345.1. Lineage (NCBI taxonomy): Eukaryota > Viridiplantae > Streptophyta > Pinopsida > Cupressales > Cupressaceae > Thuja > Thuja plicata. The sequence continues at coordinate 514,567 of MU223143.1, forward strand.
AGCTGAAATCACAAAACCTAAATACACAAGTTCTTTTCTCATGAAGGAACACTTTTTCAGATTTATCAGCAACATTTCCTCTTTCAATCTCTACAATACCTATCTTATATGCATTAAATTCTCTTCTCTAGTCATACTATATATCAAAATATCATCCAAAGTATACAATCACACATTTATTCAAGAATTTCTTCAAAACTTCATTCATTAACCTAATAAATGTACTTGATGCACTAGTTAAACCAAAAGGCATAACCAACCACTCATACAAACCTTCCTTTGTCTTGAAAGAAGTCTTCCATTCATCACCTTCTCTGATTCTGATATGATGATATCCATTCTTCAGATCAATTTTGGTAAAATATTTTGCTCCACTCAAACAATCTATTTTATCATCCATCCTCAGTATAGGAAACCTATACTTTATTGTGATCTTATTTATTTCTCTTGAATCAGTGCACATTCACCATTCTCCATTCTTCTTAGGTGCTAATACAACTGGTACTGCACATGGAATCAAACTTTCTCTAATCAAACCCTTGTTCAATAACTCATGAAATTTTCAGTTAAGCTCTTCATTCTCAGTCGGTGTCAACTGATGTGGTGCCTTGTTCGGTAAACTAGCTTCAGGAATTAGATCCATACAATGACTAATATCTCTCATTGGTGGTAAACTATTAGGTACATTATCTGAAATGATTTCCTTGTACTCAGGGAGTAACTTCTCAACTTCTTCAGGAATTTCATCTTCAGTATTCTTGCTTGGTTTGTTAGGAATAAAAGCATAACAAATATCATCTCTTTTCAAATCCTTAACAAACTGCCTACCTTCCATCAAACAAAATTTCACAGATGTACATATCTCACCAATAGATTCTTCAGCCAAAGGTAACAAGATTTGTTTCTTGCTATCCACCCAAATAATATATCTATTCACTCTTCCATCATGTATAGCATGTCTATCATACTGCCAAGGTCTACCCAAAAAAATATGACAACAGTCCATTGGCATAATATCACACAACACCTTATCATAATATTTTCCAATTTTCAGATTCACAAAACATTGTTCACTCACCATTAATGTATGCTCATCCTTGACCGATGAAATCTAATAGGGATTTGGATGCTTCATTATTTCCAATTGCAACTATGTGACCATTTCCTCATATGCCAGATTCTCTAGGCTTCCACTATCAACAATTACCTTCCAAACTTTATCTGCAACTCTACATCTGGTCTTGAACAAACTTTTCTTGACAGGATCTTGCTTATCTTTCTCACTCCATAGTATCCTTTTGATCATTAGATTTCCTTCCTTCTCAAGTTCATTTGGTGACTCCTCTTGCACCAAAGCATTTCTATTGCTACCAACTTTCTTGTTTGCATGTGTACACTCAAAATATTGATGTCCTTCTTCACCACAATTGTAACAATTTCCTTGGAACCCTCTTCTTCTATAACTACCTCAGGAGTAATTGCCTCTTCCTTGGAATGAAATTCCACCTTTCCATTCGGTCTTTCCTTTTTCTTGATGTGTGTCTAAAATTGTCTTGTATGGTTCAGATCTGTTGTTTTCACCATGAGATCTACCTCTTCCTCTAGGGAATCTACCACCTTTGCCTCTTTGCCATTGTTCATATCTTTTGTTCAATTTCTCCTCAGCTTTTAGTGAAAACTAATATGCCTCTTCAATACTTTCCATCTTTACCAAGCTGATCTCATCTTATATAGAAATTCTTAATCCATTCAGATATCTTGCTATTCTTTCCATCTCATCTTCCACATGTCCAAATATGATGTCTAATCTATAGAATTCTTCAGTATAATCCTTTATCGAGCTATCTCTCTGCTTCAAACTTTTCATTCTCCTAATTAGGTTAATCTTGTAATCACAATGTATAAAATTTCCTTTCAATTTGTTTATCATCTTATCCCATACCTTGATCTTGTCTTTACCCTTCTTCTTTCGATCCAATTGCAGATGCTCCCACCATAAGGATGCATAACATTTCAACTTTGTACTTGCAATCTTCACCTTATTTTCCTCTAATACATTCTCATATTTAAATTATTTTTCCATCTCAGTTATCGAGTCTATCAATTCATCAGAATCCAATTTTCCACTATACTTAGGATGATTAAACTGAGGTGTGGATTTCAAGCTTGTCAATGCACACAAGAATCTCTCTTCTTCCTGATCCATAACAGGTGTAGGTGCAGCTTCGACTTTCACTTCTTCCAATTCATCATCACTGACATATTTAAGATGTATTCCTCTGCACTGGGTTGTCTCTACAGCTTCTAATTTTGAAGCCATCTGTCTTAACATATCAGCTAGACCTGGATCTGCATTTCCTCTCCCACGAACCATCTTGACACCCTCAACAATTGTAGGTCAGATTGCAATCTTCCACCCCACAAAAATATCAACCAACTAGGGTTAGGTCTTACAAGAATGAATTTTGATCTCACCTACGCTCTGATACCACCTGACGTAAGTAGGGAAAGGAGAAAAGGGGCCCAAGGCAATCCCAGCTATCCAAACCACCTTGTAGAACAACATGGAAGCAACAATACAAGAAGTAGAGAAGAAACAACATATCCTTTGAATTAATTTATCAAACTCAATACATGTCTGGCTGTAAAGCTTTCCTGGTTTTGGCCATATACATTTATATTTTTACTAAATAATATTCATACACACAAGGTCAAAAACCTGTCATCCAAATATGCTAACCCGTTATCTTCTANGAAGTAGAGAAGAAACAACATATCCTTTGAATTAATTTATCAAACTCAATACATGTCTGGCTGTAAAGATTTCCTGGTTTTGGCCATATACATTTATATTTTTACTAAATAATATTCATACACACAAGGTCAAAAACCTGTCATCCAAATATGCTAACCCGTTATCTTCTATCTCTAGAATTCCCCTAATTTAAGAACTGAAAACCAAATATATAAAAGATTCCACCAAAGAGGTCAACACTCAAATCCCAAAGAAAGACCCAAATTTAGGTCCACACATATCCTAATGAGAGACCCCACATTAATTATGACACAAAATTAAATGTATAAGTCGGCCAGATCAGGATAAACAACTCACTAAGAAGTCGACCGAGCAATAGGAACAACTCGGTAAGAAGGTAAATGATAAATAAAAACCAACTCGATGAGAGAAGCAATCGAGAAGCCAACATAAATCGAGACCCGTCGGTAAAGCAAGACAAAACAATTAATTGAGTAACAACAGTTACCAAGAACTTTACCGAGCAGCCTCCAAACAAGATAAAGAACAAAAGAAAACATATTTTTGGTTGACAAAGATTTCCAAAGAACCTAAGATGCTCCTAACTCAATTTAGTAGGTTTCCCTAATAAGAGAAGCTGCAAATTGTGCATTTGTCTAATGCTATGCATATTAGAAAGAATATAACAGAGACATTATGGAAAATATTGGATGGAAGGCGTGACAAATAATAAATTGTTAAAATTTATAGTGACATTCAGGATTCCAATCATGCAATGAAATATGTCATTCGATCAAATAGAAATGGAGACCAGATTGATATAATTTCCCTTCCCTGGTTATTATCGAAGCTGATGACATGTAACTGATTAAATTTTTGAAGATATTAAGTTGATCACCGAAATGCTGAAGGATAATGCAAGACATTAAATCAGTTAATAGATTGTATTGTCATTGATGTCAAATTGATATAATCTAATCGATTATAATCAAAGTGTCAAAGAATTCAGAGAATCAAAGAGAAAAATATTATGCTTTCAGTAATGCATAAAAGACAAGCATTCACAACATAACTTCAAACACCGACGGTCAGTGTAACCCAATGGATAGAGATCACCGAAAGTCAAGTCACAGTGATGCCCAAGCAAGAACACTGACAAGCATTACTGACGAGAAGAATCAAAAGCATAACCGATGGCCAGAAACATAGTGTAAACTGATGGAGAAGCCCGAGGAGAACTGGAGTGTTGACCGAAGCTATCAAAGAGTTAAAACACCAAAAATAACTTGAATTCAGAAACAAAAAAATATCTAGCTAGCAGAGCTAAATATGGACTTAACTGGTAGTTATCTTTATATTCATCGACAAGATAAAGCCAGAGATAAGTAAAGGATTTAAAGTTGTTTTTTTCAGTTCGCAAGAAGATCTCCTCAAGATAAAACAAGAGTTTTGCTTTAAATCTAATTGGAAAAAATTGTGGATCATGCCAAGATCATGAAAATCAAGAACCCAACAACAGTGATATCATGTTTATTTAAGAAAAAACTCAATTCATTATGAATTGAGTGGGTGAATGAATAAAAAGAGGATTTTGAAGAGAAACTGATGAAGAGAAACTTCATATAGTCCTGATCAATCAAGTTGAGGAAAGAGCTAAAGTTTTCTGCGGACACCGAGCTATAAAGAACATCATCACCGAGAAGAATCAAAGTGGAGAAAAGGTATTAACAGAGATATATTGATCAAATTAGTTTTATGAGATTACAATAGATATGAAAATCTGCAAGTATAAGTTGTATACATGAATAGATCATACTATTTTAGTTTAACCATTGATTCATAAAGTCTCTTAACCAAGTGGGATTTAAAGATCCTTTCTATATTGAGATACATCCCAAGGAGTCTCAAAAAGTTTTATCATGAAGATAGCATGAGATGCTAGATACCTATTGATAGGCCAAGTGAGTGTTTGATCAAGGAAGGTAGCATAGAGATGCCCGATATCAAGTGACAGACTAAAATTTTAAATCCTCTAACCAAGTCACACATAACAGTGTGTTTTTATCCTTTAATAGGGTTGGATCTTCACCGAGCTCACTTCAGAAGAGTGAAAATTTTTGGTTACTGGTCCCAAGTGGTTTTTCCCTTAACAGGGTTTCCACGTTAGCAATCTATGTGTCAATGTGTTTATGAGTCATTACTTTAGTCTTTTGCATTACACATAGCCTAATTTGGATTGATCAGTATACTCTAGATAATTTAGTGTCTTTCGATAAATCAACAGACTGCTATTCAGTAAATATACAGTAGAAGGTTTAACAAAGCAGTAGTATTTTGATAATTATTTTTGGAGGCATTCATCTTATAGGACTGAAGATAACTAGAGGCTTAATATTGTGTAGCTACTAAGTTTTTGGGTTGTTTATTGGAATAATTTTTATGCCACTGATTCACCCCCCTCTCAGTTATTACTAACAATTGGTATCAGAGCTTGTGCGCTTAGAAAGGGAGTTTAACAGCTCAAGCAAAAGATCACAAGATCAATAGACAAGATGTGCCCAAGTTGAATAAAGACAACTTTGCATCATGGAAAAGAAGAATAAGACTCCACTTATTAGGTATTGGAAATGATATTTTTCAATACTTAGATATTGAATATGTGTTTCCTATAGGACCTCACACTCTTGAGAAATTAAGAGTAAAGCATGAGCACAATTGCATGATGATAGAACTTGCATCATCACTCTCTGATGATGAGTTTGAAGATGTCAAAACCTGCACCTCTGCAAAGAAAATGTAGGATAAGTTGAAGCTGGTACATGGAGGAGATGCCAATGTACTAAGAGCAAAGGAAGAAAGCCTAAGAGGGAGGTTTGATGACCTAAGGATGAAAGAAGGAGAAAATATCACTCTGTATAGCTGCAGAATCAAAGAGGTAGTAAATGCTATTCGAGGAGTTGGAGGTGTACTTGAAGAGGAGACAGTGGTAAGTAAAATATTAAGAACCTTACTGCCTGTATATACTATTAGAGTTTTTTCTATTCAAGAAATGAGAGAATTTGCAAACAATACAGTTACTCTAGATAGTTTGATTGGTAGACTAATTTCATTCGAGATAAATAAATTTGATAATAGTGTCTTACCATCTATAGAATCTGCATTCAAATCTTCCTTAAAGATAAGTAACTCAAGTCATAGACATGCTGTTAGAAATGACACTAATAGTGATAATGAGGATCAAGGACTTGATAAAAATGAAGCACTAATGGCCAGAAGATTGCAGAGAGGAAAAGGTAGCTACAAAGGTAAATTACAGCTTGTATGTTTCAATTGTAAAGAGGTTGGACACTTTGCTACAAGATGCCCAAACAGAAGAAAAGATGACAGAGGAAATGCCAGATCATATGAGAAGAAGTTTGATAGACGTGATAATAGAGATTACCAAAGAAATTGACAATCTGAAAAAAGAGATACCTGAGAATACAAGGACAAAGGGAAGAAATCTTGTTACCTAGCTGACAACAAAGCTGATGACACTGACACCAAATTAGAAGAAGACATTGAGATAGTATTTGTAGCCATGAAAAAATGATTCAGATGAAGATGAATAAAGGTATGTAGAAACTGCACTCATATCTAAAGTTAGTAAAAATGATGTCTGGATTATAGATAGTGGCTGCACTCACCATATGACTGGTGATAAACAAAATTTTGAGACTTTTGAATACTATAATGGTGGTTCAGTGAGAATGAGAAATGATACACCTTGTCTAGTTGAAGGTAAAGGAACCATAATGTTGAACAACCTAATAAAATGTGAAAATGCTTATTGGGTAAAAGGACTGAATTATAATTTTTTAAGTGTTTCACAGCTAAACAATTTAGGTCACAAAGTAGCATTTGAAAATAAGAAGGCAAAGATCTTCAATGAATCAGGAAGATTGATTGGAACTGGTGAGCAGACAAAAGGTAACCTTTTCTATCTTGATGACACTAACACAAATTGTTTAATGGCTAGAAATGAAGACATATGGTTGTGGCACAAAAGATTGTGAACTTTGAAAACATGATAAAGATCAGAAACAAAAGGAATGTTAGAGGCTTACCGAGCATGACTAAGCCCAAACATATCATGTACAAAAATTGTCAAAAAGGTAAGATGGAAAAGTCTAGTTTCAAGAGTAAAACCCATACATCTAATGCAATTATAGAATTAGTCCATATAGATCTATGTGGACCCATGAGGACAAAGAGCTACTATGGAGATAGGTATTTTATTCTCTTTGTTGATGATTATTCTAGAATGATGACAGTCATGTTCTTAAAAGATAAATCAAAAGCATTTAAGATGTTTAAATGGTACAAAGCTATGGTAGAAAAACAAAGTGAAAAGAAATTGAAATGCTTAAGGTTGGATAGAGGAGTGGAATTTACTTCATAAGAATTCACTAACTATTGCAATGAGCATGGAATTAAAAGACAGGTTTCTACATTGAGAACACCATATAAAAATGGAATTGTTGAAAGGAGAAACAGATCAATTCTTGACTATGAAAGAACATTGATGATTGAGAAAAACATCACTCAAACTTTCTGGAGGGAAGATATCAGTATTGTTGTCTATGCATTAAACAAAGTACAATTGAAGAAGGACACAAAGAAGACACCCTATGAGCTTTGGTATGGTCATACACACAATGTAAGTTACTTTAGAATATTTGGTAGTCAATGTTATATTTTGAAGGATGATAGAAATGGAAAACTTGAACCCAAAAGTGATGAATGTGTCTTTCTAGGGTACTCAACCAAAATCAAGGCTTATAAATGTCTCAACAAGTCATCTAACAAAATCATAGAAAAAATGTAAAAATAGATGAATTTGCAGAAAAGAATGGTAAGGAAAGCAAAAAGGAACCAGAGGACTACAACAGGTTTGTTTATACAGAACCCGGCACTCTACCCGAGCAACAGTGTATCGCTCCCGAGCAACGAAATATTGCACTCGAGCATCAGGCTGCAATTATAAAAAATTAGGAAAATCCTCAAGATGATGTTCCGAACAATGGAGATCAGAACGGAGGTCAAGAAGATGATCAAAATGATGAACACAGAGCTAAACCAAAATTTTCCAAGTATGTCAGAAGACATCATCCACAAAATCAAATCATAGGAGACAAGAAGGCTGGAGCAAGAACAAGAAGTAATTCACTAAACACTAGATGTTTACTTTGTGTTTTTCAGCATAAATCTGTTAACAATGCACTTGAGAATGAAGAATGGGTCAGTACTATGAATGAAGAAATAGAACAGATTGAGAAGAACAATACATGGACACTAGTACCGAGACCAGATGACAAAGAATGTCATTGGTACTAAATGGATATTCATAAACAAGCTGAATGAGAATGGAGAAGTCACTAGAAACAAAGCAAGGTTAGTATGCAAGGGATATGCACAAGAAGAACATATTGATTATGGAGAAACCTTTGCACCCATTGCTAGACTAGAAGGAGTTAGAATCTTACTTTCTTATGCTTCATTTAAAGGATTCAAGGTATACCAGATGGATGTCAAATCCAATGATCAATCAGACCTTATATAGATCAATGCTTGGAAAACTGATGTATGTTGTTCATACCAGACCAGATATAGCACATGCAGTTGGAATAGTTGTAAGATTCTCTGCTAATCCCAAAGAATCACATATGAATTTTGTCAAGAGAATTCTAAGATATCTGAAGAAAACTGAGGACTATGGCTTATGGTATAAAAGAGAAGGAAAATTTGAATTACAAGTCTATACAAATATTGATTGGGCTGGAAACATTGATGACCGAAAGAGCACAACTAGAGGGAAATTCTTCATGGGTGATAGACTTGTCACATGGATCAACAAGAAGCAAGGCTGCATCTCCCAGTCTACTGCAGAAGAAGAGTATGTGGCTGCTGCTGCAAATTTCTCCAATATTGCATGCATCAAATAATTGCTGGAAGGTATGAATATGAAGATTCTTGAAATAGTAATTATCTATTATGATAACACCAGTGCAATTAAAATTTCTAAGAATCTAGTCATGCATGCTAAGAATAAGCATATTTATATAAAGTATCACTATCTAAGAGAACAAGTGCAAGCAAAGGAAGTGACACTGGAATATNTTCAATCAAAGGAACACTTAGCTGACATATTCACCAAGCCATTACCGAAGGATACATTTGAGTACCTGAGACAGAGACTAGGGGTCCAACCCTTGTCTATCGGTTAGTAAGATGACTAGGAGGTTGCATCAACGTATACCAAATCTAAAGATCAGTTATGTTGAAGAAAACACTAAGATAAACAGCAACAGATACATTTGTACAGAGGAAGGTACAAGTATGCACCAAAAATTAGAGACATTGTATTGTTGATGGATAGGGAAATTTGAGGAATATATTATGTAAAGAATGGAAGATGATAAAAACAATGAGAAGTGTTTTTGTTTGGCATTGTTGTCAAAGGGAGAGATGATCTCATTATCATAAAGGGAGAGATTATCTCATCATCATAAGGGAGAGATTACCTCATTGATCAGAAAATATTATATCATTATCCATGAAGTGAAGTTCCTGAGAATCAGAAGGAACAATTAATCAATATTCAAAGGGAGAGAAATTGATTACATATGAAATATCCAAGGGAGAGAAGTAACAAAGGGAGAGAGTTTAGACAAAGAGAGAAATTTTTTTCAAAGAAAAAAGAGATTATCAAGAAGAGGAACAGTCAAGGTAGAGCATATATCAGAACAAAGACATAAGATGCTACATCTATCTAGTGAAGGGATTGAAGATTGAAGACAACCATTCTGCATGAAACAAATCTAAGCTATTTATAAGCTTACCGAGAGTTAGACATTTGTAATAGTTACAATAAGAAATCTTGATGAAACTGTTATATTTCATATTGTATTAGTAATAGTATAGTATGATAATGTAGCACGTTGACATCAATGCCAAAGGGAGAGATTGATGGCATGTAACTGATTGAATATTTGAAGATATTAAGTTGATCACCAAAATGCAGAAGGATAATGAAAGACATTAAATGAGTTAATGGATTGTATTGTCATTGATGTCAACTTGATATAATCTAATCAGTTATAATCAAAGTGTCAAAGACTTCATAGAATCAAAGAGAAAAATATTATGCTTTCAGTAATGCATAAAAGACAAACATTCACAATGTGACTTCAAACACTGACGGTTAGTTTAACCTGACAAACAGAGATCACCAAAAGTCAAGTCGCAGTGATGCCCGAGTAAAAACATCGATGAGCATTACCGACGAGAAGAATCACAAGAATAAACGACGCCCAGAAACATAGTGTAAACTGATAGAGAAGCCCGAGGAGAACTAGAGGGTTGACCGAAGCTATCAAAGAGTTAAAACAAAGAAATTAACTTTTTTTCAGAAATGACAAAATATCTAGCTGGCAGAGCTAAATATGGACTTAACTGGTAGTTATCTATGTTTTCATCAACAATATAAAGCCAGAGATAAGTAAAGGATTTAAAGCTATTTTGTTCAGTTGGCAAGAAGATCTCTGCAAGATAAAACATGATTTTTTTCTTTAAATCTAATTGGCGAGAATTGTGGGTCACGCTAAGATCAATAAAATCAAGAACCTAACAATGGTGATATCATGTCTATTTAAGAGACAACTTAATTCATTATGAATTGAGTGGGTGAATGAATAAAAAGAGGACGCTAAAGAGAAATTGATGAAGAGAAACTTCATACAGTCCTGATCAATCAAGCTGAGGAAAGAGCTAAATTTTTCTGTGGACACCGAGCAACAAATCACAACCAACGAAAACTTTAGTGGTGATTATTCGCCAATTGGTGAATGTCGCATGTCGGTGAGTGGGGAATTGGAATTTTTTTTTCATATATTAGGTTGACCCTATAGCCCAACAATTATTAATATTGGGACCAATGCCCGGGCCCATCGCCCATCACTTTATTTAATTTTCTACTTTTCTTACACATCATCGCCAATGGAATCTAATTTTTGGTGCCTGTAAATTTTGAAAATTTGCCTATAATTTATATGCGACCGAAATGGACGGCCTATATTTGCCAATAGTTTTATACATTTATATTTATAGGCCACCCCAAATTTGCCTGCATTTTTCTGATGCGTGTCTCAACCTGACCCAAATTCACCAACTTTATTAATCATTCCTTCGTATTGGACAACCAATAATCGCCTCGCAAATAATGCAAGATGTGTTAAAATTATGCGGTCTTTGCCAAATTTGTATACCTTGACCTAATACCTCCCGCTGAATTCACCAAATAAGGATGGTATAAAAACATTTGATTGATAGAAAATTTTCATACTATTGAGTACAACTGCATACTGCATTGGCGAGTAGCGACTGCAATTTAATTTGAGGCAAAGGTAAGTGATACTTATTCTGTGACTCTGTAATTTTGAGTTCATTACTATTTAGTGGTAACTGGTAACCAGTTAGGGAACACTGGTGACAAGGAGACCTCAGACATGATTTTAGGGCCAATAAATCTAGAATCATATTTATCTATATTATAGTCTATTGTCACTTCTTCAACAATTTAACATTTTTTTTTGGAGTGGAAGACGTTGGAGAATGGAAATGTCGAACAAAAATAAGGGTAACAAGAATAAGGGTAAGGCTCCTGCAAGTGGGGAAATCCAAGAGAGGCCAAAAAATCACAGAACGTTATCATCGTACTTTGGTCATGGTGTTGGAAATGTTTTTGTCCAAAATCAGGAAGCTGCTTCATCACAAGTAGATTTTGAAGATTCACAACTTGAAACTACACGACATATTGAAGAGGTGGGCGAACCTGATATCTCAGATCACGATGAACTTGAAGAGGATTTTCAGTTAAATACCCAAAGTAGCCATAATGATATAATCAACTTGGATGAGACTAAGAATGTCAGAGATGGTGATGGTGCAGGGAAAAAGAAAAGAAAAAACAATTCAAAAAATGATTGGAAGTGGGAGTTGTCGAGGAATTTTCAAATAGAATGGGTGTCAAAGTATCCATTCATTGAACCAATGGACAATCCAATTGAAGGTCAACCTTCGGTAGAATGCGGATGTAAGATTTGCACCAAGATAAATAAGAAGGAAAAGAGGTTGCAGTTAAAAATCGACACCATAGAGAAGCATATGGGTAAAGTTTACGAAAAGAAAACCATAGATGGAGTTAAAAAATCAGTGAAAAGATGGAAAACAAAAGATGAATCTTTGCATGTTAGGAATGTAGAATTATATGAATTTTAGCTGAATATACAGACGAAGCCTTCTCAAGTTAAAGGCTCTATTGAAGCTTGTTTTGGAAAAGCATTAGAAGTAGAACTAAAGGGAAAAGATGTTTAGTTAAGTGTTGTTTTTAATATTTTGAGCAGAGGGCATCCTATGA
>MU223143.1:552926-572111 GCA_018584345.1 Thuja plicata
CACGAGCCCGTGCTCGAACTTCACATAAGACATTTTATGCAGAAGGATGGTTATCATCTAAAAGGTTATTGTTCACACACATTGGAAGAACATATTTGAAGACACATGAAGGAATCAAAGATGCTACTGAAAGGACATGAACAAAGAAAATTGGTAAATTGCAGAATTGAAAGATTCTAAAGACTCACTATTTTATACAAGTAATGCAAAGTATGAAAGTGCTGTTAGAGTAAGTGCTTCTTTACGTATATCTAACTGTTATGAATTTGTTAAAGACCACTTGGAGGGTCTAAGTTAAAGTTTCATATATAGAGATTATGCATAAACTATGTCAAATGAGAAAATGCTAAACAGAATAAAAGCATGGAACAAAAAATATAAAATTTGTAAAATGGACAGAGATTAATAATCTCAGATCGACATGAGTGTGCAAATACAGAGAGAAAGCATAATGGAATAAATTATTACAAGATATTCAGAAGCTGCATCAAAATGACTATGCTTAATCATGATGAAATACTACAACTGTATAGTGTGTTTTAGTTCACCTGTTGAGACAGTTTCTTTTGCAAAGTTTACATCTCATATAGATGTTTTGAACATTATTGATAACAGGAATAGAGCATCTATTATTGACAGAATGATGTATACAAATGGTGATTCACTATTTTTAAGTAAAATCCATGGAGGTCACGAGCCCATGCTCGAACCCCATGGGTTTTCTCTATTATGTATGTTCCAAAAGATGAACAACATATTCTTGCATAAAGGACAATAGTATATTCGATGCATATAATGCTTAAAAGATGCTCAATACTATTAGCAAAACTGCAAATTCATAGTGTTTCTTAACATATATATGAAAATTTATATCTTATGTATGTTCTTTTTTCGAACAGTTGAGTCGAGCATCAAACAGAGATTCTCAGTATTGTATCAAGGCTACAAATTCATAGTGTTTTTTAACATAATGTTGCAATTTAAAATCTTGCATGTGTTTCTTTTTCAGACAGTAGTCGACATCCAACAAAAGCATATTGTGCTTGTTAATTACTGGTATTTGAAGACAACGGTAATAATGTTTTTATTAAAACATTCAAACAGAATAAATCCCGTGGTTCAACTCAAAATGGTGACAAGCATCAAATCGGCAGTTCCAAGTGCAGAATTGGGTGCTGGTTTTAAAATAATACAAGTAACTATAGTTGAGCATCAAACATATACCAACATACATCAAAAAGACATCAGCCAGTGACCTTCGACATTGAGAAGAGCCAAGGTTCATGGGCTCGAAAACAAGTAAGTGATAATTCAGTAGTGATATAAAGATTCAAAGCTGCACAATCAACATCAAATAGAGCACTAGCATACCAGTGAAGATCAATGAAAAAAGAAGAGAATGAACAAGCAACAGAAGGAGTCAACTTATCTTTTATGCCAAAAAGTGTGTCTTTATGTCTTCATTTGTGTCTGTAGCAACTCACATAAAAAGTAAAGCTTATGAATGAAAGATGTCATAAAGCTGAAACCAAATGTATTCACTCCATCTTTCAGTCATAAGTTCCAATTTTTCAAAAATGCTGAAGAGAGTCACAGTTCCAGAAAATCGCATGATGGTCACATAAAAAAACATTCATAAATTGGTCTGTTACCCGCGGGTTTGATGGCAGAGGGCTTTTCCCAATATCTCAACCACAACTCAAGGTTGACAACAGTGATGGGATCCCATGTTACACAAACAACTGGGGATGAGTCCTGAAGCTATGGCTGGGACACCCCAGTTCATAGTCAAGAGTTCATGGGCTTGACACCTCAGCCATAGCTCCAAACCATTCCAAGGTGGCAGTGGTCTCACTTTCAAGTGCAGTGGTGGCATCACAAACAGGCAAGAACTCCCTGAGCCTTCAAACAAACTGCAAGTTCAAAACCCGTGATGGGGATGAATCAAACTAGGTTACAAACCATTGTTCAAGTGCCATATGTTATGGCACAATGTCAGCAAAAAATCCCAGCATTAAAGTAAGAACATGCAAACTTACAATTCGAGCCTTGTTCGAGCAGATGAAGATCAAAAGCTGCGGCTTTTACTCAAGAAGAAGGCTATAACAGTGAGGCCATGAAATGTGAAAACAACATTTTTCTCATAGAACTCATGAAACTCAAAGTTTCTCCACAGAACATGGCAGATTTCATAGCATGGTTTCAGGGTTTCCACTTGCAACATGGCGGTAGCACAGAGATAAAAATAAAACCCTAAGAGATGCAAATGAAATCAATAAAATGGGATGCATTGTATTTTACTCGCATTTGAATTCCATTTTCAGTTGAAGTAAATGCTATGTCAGTGACAGTACATCGACATCCTTTCAGCATTGCCACCTTAGTACTTTAAGTGCCACGACACAACTGCAGAAATCTTTTCCTTGAGGATAGTCATATCAAATAGCACATTCATAAGAAACCGTAGTTACCTCCAAATGCTTGGGTATGGTGTCGACAGTGTATGAGTAGTCAGATGCCGAGTTAGTTAGGGTTTTTGAAACTCTTGCAAAGCATGGTAATTGGGATGGATAAGTTTTCTTAGCCTTCGATGATGTGTTAGAAGATGTAAATAATGTGCCTAAGATAAAGGCTTTAACTTAGGGGTTGGTTTAGATGTTGATTGAACCCGTTAGTTGTTAAGGGTTTTTGGAGGGAAAAGATTATTTGAAATGAGCCATGTTGGCTATTTAGAGGGGGTTTTTAGATTTTAGTAAGGGAGTCAAATTTGGTGGATAATTAGCTTTAGTGAATTTCGAATTCCTATTGCTGTGGATCCATTTTTTTTTGTATTCCATTGTAAGTGCATACTTGTAATTTGGATTTTGTGCAAGAGGATTTCATCATTCCTTGCCATTGATTCTGGAATTCATGTATGTGGTTTATACACAGATTTTTGAGAAGAATACAATTGCCTCACTTTCACATACTTCTTGTTGTGGTCATTGCTCATAGTTCCTTTTCAATTTTCTGCATATAAGAGTAATACTTTTGCAATATATTTTAGTGAATTACACTAATTCCTATTTCATATTTAAAAAAATATAAGCCTTTTGTGGAATGTGCATGTTGTTAATGGAAGAAGTATTGCTTGTGGTCAAAACCCTAGTTGTCACCTTTTCAATTAACCTATGTATTGAGTAGTGAATGATAGTCCAAAGATCCATTAGAGTATGACAAGTATATGTCAGTTTGAAGCTTCAAAAAGAGTCTAAATATCCTTGGTGTATCACCTTTCTTTTATGCAAGTTTAGTTACAAATCCCTTTCTCCTTTTTCCCAATTCAATTTTCATTCAGGAAGTGATATACCGTATTTTATAGGAACCAGCCTAGAATCTGAAGATTCCTCTTCATTCATAGTCTACCCACAGCTAGGAGAGTTTTCCATTGTTAGGATGGAATTGTTGTGTAGCCCTAATGCCTGAGTTAGGGTGACAATTGTAAACCTGAACAATAACCAAAGAAGAAGATTTCAAAGAAGTAGAAGATGATGTAGATTATGATCATGATCAACAGTTAGTCGATGATGTTCATGATGGAAATATTCATGAAGAAGAAGACCTAATTGATAATGTTGTTTGTGGTGATTATGATGATGGTGATGATGATAATGATGGTGATTATGATGTTGATGATGATGATGATGATGACGACGATGATGATGATGATGATGGTCATGATGATGATGATGAGTTTGATGAAGAAGAATATCAATGACATGAGTGAAATGTATGAGGTATGCGATATCCTTAATTTAATATTCCATTGAATGAAAGCCTTAATTGAATGAAATATTGACATGGAAATCTTTAATTAAATGAAATATTGACTTAGTGTTATATTTTGTGTTTAAAATAGCCATGGAATGCTTATCACCTAAAGGAACAATATTTTTTGTGTTGAAAATATTTAAAATTATCAAATGATTTAATGTATTGATTCTTTTACCAAATTACTCATATATTTAATGTATTTATTATTTATCAATTTACAAATGCAATGCTTATGATTCTCAATTGTTGGTGTTGATTCATGTATAAATGTTTTGTTATTCTATCACCCTTGGTGGAAACAGGTAATTGACTACAAAGTCAACCCTATTGTTCAGGATCTTCCACATTATAAATAAAGTAAAGGTAAGGAATGAAATAGTATATAATGATTATTATGGCTACATATTTTTCATGTTGTCTATTATGTAATTTTTATCATAGGTATCATGTAACTTTTAGCTAACATATGATAAATGAATTACATATGCAGGAACTTGGACTGTATTGATGGGGATTCTACACAGTCTCATCGATTGACATGTATAAATCAATACACCCTATAGAAATAGGGATTATTGATGCAAAGCCCTCCTAAATTCCTTTAAGGAACCTAACTCAACCCAAGGATTTCAAAAAATACTTGAACCCTCTCAAGGAATTAGACTCAACTCGAGGCTTTATGGAAGGGTCTGGCTTTGGTTAACCAAAGATAACATACTTTTGAACAAGTTCTCTCACATTGATCATTGTCCTTCAATCCCAATCATGTCCTAACTTTGATCTCTCACAACTTGGTAACGCACCAACCAACACATCATGAAATCAATTCCCCTTCAAGGCATACTAGCCCTTGTTTCTTCAACAAACTCCAACTACCAAATTTGATGGCTTATAGGGTCTTCAACTTGTCCTATCCTAACTTGCATCTACTCACCACACACTCTCTCAATGTAACTCACTACTTAGACCTATGAGAGGTCAATGCACCATTCTTGGAATCCCTCTAGACTCCATACCCTAAGTGTAATCCATCATCACTAAATTTTAAATCCTCTTCCACTTTCTTATGATTGTCCTTACTCATAGCTCTTCAACAAAATCCACTTTAGACTCTTGATTTAGAAAAAAACTCACCCCTTGGATTCCCCCTACACCCAAGCAATAATGAGAACCCTTAATCCTTCATTAAAAAGACCCCACCCTTGACCCACACTCAACCCTCTCTTTCCTCTGACAGTCCATTTACTTTCATGGCTTCTTATCATATGCTATCAATGCATGCTCCTTTGTAACCAACAAGGGGTATGTTGATAAGAATTTGTGATGGCCTCGCTAACTGAGAGAGAGTTGTCACCGGGTATTGACCAACTTCACCTGAAGAGGTTTACCAGAGAGTGGGCTCTCCTAGCCTCCAAGCACCTAGTAGTTGGGTCATGTTAGGGCATGATTAGCTTAGTTAGACAGATGACTGTTTGTTTGAGGGAATATCTTGTTTTGACTCATCGGTCTCCAGTAACTTGAGAATATTGGGTTTCCTACAAGCGTTGTTTACTTCCAACATAAAAGAAAAGTGCAAAAGATGAGACATGGTTAGCATGAATCTCTATCTATAGTCATGACATGTACATATTTCTGGAAACATCAACAAAGCTCTAGAAAAAAAAAACAATAGATATCAAATTTATAAGTGATCATCAATTAAACATATGTCAATAGCAAGGTAAAGTATTCCATCAAATCATTAAAGAACTAGAGCAGAGGATGCAATAAAACATACAACATGAAAGGAAATCGTTAACTCTAGAACCAAAGACAACACAAAACATAGTGCCAAGTAGTGCCTCTCATTCCTTCATTAACTTCATAAATCCAAAATCACTGGTGATTACACTAGAGGCTCCAAGGGAGCATTAATCTACTTATAACTTTGAACAGAATAACTAGAAAATGTAGTATAGTTTGTGGACAACAAAATCATCAATTCGTGGACCCTTGAAATGGTGTCGAACCTATTATTTATAGATACTTTATCTACATGGGGGAATTAAGCTATATAAGCTACTTACATTAAATTACATTATTTATAGCTGGTACTACCTGTGTTGTCATGATCATCCTCCTATATACAATCATTTGAGAAGACAAGAGAGGAAAGAAAGAGAGAAGTCTCGGGAAAGCTGCCATCAGGAAGAGTGCCTCTATACTTTTAGATATGATGGTGGATCCTGAATGACTTGGGCTATACACCCTCATTAATGTGTCTTTGGTTCTTGGTTCTTGGTCCTTGAGTGGAATTCTGTATACTATATATTAAATGCTAAAGCAATGCCTTGGAAGTTGGGAGATGTCTACAGTGAACTTTCCAGCCAACAGTGATCCATTAGACCATAAAGAACTGCCCCATGTCTGACAATAAGTCTTGGACAATGATCGGTCAACTCTAGAGGAACTTTCAACACCTATCATCGTAAAGAATATAAAACTAGGGACCCAGAATTCTAGGTTCCAAGAGCTTGCGCTCAAAGAATAAAGAATTGTCGAGTAAAATTTCCATAGGAGGAGGGATTCCTAAAGTCCAAAAAATTCTTTTGGCCCTTTTATTTCTCATATGCTTCCAAAATATTAAGTACGCCCTGCTCCTCCACGTCCTTCAAACAATCCTGACATTCGACCAAACTCTCAAGGTGATCACTGACATCCTCAGCCTTCTCCTTCAATTATGTAGCCACATTGGCAGGGTCATGAGACTTAAGCATCATCTAGGAGAGTTGCACCATCACACTATTGTTGAAATGTCTAGAGGGCCAGAATTGAGCTTCGGCCACTTCATCAAATTTTATGAGTATAATATCGATGAGAGTATAAGTCTCAAGGCCGAGTGAATCAGCTGAAGTGATCTCTTTGATAAATGTATCATACTGGCCTAGCAAGGTCCGAACCACCAAGAGTTTTTCCTCCAAAACCCTTACAAGTGTCTTGCCCACTTTAACTCTGATTGCAATTCTGGAGTACTAGTTTTTGAGGAACCCGTACGACTCATCCCCCAGGATTCCTCTCATCACCAAATTGTCTTCCCCAAGGTTCAGAATCTCCCCCAAGCCGTCTCTCCATTCTCCATATTTTTCAATTTCTCCCTGCCACCAAGGAATGGTGGCCTCCAATTGATTTACCGTGTCCTGCGCCTGGAAGAAATTGGAGAGAGACTGAACAAAAAACTTCTTGTCACCCCAATCTGTTGGGCCATCCACTCATCAACAGCCAACAATTTATTTTTCATTGTCCTTAGCATGTCTAAATCACCCTGTGGAAGTGGCGTTCCGAACGTTGAAGGTCCAGGTGTTTCAGAGGCAAGGGGGAATTCTAATTCTGTTAGGAGCTTGAGAAGATTTGTATTTGCAGATTTGAGCTCCTTGACCTTTTAGGAATGCTTCTCATACCGGGTGAGGATGGTCTAGCTTTCCTTTTTCAAGAGATCCAACTCTCCTCTTTGGTTCCTTTTTCCCAAAGGAATCTCTATGATTACATATTCTTCGGTAATAATATCTGACTCTTCTTTTCCTACTAGTGGGGCCACTATTACTTCCACCACATTTCCATCTGGGTCCCTTCAAGTGTTATGAAGGGTACAAGCTCTTTTGTGCTTCTTTTCTACCTGGCCTTCGGCCAACATCTCAGCAAGTGATAGTGGGGCCACTAATGCCATCAAAGATTTTCTTTTTTGGGATTATACTAGCCACTACGGTGGTCCCACTGACCCACTCATTATCATCTCTGAGCTTGAAGTATCCCTTGGGTTCTACTCAAGTTCTCCCTTCAATGTGTTTCCATCTGTGTTGTCGGGATCTTCACTTGTATTCCCTCTTTCTGCACCATCTCCTGATATATTCTCCATTGGTGGGCTAGATGGTGGTGGCTGGAGAGGCAACTCATTCAAATCTACTTATTGAAGTGCATTGAGGGCCTTGTTAGCCAAAATTTCATATGGTGGTGATTGTCCTTGGACGTCAGTCAGGTTTTGGAGCAATGCATTAGAGGGTATGGTTGTTCTTGGGGGTCTGATTTCCTCTTTTGCGAATAATTGCTCTTTGGCCTGTTCACTTTCTTGCTCCTTTTTCTGTTGTAATTTCTTCTTCGGCCTCTTTTGGTCAGGATTCATCTTCTTCACCTTGGGCCATCTCTTTTGCATCTTGTTTTGTTTCTTCTTGTGCGGGTACCTCAACCTCATGTCTCGCTATCTCCTCCACCACCTTATCTACCATTCCCTGTAATCCTCCTAGATCACCGATCTTGAAGAATTCATCAACAATAATTTGTGAGATCTTCGGGGGATCTTCTGGAAGATTTCCTTTATTGGAGGAGGGGGAGGAGAGTACTTTTACCTCGGGTATACCAATGGATTCAAGGCCTGAGCCTTTATTTCATGGGGGCCTTTCTGTCTTCTTCTTTTTCCTCTTCTAGAGCAGTGCCCTTGTCTCTGCAACCGATGTTTCCTCTTCATTGCATATTATACTGAGTAATGTGGCCAAAGAGGGAGATTCCCATACTGGGGGATAGGAACCCACCGGAGTGGCTCTAAGATCAAATGTCACCCTAGAATTTTTTGTGTCCCATAGTTTCTGGGACTTTTCCAACTTTTCCTCTAGCTGCTCCATCATGAAGGCCAAAATGGGGTCCGGGACTTGAGGGCGAGCAACAACCTTTTGTTTTCCTCAGGCTTTGGATTGTTCTGCAGCCTAGGAGCCCAAAGCTCCCAAAAATTGATTGTCTAATCAGACGCTCTTGGGGAAAGCCTTCGCAAAATAGGCATGGTTTCACTCGATCACTGTGGTCGAGACGACCTCAATAGACAAAAATTATGGTGTGTCCCAATTTACCAGTAGGAGGTCCATCTTGTTGATACCTATTTCTTTATATCCAGGGTCCTCAAGAAACCCATTATCTAAAAAAGTTCATGGGAACATCTGGAGATTAAGATGTTCCATCATTCCCTTCGACATCCTGGAGTACTATCTATTATGGACATCAAAATCCTCTTGGCAATTGGCCCAAAAATCCTCCAAGTGTCTCTCATGGGGATTGTTTCCATGAGGCAGTACCTTTGTCAGTCTCCCACATAGATCGTAATCCTTGCGACTGAGTGAAAATTTGGCTAAGTTCAGGCTTCTTAGCTCATTCTCTGCCTCCTGGGTCATGGTGAGGGAGCAGGTGTATTTCCTGCATACAAATGGGAAAGAGATGAAGGTAATCTTCTTAGTGGACATTAGGGTGTGCACCTCTAGGATCTGCCTAAAAAATTATAGAAAAATGATTTTGTCCCTGCAATGCTTGGGAAATAGGAAGGGATGCCTAGAAAATCTAGACACCTGAATGTAGGTGTGCTATGCGAACTAGATGAAGTAACATCCCCATACATAAACAAAGGTCATGGCCTCCGAGGACATTCTTAATCCCTTATCATTAGTGATTGCCTTGATCACATGGAAGATGAAGGTGTTTTTGACTCTACAAAAATTGGGGAAACTCTCATCCCACTAAATCTAGGGAAAGTGATCCCATGGGGTGGCCTATGCAGTCCCATCCCCGAGGATGCCAACTGTTGTTAATCCCCAAATTATTGGATATTTTAAGGCTAATGGATAGAGGACATAAGAATTCATGTAGAACCTATGATCTCCCCTGAACCTCCTCATCTGGGCGTCCATGTGTTTGACAATAATGTTGAACCAGTCAAAATGTGCCTTGTTGGTGGTCATACAATATAGAAAGTAGTACATCGAGGGGGCGAACTCCCAAGCATGGGATTCCCCAAAAATCCTGCATAGAAATATAATTCTGGCTTGGATGGGCTCCTTGAAGTCAGAGCAAGGAATATCCATCCTTATTTTCATGAAGTCTTGGTGCAGGATTTTTAGCTATTTTGAATTGAGGTGGCACCAAGCTAGATCAGTCGCATCCTCAAAGTGCTCGAACGAGGCTTCCTTGATGAGAGAAATTACATTGGGAAAGTACAGAATGTGCCACCTTTTGATGGAGGCATCATGGTCTAGATAGATGATGGGCACCGAGTACCTAAGGGGGTTGGGCGAGACCAAAACAACAAATCCACTAGCTGGGTTGTAACATTTAGCCATGAGCATAATTAGCTCTGATGCTTGCACTATGGAAAGCCAACCGCTTGAATGATTGTGGATGCTGCTAAGTTAACTAAGATAGGGTTATTTGCTTGTCGCTATTGGTAGATTACTTGAATGAGGCCCTTTCATTCGACATAGGAGCCGACATCTATATTTGTGACCTCTTTTAGTGTGGATTCAATTTGGGATCCCAATATTACCCCATCTTTCTTATACTTCTGGGTCAATGGGAGCCTTTTCAACATCTTCTCTGCCTTGGAATTTTTGGCAGTGCTTGCTGCAGCACTTGGAAGTTCAGGACTTCTGGGGGGTGTTGATGCTGAAGCCATTTCTTTCTTGCTTTAACCTTTACCTTCAAACCGAACAACCATCATTATATGAATTTTATAAACACAGATTCTGGGCTCTGGTATTTTGGGTGCGACTACTTACTTTTCATTCTGAAAACATAAATCATTAGTCCTTAAAAAAATATGGGGGTTATCTCTGATGTAACCATTTTATAACATATGAAACCTCCCTTTGCACCCAAAAGACCAGAAATGCTGACTCGACGGGAAAACTATAATGGGCACCAAAACACCCAGAGCTTGACCAAAAGGACATCGATGTTAGCAACAAGACATGCAACCTTGTTGTCATACCTTGACATGCATATACCCACTCGGCTAAGTAATGATAATTATTCAACAATTATTCTAGCACAAGTGGCATGAATGTCACTTGGGACAATTTTAATGTTCAAACGTGGGAATTAATTCCACCATTAAGATAGAAATGACGGAGGAGAGAGAAATTACCAATGAACCGCTAGTGAGTTGGATTCTAAAACTGACATGGCTCTTGGGTTCGAAAAGAAGGCTGCATCAACCAAAAAGATAGATGTGTTTATTGTGAAAACATGGCCTTTAGACCTCGTAAATAATTTTGGGTAATGACATCCCTAGGAGTTACCTCCATGGGATCTGCACTAAGGATAACCTGTGGAGACACATGGTCTCCTTAGTGTAGGAGGGAAAGGACTTCAACCAACCCAACAATGTACACCTATCCTAGACTACTAACAATTTGAAGAGCACTTCAAATTTACAGAGCTCACCTCCCCTTTTTACAAGTCTTGAATGATTACTTACAAAGATTTAAAACACTCTACTAACTTGCACTTACGAAAATTACAGACTGCAGAGCGGGAGGACACAACACTACTTACAAACTATGTACATTAAAGGAAGATAAACATCTCACCTTCGAGAAGGACAACCACA
This sequence comes from Thuja plicata, assembly GCA_018584345.1. Taxonomy (NCBI): domain Eukaryota; kingdom Viridiplantae; phylum Streptophyta; class Pinopsida; order Cupressales; family Cupressaceae; genus Thuja; species Thuja plicata. The sequence goes on from MU223143.1 coordinate 564,139, forward strand.
AATAAAATGAGACTCACAAGGTATAGGAGGAACAACATTCCAAACAAAAAGAATGACCAGGACAACATGGGTGGATGAACACCCAAAACACAAAAACCCCAAACGGGCAGAAGAGAACAAAAACCAAAAAAGGAAACAAACAACAAAAAAATAAAATAGGCCAAGAAGATCAAACATACAAATGAGAAAGATAAACACAAAGAAAGGGAGCCAAGGGGCCTACCTGAAACTCAGAATGCTGAAAAGGGGAATTGAAAATGACCTCACTCTGTCACCTAAACACTCTGAAGAATCATCGAACACACCTCCACTCCTTCTAGCTCAAACACCTTAGCTCAAAAAACACTTTGCTTCGCTCTTCAGATAATTCGCTAGGAGGTAATTAGTTCACGGTAAATGTAAAATGATAGGGTAAAAGGCCTTAAATAATGCTCGGGGGAGAACATTAATTACTAAAGTTTATTCCATGAAACAAGCTGACCACCAAAGTCTGGGCCTTGGGACACTTGGCGATCATCCCCTCCAAGAAAAAAAGAGGGAATGATCAGCATGTCCCGAAGGTCTGAAAGTCGCCAGGCTCTGAGAGACCACTTTGGGATCTAGATCCTTGAGACGACTAGAAATACAAAAGAAAGACAAGACAAAGGGAAAGGGCCCAAAACGGAAAAGAAGCAAAATGAAACCAAGGCAAAAAAGGGGGACTTGATATTTTGTAGATAAAATGTAGGGACGGTTGTGCAGGGCATAGCAGGGTATTGTACAACATGTCCTCTCTCATCCCTTAACAATCTAATACTTCTTCTACCCTACACCAAATGAATTGATTCCAACGATCAAAGAAATTTAACTCATTACTTTCACATCTCCAAACACCAAGCTTTCAAGAAAAACACATTCAAATGGAAACAAACGCATATAAAGTGACTATTTTAGGGAAAAATAAGAGAAAATGTAGTTTAAACATCATATTATTGATTCCAAACATTAACCAACCACTTCAACTACTTTCAAACTCCCTAAGAAATCGACTGTAACAGTCTAAACCGACTGTCCTCACAATCACATAATTACAAAAAATATGTAAATGTTGTCAAGTTGACAACTAAATATGTAAATTTTAATTTCACTCATATCTCTCTTATTACCAACTATATCTCTCATCTGATGGATTGCAGGTACGACTAAATAGGTATTTGTCAGATGTGTCTTGCTTGAGTGATGAAAGTATCTCTTCTAGTAGGTGTAAAATAGGGAGATCAACTAGAGGCCAAAAGATTAGAAGAAAATTCAATATAAACACATGGAATTTTTCCTTTCTCAAGGAGTGTCATGCTCTTATGATGATGAGACTGAAGGTGACATCAAGGTTCCTTTGAGCTATACACATCTACAAAAACAATGGGTACCCAAGGAACTACCTCCAATAAACACTGACTTTTGTGTTTATTAGAGGATACATTGGGTAACACCATCTTCATTACATTGTTTGGGCCTATTTTCCATGGATGACATAAAGGTCAGCTACAAAAAAGTTGCTAAACTGATGGAGTATGTCGGACCTTGTTACAATTACAAAAAATGGATGCAGATTGTTCAATATACAAAAAGTATGCGTAGGTATGCATTGTCATCAAATTATGTACAAATCAAAGATAATGATCAAAGTAAAATCGTTTCTATGTACATTGATGGAAAGCCAAAAAAAATAGAGAATATTGCAGTTTTCATAAATAGTACGTGACCTGGGTCAACTAATAAGCGACCAAATTGCATATTCGAGGCACGCGAGGAAAATCGTCTATTTGTATGTGCAATAAAATCAATAAGTGCAAGGGAAGAGCTGCTAATAGATTACAATTTGAACCACATAGATACAAACAAAGTTACTATCACAGGGGTGGTGAGAACTATATACCATTTAAATCGGTCTCCAATTAAATAGCCCAATATATCATTTTATTTTTAAATTTTTTAATAACTCTATTGGTTTCATTTTGCTAACATTTTTATATTTAATAGTTTTCACAGGGGGGCAGCGATCCATCAGATGGAAAAGGCAAGGATGTAGATTCCATCCCTTCTTCTGCGCAAGTAAAAATCATTGTAATTGTACAAATTAGATAGAAGAAAAATGTTATATTATTATGTTGTTTTCTTGAGGGTTTTGCATTAATTTTGATAGTGTTACTAATATTCTTGTCACAAATGGATGTTTAGAGAAAGGGTAAAGAGCTTGTAGTAGCTCAGGATACATGTATGAAGGTGGATTGGATAGTATCATTGCAGGAGGAGTTCACAACATTCCTAGATCTTGTCAGGGCGATAGAAAAGGCCCTTCAAAGAGTTAATAAAGAAATTCTCTCTCACATTTGTAAAGCCTCAAAGTCTCGAGGTAGAAGTGAGGACAAAATATTTTATGGGCATAGTAGGAAACTTGCAAGTAAGCATTAATGAAATTTTTAGTTATAACAAAAATTCAATAATGGTTTATATTTTATACTCTTATATGTCATGAACTAAAATATGTATGTGTTGTTATTACAGAATTATTTATGTCATCATCAACCTGCGCCTGAACTTGATCAGGGCATTACAGGTAAAATCATTTACCATTTTATATCTATGTATGCAGTTATTAATGTGTTTAAAACAATCAAGCTCTTGGAAAAAAATTTCCTTTTGGTTAGCATTAGCAAAAACATTCAAAAGTAAATTTTTTGTATTCACCACTCTTTTTTGGAAAATATTTAATATTTTGTATATTGATTGTATTATTCTTCAGGTCCTGTGGATACTCCTGTGCAAAGACCTCCTCCTTCAAGGTCAAACCCCTTTGTATTGTTGACGACAATGTCGTCAACGCATAGCATGCAGACATCCACTCCTGCACAGGCTAGAATTGGTAGATCCCTCTTCTTCCCTCTTTTGTTATGTGTTTATTTCTCTTCAAGTGTTCTTTCTTGGGGGCATTTCATGTAGTGGATTGATTTTCTGCAACAGGAGATGCATCTCATCAAGATCCTACTACTGATAAAAACATAACGTCATTTCGTGGTTCTTCCCGTGTTACTAGTACAAGATCTTTGGTCTTCAGTGAGGAAGAAATGCTTCCTTTAAAAATAAAGAAGGTTCTAGGTACTTTAAATTTATTATTATGTATAGTCTGATTGTATTTACTTATTGATCACTTGTTTTTGGACTAATGATTCCATGAATTTTTTGCAGGAAACAACATTATTTAATAGAAATATGAATGATCTTATATTGTATATATTTGGGCCCACCCTATGTAAAAAGTGGGACATCATATGTGAACTAACCCTATTCAACTATTTTCATTTCATATGATTGCTAGAAAAGTTTTCCTTTCATCCATTTCTTTAAGTATATTAAGCGTAGGTTCAGTTCAATTAAGAATCTAACAAGTTTGTTTTGTTTATAAGGTATAACGACCAAGAAGAAAAGTTAAAAGATGAGCTCATAGAGCGTTTTGTTGAGATCTTTGGAGATAAAGTATTTACAAAAGAAAATGTCCTTGAGAAAGTTGGTCGATATCTCAAGTATATGAGGGACCAATACAAAACATAGTTAAAGAATAACCCAAAGTACGAGTATCCCCTCATGATTCCAGAACTAGAATGGAATGACCTCATTTTGGATGCGAAGGAAAAAGTTGAAGTGAAAAAATGAAATACACCACTAGACGAGAGAAGAAGGTATGTGATACTGTTAAGAATGTAATTATGTACTACGTAATGATCTTTATATTTATATAATCTAAGATATTTCAAAATTTTCATAGACTGATGGGCACATAAAAGGCAACTAAGGCCAGACTAGAAAAGCATGACCAACACAAACTTGGCTCTGGTGGTTATATGAAACTTGCCGCATGACTTGTAAGTAACAATAAATCAAATATTAAATTGAAATATTTATAAATTGCAAACAATTTTGTTTAATCTAATAATACAAGAAAAATTCACAATATTAAGCAAAAATGTAGGGCTCTAAATTCAATGTGGCACCCATAAAAGATGACAAAAGAATTTCCTTCTAGCATGGTTATGTAGCTGTGACTGAATGCCTACGAGAGTCGAGTAGCCACACACTAGATTCTAGTGCATCGGTCACACATGTAAATAGGCAAAATGAAAATTATTTCAAATTGAATACTTGAGCAATAATCTATTAATTTGATGTTAATTTACAAAATAAAATGAATATGTTTTATTTTAATTAAGCAAGCAATGATAACAATGTGCATGACATTGCAATGCAGCCTGCTAATCTTGGAACAAAACTTGCACATGATGAAAGTCTTGTTGTGCATCCGAGTGGTGAAGGTATTCATTTTCTATTCCATTTTTTAATGCAATTATTGATACAATTAAACATCTTAAGTTGAAATTGCTATAGCATTTTTTTTAAATATTTTAGAGCATGTAAACCGTGGTGACCAAGTGGAGCATGATCTGGGTACGCAACATCAGGAATGTGATGTGCCTCCATTAGGTAAAGAGGACCACTGTTATTCCAGTAAACAAATTTAATTGAAATTATTGTATTGATTAATATAATTAAACTTCATATTTCAGCTCCAAAGGACTTAGAGGGTGTTCACCCTATTGAGGTTGAGGCTAGATAACATGATACGGTAGATGATGTTGCCCCTTCAGGTAAAGAAAATCTTTGTTATGTTCTTTTAATTAATGAAATACTTGTAACAATAATAAAATAATGTTTTGAATTCAAACCGTATCTTTGTTATTGCAGAGGACCCCCCTTTGCATCAGTGTCCTCGTTGTGACTATAGGACAAGGCATACACTAAGACCAGTAGCAGCAGAGGGGGGAAATAATGAATAATTCGATGTTCCACTTAGTCTTTTCTCCAACAAAAAAAAATGAATGAATGTAATCTAGACCTTATTTGATAATGACTGAATTTAATATTTTATTAATGGATGAATGATAAATTTTATTAATGAATGAATGTTATACTTTATTAATGGATGAATGAATGAATATTATATTTTATTAATAAATGAAAGAATTAATGAAGGTTAGATGTTAACGGGGAATTTAGAGTTATGTTAGGGGGGAGGGGTCAAATGAGCTTCCACCTTCACATGGTTGGCCCAGTTAAGTAGAGAATATTAAACTATACGTAAAACTAAGAGAATCTCAAACTTGATTTTGGGACAGGCGACAGACGATATAGCCGATCAAAGCTTGCTAAGAGTACAAAGACTAGTCCTCGGACACCTAGGTCTATAACCACCTGGATTTGGTCTTCTCTGACCATAGACCCTATTTTCCCTAAGTGTGATCATACACCCAATTATGTTCATACAACTCTTCAATCGGCTGACATAATTCATTCAAATCAAATTTAATCTCCTAAGTGATCTAATCACTAAATTTTACATTAATCACTTTAGCCAATCAAATCAAATCAAATCAATTAAAAACATGGCTAAGGTAATTAATTTAAGAGAAATTAAATAAATCCCTATTTATATCAAATCACTTGCAAAAGCCTATCTTTTAGCCTAAATTAATCTAATTAATTGGCTATAGTCTTAATTAATTATCTAAAGCAATAAAAGGCTTAAATAATTAATATTCCTATTTTTGAATGAATATATTTAATATAATTAATTTCATTAATATTACCCTAAACCCCTAACCTAACCTACTTCAACCACCTTGACCATTGGTTCAAACCCATCCCAACCTATTCACCCCATGCTAAATCTAATCCTAATCCTAATCCCATTCTAACCCACCTCCTAATGATGTTACATTCCATTAAGGTGTGATTAGTGTATGCACTCTAAAATGGTCGCCTAGACTTTGGGCCCCATTTTATCATTTTATCAATTTTCTAAATCAATTCTTTGCAATATTTTCAATTTAAATCAATTTCCTTGATCAAATTGTAATTAATTCAATTATTGAATTATTTTAATATTTCCTAAGGTTTGATCATTTTTATCTAATTAAAAGATTTAATTTTCTTTTTAATTAAATAAAATTTATCTTATTTAATTAAAAGATTTAATCTCCCTTTTAATTGAATAAAATTTATCTTATTTAATTAAAGTAAATTTCTCCCTTTTAATTAAATAAAATTTATCTTATTTAATTAAATTCAATTTCTTCCATTTAATTAAATAGAATTCTTCTAATTTATTTAATTATAAAGAAAACCCCTCTTTTAATTAAATAAACAAAAATTTCCACTTAAAGCACTTTATTTGATGAAAAAGGAAATAAATTAAATTAAATTAAATAAAAATCCCTTTTTCATCACATCTTCCTAAGTGGTGGGTTTTTGCCTCTTAATCTTAACCATTGATCAATTGTTTTTGCCTCTTAATCTCAACCGTTCACTTTCCTATATAAGGAAATCTCTCCTTCTCATTTGATAATCATCGATCATCGACAATTATAGTATTGTTATGTTGCAGGTTTGGAGAGCAATTTTGGAAGAGGATTTGAGCACTTGAACTTGCATATTGAAACTTCTCTCTTCTTTTCTTCTTCTTCTTGCATCCATGGCTATTCATGTAGATTAGATTCATGTTTATTTTCATAGATTAGATTTGCATATTTCCTTTCATAGATTAAACATGCATTGTTATCATTTAGATTAATTTCTTTTCATGCATTGTTATCATATAGAGTAGATCTCATTTTCATGCATTGAATCTCTCATTTCATGGTGTACTTGCATAGGCACTAACTAGGTCAATTTGAGGGTCTCCATTACACACCTTTGCACTTCATGACTAGAGAGCTATGAGTCGATATTTGAGCCCTCATTCTTGAGTAACCTTGGATGGAATGATTCATAGAAGTGTGACACATTTTCATCACACATTTTTGGCGCCAACCGTGGGGCATGATGCTCCTGATTTTCCTTCATTTTATAAGATTTTCTAATCTTTACATGGTTATTTTATTGAAGTTTTTCAAGCCTAACCCTTGTGTAGATTTGCTTGGAGATGAAAACCCTAGATTTTCAAAGTTTTGATCACATATCCCAAATGACTTGGATTTTTGGTTTGAAATTTTCTATGTAGGTTGGCAACATATCAAAGAAGCTTCAGTAAAAAATTTAGACTTTTTTGAGGTATTTTGAATTTTTTATAACTTTTCTTTATTTTTCATAAAACCTTAATTTTCAGCGCAAATCAGCATATTTTTCAGAAATTTTTACATTTTCAGAAAGGTATTTAAATTCTACAGGGGGTCCATTCTTTGATTTTTAAATTTGGATGCAATATCATAGCTCATTTGGTCAATTTATGAAAACTGGTCTATTTTGGGAAAATGGCCCCCTAGGGCACAAATGAAAAGATCTTTTTAAAATTATGAGATTTTTGGAAAGCTCTCTATTTTTTAATAGGGGTCTCTTTTCTGCATTTAGGGTTTGGGATCTGAATTCATGTCATATTGGTCCAATCTTGTTGACTAGGTCAAAAATCAAAATTAAAAAAGGGCATTTAATGATTAGCTTACACTTATTTTTCACATGGTTCAATGTATGATGTGGATTGTCATTTTGATTATTTGCTGGTTATTATTGCTTGTAACAATTGATTTTCAGATCTAGCCCTAGGGTTTGCATAAGTTGAATATACATTGCATATCTTGTTTGTTTTTTTGCTTGTCTTGCTTGTTGGAGAGTTTGTGGGGATTGTTTGGACTTGCATGGATAAACAAAAAAATGTTTGCGTTGCATTGGATTTGAGGTATTTTGTTGATCTCTATAACATTTGGATTTTAGAAATAAAATGAACATCTCATGTGTCTAGCTTGAGTGTTTCTTGCTTTCATACATCACATTTCCAATTAGTGCTCTAAAAATGGACCTAGATTTGTTTTCTTGCATATATGTTTCACATAGTAATTAGGCCCTATGAACACTATTCGTGGTGATCCTGAGAGAGAGGGCTTCATTTT
>MU223143.1:578485-630296 GCA_018584345.1 Thuja plicata
AAATAAAATTCCTCTTATTTAATTAAATTCAATTTCTCCTATTTAATTAAATAAAATTCTTCTAATTTATTTAATTATAAAGAAAACCCCTCTTTTAATTAAATAAATAAAAATCCCCACTTAAAGCACTTTATTTGATGAAAAAGGTAATAAATTAAATTAAATTTAATAAAAATCCCTTTTTCATCACATCTTCCTAAGTGGTGGGTTTTTGCCTCTTAATCTCAACCATTGATAAATTCTTTTTTCCTCTTAATCTCAACCGTTCACTTTCCTATATAAGGAAATCTCTCCTTCTCATTTGATAATCATCGACAATTATAGTATTGTTATGCTGCAGGTTTGGAGAGCAATCTTGGAGCAGGATTTGAGCACTTGAGCTTGGATATTGCAACTTCTTTCTTCTTGTCTTCTTCTTCTTGCATCCATGGCTATTCATGTAGATTAGATTCATGTTTATTTTCATAGATTATATTTTCATATTTCCTTTCATAGATTAATCATGCATTGTTATCATTTAGATTAATTTCTTTTCATGCATTGTTATCATATAGAGTAGATCTCATTTTCATGCATTGAATCTCTCATTTTATGGTGTACTTGCATAGGCACTAACTAGGTCAATCTGAGGGCCTCCATTACACACCTTTGCACTCTATGACTAGAGAGCTATGAGTCGATATTTGAGGCCTCATTCTTGAGCAACCTTGGATGGAATGATTCATAGAAGTGTGACACATTTTCATCACACAATTAGAAACTCAACCCACTTGAGAAATTCATCTTTCTCAAGCTTGACTCTCTCTAAGTCCACCTTCTCAAGCTTGCCTCTTACACCCTTCCCACGCTTCTTAATGGCTCTCATTAATGCCTCATTAACGGAGATTCCTTAAGCCCATGCCTCTTCAATGCCTTTGACATTTATTTCTCTTACACCTCATTAATGAGTTTTTCAACTCCATTAATGAACCTTGTCCCCCTCTCTCTCCTTATTTCTTCTATAAATAGAAGGGGTTTTTGAGCACAAATAGGCCTTGATTTTAGATTGAAAATGCATTATTATTCTGTTAGGATTTATATAGATTCATGTTTCATTTAGTTTTTCATGTTTAGGCATTGTTGTTATCTTCATTTCTAGAGTTAATATGCATTGCTTAATCATTAAATAGTTTGTTTTAACTCAAATCTTTCATGTTAAGTCGTATATGTCACTGATAGTAGCATAATCTGGGGGTTGTTATGTTTCTTATCATACTCTTCTTAGTTAGAAAGCAATAGGTCAATTTTAGTGCTTTATATGCTTATCTAACCATGTTTTCCACTAATATAATGATCTATTGAAGTGTTGTGTCGCAGGTAACAGGTGCAATATTTTACACACACAAGGTCAAGCATTGGTAATACTCTAAATTTTAAATCTCACTTCTTGCATTGGTTCAATTGACCCTTCCAAGACACTCTTTAGTCCTCCAACTTAGGATCACTCACATGGACGCACCCACTCTCAAGACCTTATATTAATAGTCAAGCCACAACTAGTCCACTATGCTCTAAACCCTAAATATAATCCACCTCATGACATATCTAATGCAAAGCCCTCCTATAATCCTCAAAGGAACCTAATTCAACCCAAGGGATTCACCAAATATTGGAACCATCTTAAGGAATTAGACTCAACTCAAGGCTTTATAGAAAGGTATGACTTAGGGTAACCCCACATAACATACTTTTGAACAAGATTTATTTACATTAAAATTTTTCCTTCACTCCCAATCATACCACAACTATGCCTTCTCACCACTTGGTAATCCACTATCCCACACATCATGAGATCAATCTTCTCTTCAAGGCATACTAGCCCTTGATTCTTCACCCAACTCCAACTGCCCAATCTAATGGCTTCTAGGGTCTTCAACCTTCCCTATCCAACTTTCATCAACTCTCCACACACTCTTCATTTTTACTCATTCAAGGTCTCTAATTAGATCCATTCACCTAGACCCACAACCAAATGCAATGCATCCTCACTGAACTTTCATGCTTCAACTCTATTCCACTTTCCTATGATTGCCCACATACATAACCCCACTAGACTCTTCAATTGATAATTTCACTCACTCTTTGGATTCCCCTACATCCAAGCACCTATGAGAAATCTTACTCATCTGTTAAAGAGATTATACCCATTGACCCTCCTTGGTCTTCAAAATAATTTCCAATGTATGGTCCTAAAGGACAGTGACCCTGTAACTTATGAATCCACACTTGGGAAAGTCATCTAAACCATTCCCCTTGAGCCTTATGTTTTTGTTCTCTCATCAACAAGGCACCCTAACATCCTTCTAGACCCTATCCATACACTTTCTCATCCACTACAGTCATTATTAATTCTCTCACTAGACACAATTAATAATTCTGAAACCAACTACATCTGCAAGAGCTTTCAAATTACTAAAGGAATCCAAGGTTTAATAATTTTCCATTAGTGCAAATAGAAGTAATGAAGTAATCAATAACCAAACCCTTACAAAGGAGGGTTTTGAAACAACTTTAAAATAATTTGAACAATCTTTTACCATTGATCACAGTAGGACTTCTAACAATGTTCCAAATGAACCTAATCCATTATACTTTTAATTCTAATAAGTTGCAGGGTAAGATTAATCACGACAATAAGTAATGAGCTTAAAGATCAACAAAAATGATAGAGTTTAGAAGTTTCTAATTAGCATTTTATTGAACTTTGTTCTCCCAAACTCCCACCCTCACCCTCAACCCAAAGAACTTTCCCAAACTTGACTAGGGTTGTTGTGGATTGTTTTGTACCATATCTTCAACTGAGAGTAGAAATAAAAGAACTTGGAGCAATTTTTATTTTCTTGCAAACATAAAATGATGACGCTGATGTAACTTTGACAGCACTGTCGTGAGAATAGTTTGTTTGATTCCTACATAATTGCAACACCCATGCAAACATAAACTGACGACGCTTTTGTACATCTTACAACACTATCATCAAAATAGTTCATCTGATTCCTATCAAAATTACTACACCCATGCAAACATAAAGCAAGGATGTTGTTGTACATCCGACAAAACAATTGTCAGAATAGTTCATCTGATTCCCGCTAGAATTACAATTCCCATGCAAACATAAACCGACGATGTTGTACATCTGACAACATTGTTGTCAGAATATTTCATCTGATCCTTGTCGAAATTATGACCCCATGCAAACATTAAGCGACGAAACTGATGTACATCTTATAGCACTGTCATCGGAATAGTTCATCTAATTCCTGTCAGAATTATGACACCCATGCAAACATAAACCAACGACACTGCTAAACTTCTGACAGCACGATCACCAGAATGGGTTGGAATGGTTTGTCTGATAACCGTCGTAATTTCGACACCAATGCAAATAAGAACCGACGAGGGAGGGGTCGTAAATGTGACCTAAACTCTCCAAAAGTAGACCCCTGTTTTCCAACGACGATACTTTCAGAATGGATGTCNCAACGACACTGCTAAACTTCTGACAGCACGATCACCAGAATGGGTTGGAATGGTTTGTCTGATAACCGTCGTAATTTCGACACCAATGCAAATAAGAACCGACGAGGGAGGGGTCGTAAATGCGACCTAAACTCTCCAAAAGTAGACCCCTGTTTTCCAACGACGATACTTTCAGAATGGATGTCGAAATTGTGACGATCATGGATACATCAAAATTTCTGACTAAAAAATTTTGACAACTCTTTTGGTCAGAATTTCGACTAACAACCATCGGAAATTGGACCCAAATGTATTAGTGCCATCTTTTGGCAAGTGACTTCTTCAGCTTTTCCTGCAGCTTAATGATCATCTTGTTTGCATTCTCAAGTTGCATCTCATACATGTATAACCCTCCATGATAGTGGATCTTTTCTCCAACCTATTAGGATTATCACCAAGAGGACCAACACTCTGATACCAATTGTTGAAATGAATAGGTACTAGGGGGGGTGAATCAGTACAAACATGTAAGAAACAAATTCAACCATTGATCTAAATAACTACTAAATTATTTTCCAAACCAAAAAGCATATAACTGATGCAAACACATAAAATAAAGTAATATTAAGCATCCACAAACTCATCACACATGAAACAAATATTTTATCGTGGAAACCCTTGGTTAGAAGGAGAAAACCATGGTGGGGATGACACCCACAAGCCCACTACTGCAGTAAATGAGTTTTCCCTGTTAGGAGCTAGAATCACCCTTTCAGAGGGTTCACTTTGCTAAAAGTAAAATCAGATCAATTATGATCTACCTCACTACAGTATTTCAAAACCCAATTAGGAGTTCGCCTGGTTAAGGAATTTTGCTTGCTGCAACTATTAGGGAACAATAAGATGAGTGATCTAAATGCAGCACTAATTGCTTGTCAGATCCAATATATTCTTTGTACTCTATAACTATTATATATCCCTTTTAATGATTATTAGTAGTTTTTTTATTATTATAAGATAAACTAATAGTTTTTAAACAAATTTGTTATATTTAATAGATGTTGATTTTATAAGATTATATTTTAATTTTTTAGTAGTTCAATCAAGTTTATTGTGAGTTTTAAAAAAAAAGTTAATCATGATTTTTTTTGGTTAATTTAAAGGTAAAATATTGTTAGAGTCAACATTTTAATTAAATTGTAATGATCTTTTAGTTTGTATGAAGAACATCTAAGTTTTACATTTAAATTTAATATGGTAATATTTTATTTATAATAACTTTTGTTTATAATGTCATATGACTTATGGTCAATTTCATATGATGTATATTCTCTATGTCAAATGATTTATGATATAGACTTATAATTATAATTTGATGTTTAAGAATACCTTTTAATCTTATACACCATCTTACAAGTCAATAAAAATTTAATTATTTTCTCATACAAAACAATTAGTAATAACAAATGAAAAACTAAGAATCTCACTACACAATACTAATTGTACTATTCAAGCATATATTAATACATATATCATTAACTTTTAAATATAAAATATTAAAATTAATTTCTCATAAAGATGAATATCTTGTAGTGGTGGATGTATCTTGCAAAATGCTATTTGCAATTAATTATTCTTTTTAGTGATTAATAAAGCTGAGATAAATTTATAGGATTAGTGGAACATATTTCTCATGCTCTCCTGAGCTAAAAAGGACCCATAAGAAGCTATGACAAATGCATGACGTTCTTTGCTGGATTTACTATCAGCACAACTTTCATTGGCCTGTGAGACATTATAGATAGGGATTATGATGAGCTTTACCTATTTCGTTGAGAGCCTTTTTTAGAGGTGAATATCTGCAGATTCCCCACAACCACATGAAGTGGGAGGAATAGACAGTTGCAAATAAAGTTGGAAAAATGAAGCAGGGGTGATAAATCATGTAGTGCATGAGTTATTAATGCTCAAAAGAATTCCAGGTAGTTGGCCTCTCGCCCTAATCTTTTGTATCATGCCTTTCACATACACTTTTCTTCACCAGCTGATATAATATGAATCAATCATAACCGGATTATTTGGTATCATTTTGGAGCAACGCAAAATTCATGCTCAAACCTCTCAAGGACTGAGACACATAAAAGAAAGGTCTGGCCCTTGTATTCATTGCGTCCCACCTTTCTTTTATCAACTGCAACGTTTATAGTTGTCCATTATATTTTATCTTTAGGAAGATTGAAATAATATCCATATAAATATGGATTTAACTATTCACAATAATATCCATATAATTATGGATTTAAATATTGAAAATTTGTAGATCAATGATGAATGCTTTATATATATAGTGTGCCTAGACAGAGATTTGAGTATAGGATTTGAAAAATTGTAGGGTGGTGGAGCCTACAGTTTAGTGTAATAAGAGAAGATCTAATAGTCATGCTTGTTAATTTTTTAATTAGGATTAATTTTTTAAAAAGCATTTGTATATACTTTTTATGGTTATAGTTAGCATTGTTATAATGTTTGGGTTTATTTAAAGATATTCAAATTATAGTTTGGAGTCTTCTGAATTAAATATACTAATTATATTAGTGATGTATTTACATCAACACACATATAATTAATTGTCTTATGTTTTACCATGTGATTAGATATTTTAAAGGTGATTTGTGAAAATGAATGATTTGTGTCTATTTTAAAGTATAAGTAAAAGGCCTAGTATTTATGAATAAAAGTATGGAAAAATAAGGACCATTGTTGTATTACATCATAACAATTATTGAAACATACTCATCTAATTGCTCTTTGTTTCTCTTTGATATAAAATGATTATTAAATATGATAAACTAACATAGAAAGATATTTTATTTTTAAAATTAATGTTTGTTAAAATATTTTCGTTTCAATCTGGCTTGATTAAATTGCTCTATTTTGATCCATAGATTGTATACCTTAACCAAAATTTTCTCCAACCATGGCATGACAAACTTTTCAACCTAAGCGTTTACATAATGTGATACACAAGGATCCATGTTAAGTTTTTAAATAGGATAACCTATAGCGTGATAGTTAAGTTGTGGCATTGTTGATATTGCCACCAAGGCTCAAACTCTCATTGAGCTATCATGATTGCAAGGTTGTGTCTTCGTTGACCTGATGTGCTCGTAGGTTTGAACCGCTACGACGTTCATGCCAGTGTGCTTGTAGACTCTATGTCCTTGCTAGGCTAATATGCTCATAGATTAAGGTTGTTATGTGTTTATATCAAGAATGAGGTCCCTTGATTGTAGTCCCACTTGATTCAGACCAAACAAAGAAAACCTTTCTAAAACCTTTCCACTATCTTTCACTAATAAAAAAGAACATTTTTTAAGAATTTAGAAATGTTTATCATTTTGTTGAATAAAAATAGACTGAAATACAAAAAGAATAAAACTGAATGTTCTATAGAATATTAAAAGACCTATCTATTTTGATCCATCGATTGTACCTCTACAATAAATAACTTTTTATCTAACATTGGCGTGTCGAGCTTAACCGTTCACCCCTCAAGGGATACACAAGGGTTCACGTTTTCTGTAGATAGAAATACTCAGATAACTAAGTTTACATGTTGATACGGACTGAACCTCAACAGTGCCTAATTATTTCGAATCCTCCTACTTCGGGGTCAAACGTCTGTCCTGATCCTCTGTTCCACGTTAGCACCCAGAATTATTCTGCTCTTTCGGACATAATTTACGCTGCAGGTTTGAGCTTTTTCTTATATATACCAACTCTCATTCTCTTATTCCCTCATTGCATCCCCGCAGCCATGGCTTCACATGGCCACCAACATCTGCAACTGGAGATGGCTTCCCACGCAGAATTGGAATCAAGAGAGGATGAAAGATCTTTCTTAGGCAGGCGGATTCACCAGGCCAATGCCACGAAAATGGCAGTCTCCGTCAACAAAAAAGAGGAAGAAGAAAAGAGGGTCAAGCAACCAGGAGGATGGAAGGCCATGCCATATATCATAGGTGAATGATCCCATCTTTTGGACAAGTTCTATGATAAATCTCCGCTCTCACATAAATTCAACAAAACCCTGTTTTTTATTTGGAATCCCAAATGGGCTCTCTTATTCTATACAGTCTGAGTTATTTTTATTTTTCTGTGTGCAGGGAATGAGGCGTGTGAGAAATTGGCAACCATTGGTCTTCTGTCAAATATTGTGGTGTATTTAACCTCAAAATTCAACATGCCAATTGTGGAGGCTTCGTTTGTTATTAATGTGTGGTCAGGCACAACAAACATGTCCCCACTGCTTGGCGCCTTCCTCTCTGATTCTTACATTGGTCGTTTCTGGACCATTGCCCTCGGCTGCCTAGCATCTCTAATTGTATGTCCCTCTTAATGTTAATTTCACTACATTTTCTTTAATACTGCTCAAATGTTTGCAGTCCGAAACAGTGTTAAAATCTCTTTATAATGATGTGTTGTTACAGGGGATGATCCTTCTTACACTGACGGCCATATTTCCTAGCTATAGACCACCCCCATGTAATAATAGTGGGAATGGGTTGTGTGTGGGTGCATCGTTAGGTCAAAAGGCTCTACTTTATTCTTCTTTTGCAATGATGACCATCGGTGCAGGTGGCATCAGGCCATGCTCCATAGCCTTCGGAGCAGATCAATTCGACTACACAAGCGAAAAGGGGAAGAGAAGCATTCAGAGCTTTTTCAACTGGTACTACTTTTCCTTCACCACAGCGGTGATGATATCTCTCACCATTATTGTGTACATTCAGGATAGTGTAAGCTGGAGTTGGGGGATGGGCATTCCGGCTGCTTTAATGTTCGTTTCTGTGATCTGCTTCTTCCTCGGTAAAAGGCTTTATGTCCTTGTCACCCCTGAGGGAAGTTCCTTCACCAGCTTTGCACAAGTAATNGTTTGTGCAATAAAGAAACGCCACCTACGCTTACCTTCGCAGCAGGTTCGGCCTCAGGATTTCTACGACCCTCCTATTAAAGGAGAGCTTAAATCGAGGATGGTACTAACCGATCAGTTCATGTAAGCACCACTTTGTCCTTCAATATCTTTGTCTTTTAGAATATGTATATCTCGTTGTAATATAATTGTACACCCTTCATTAAATAGAGAAGAAGTTTATATATTAGACTAGGGGAGAGGACCTGGTAGTTGAGTGCATTCTAGTAGTTGTGATAGTAGTTGTTAATTAAATATCTACACTTGCTGATTTAATATCCAATATTTTTAACAACATTGTACCACTAGTTATGACTTTAAAGTTGTTTTTGTCAATGCTGACTATCTATAATTGAATGAAATATGTCCCTTTTCTTAAAAAGTAACCAATAGTGTGATGCCACATCAGCTGTACAAGTATGGGGTTCCCTAATGCACTATGATTGGTATCACTTTTTTTTTTGGGCTGTTTTGGACACATTGGCAAAAAGCATGCTGATGTGGCATCATATTTGATGATGTGGCCCTGAAACCTTAGTTATAAGCAGGGGACTTGCTAGATAAGCTGCTGTAAAAGAAATGAGAGTGATTTGAAATTTCCATGTAGAATTTTGAGAACCCCAAAATTAAGATGCTCAACTACCAAATCCTCTCCCTATATATAGAAAAGCAGAGGCAGACTGTTCAATATCAGAAACTATAAAGAGATCCATTTCCCTTTCATGAACTATAAAGGGATTCATTTACGAGGATATCTGAGCCACAGCATATTCATTCTTATTATTTTTGTTCTCGTTCGTTAGTATAGGTACCTTACCTTTCACGTGAAAGTCACTGTTCCTATAATTCTTGACATGATCGATCATGTTAATGACTGACTTACAACGTACTCGGCACTAGAAGTTATTAATAGAGTCCTATAGCTGTCATAGGAATGAAAACTATTTTGATCTAATATACCGATTTGCGTGAATTGAGTACTTTGAGATGTGATAGTGCATTAAATTTTAATCTATCTGGTATAATTGTTGCGAAATTTTATCTACTAATAGTTATATAAAAACATTCAGGTTTCTGAACAAAGCAGCATTAAAAACAGACCAAGACTTGAATTCAGAGGGATCGGTGGTAGATCCATGGAGACTGTGCAGCCTCCAGCAAGTGGAAGAGCTGAAATCAGTGATAAGAATAACACCCATTTGGGTATCTGGAATAAACATATTCGTCTGCTTCGCCCAACTGAGCACATTCTCTGTATTGCAAGCACAAACAATGGACAGGCACCTGGGCAAAAACTTCAAAGTCCCTGCGGGATCATTTGGAATCTTCACAATGCTGGTTCTCACTGTCTTCTTACCATTCTATGACAGAGTGATCGTGCCATTCACCAGGCGAATGAGCAAGGGCGGAACCGGGATAACCCTTTTGCAGAGAATCGGGGTGGGATTCTTCATGTGCATCTTATCCATGGCATTGGCGGCGGTGTTTGAGAGAAAACGGCGGAACGTGGCATTAAGCCACGGTCTTATGGATAAGCCCAACGCTGTGATTCCCATGTCGGCCTTCTTTCTGGTTCCACAGTATTCTGTGGCCGGGTTAGCAGAGGCATTCAGTGCAATCGGGTTCATCGAGTTTTTGTACAGTCAGTTTCCAGAAAACATGAGGAGTGTGGCGGGGGCACTTTTTTTCCTGAACATGGGGATGGGCAGTTATGTGAGCAGCTTTCTGGTGGGCATTGTGCATAATAACACAGGCGGGCGTCATGGAAAGAATTGGCTTGCTCAGAATCTGAATAAGGGAAGACTGGATTACTTTTATTGGGTCCTTGCAGGGCTCGCTGTTGTCAATTTGCTTTACTTTCTGATCTGCGCTCAATGGTACAGATATAAAGTTGTCCTTCCTAATGAAACAAAAACACGCACCGAAAATAGAACCAGAAATACCAGAAGGTCACAAGAAGTGTGATAGAATGATTCCATGATGATAGGGATTGTAAAAGCACAGCAAATAAATGCTGACACTTCCCACGTAAAATTTGCCTGCCTTGTGGTTGAGTTCTGTTACTGGTTTTACTTGTTTATACACTATGGGTAAAAGTGTGAGTAACTAAAGGTTCATACATATAAATATTTACAGTTTTATTTGAAGGTTCATAGATATAAATATATATGGTTTTACTTTGGGTCATTTATATTCATGGAACATGAGTAATTTTCATAATCATTTCGAATAATAATTTAAAAAGAATTGAAGAATTTATTAAAATATAAATTTAAAATTGTTTTAATATTCATGTAATGATTTTAAATATATTTGTAATATAATAAATATTAATGTTAAAATTTAATTTATTGTTTTTTTAACATATATAATTCTTGTGAAGATGATAATTAAGTTTTTAATGTGTTTTTATTTTTTCTAGGTGAAAATTTCAAATTGAGGTGTAATTGTTATTAAATTTATTTTTAATTCATTATTTTTAAATGACATTAAAGATTATTTAGATTTTTTTTCTTTAATTTTAATATGTGAGAGTTATGTTTAGTTGTTATTGAATGAATATTACAATATTATAACATAATTTAAAACATATCCATCTCACAAAGATTTTAAGAAGTTTGATAAAATATAATCTACTTTTGCATGACTATTCTCGTGGAAGTATAATTTTTTCTATATCTTGTAACATTATACCTTGAAATAAATGACAATAATTAAATTACACCATATTGCTCTCATTGATGAACATTGAATTTATAGATAGCTCAATTTTTAATATCAATTCCTATTTAGCTATTGTAAGTTCTATTACTTTGGAATATTGTCAAAGCATTAAGATTCATCAACAATTATCTAGGTAATATAAATTTATTATATACTTAATAGATCATGAAAATGTTAAAGACTTCCAACATCTTTAATAGTGAGTGAAGCACTTACATGAAACCTTAGCTTCCATTTTGGATACAAATGTAAGAAATTAAAATACAAAAATGAATATAAAGTCTCTATATACAAACCAAATACCTCTCTCTTCTCATCTCATGGATTAATACCATGAAATTTTGAGATAAGGTTGCATCTTTTTATACAAGAAAAATGTACATGCTTTCCCAAGAACTGTCAATTATATTTTCTCTAGCATATGGCTATTCAAAGTACAAGGTCTTTTAAATTTGGCACATTAAATTTCATTAATTTAGTTCATTTTGTACACGATTTATTTTTAACAAAAAATTAATGATGTTGGATACACATATTTTTTTAACAATAAAATATAATTAAAAAGAAAATTTACTTATTAAAAAATAGTGATTAGACGTCAACAACTAATAAAAACTAATCGCTTGATTATTGTCACATATATGGTTATATACAATTAATCATGGTGTACAATGAACAAGGTTAATTGTACTTGACTATTGTAGAGAAAACTCATGAGTATGATTGTAAAGATAATACTAATTTGATTCTCCCTATACTTTATCATATGTCTATTTGATTCTTCTTCAATTAGCTATTTAATATAACCCAAAAATATATGCATTTTTATGTAATCTATTCTCCTATATATGTATTTTTTATATGTCATTGGCTAATGGATTGTGTATAAAAATACTTTATATCCTTTTTCAGAGACTATAGGAAATAATTGACATGAATTCTTATGTACCTATAATAAATGACAATGGTGCCCATATTTCTTCTTAGTTGGGGTGTATGATTTTAGAGCATCTACAAGCGTATGACACTCTTGCATCACCCATATATATTGTATTTTGATTTTTAATTAATGTTAGAAGATAAAATATAAATGCAAGTGTCTATAGGTCTCCATGCAGTTATGAAAGTGTCCAAGAGAACATAGGAGTGTTAAATTATTTAATATTTATACCCTATACACGCGTAAAGGAAATTGCAATTTTCAAATATAGAAATATATACCTATTATTTATAATGTTAAATCAATAAAACTCCCTTCTTGGAGTGTGAAGAAGGAAGGGAGGATTCATGCTAAGGGAGAATGGAAGGGACACCTTTCTAGGCACCTACAAGGGGAGTTTAAAAAGCCACCTCCTTAGGCACCCTTTTGGGGAAATTCTATAGGTTTTTGTGCGCTATGTGGAACATCTCTTTGATGCCATGTGTTGATCTCCTAGATGGGGTGTGAGAATTGTAAGAGGCATAAGAGCACTATAAATAATGACTTGGGATAAGGTTTAGGCATTAAAAGATGAGTCCTTCAATACAAATTATCAGTAAAAAGGCTTCTAGATCCAACTTGCATATTTGTAAAGTCAATTTGGGCAATATTTTGTAGAGTTTGGAGTATTATATTTCTTTATTCCATTGAAGTACTAAGAATCAATTATTTTCTCTTGCATTTCTTGTGTTATTTTTGTGTTGCTGTGGTAGGCTGAAGTAGCTCTTCATCAATTTCCATATGTGGCCATTAGACATTTTTCACCTTTTCTAATTAAAATTCTATAACAATACCCAAAACTCAATTGGAGAGGACACATTATATTCATATTATTTTCATATTCATATGGTTTTGTGTTAACATGCATCATGGGGGCTAATTCAATCACACCCTCATGATTGCCTCATACATCGTAATGTTAGTCTAGACTAATATCTTTTACATGGTCTAGTAGGGGATGACTTGTTTAAATCTTTATACCACCATTTTAGACTCAACAATTTAATGTGGGATAAATTTGTCATATTTCCACAAGTCTTGTTAGAGTCAAATTTTATGTCATCTCTAGATTTATCTCTTTACATGGTTTCATAAGAGAAAACTTTTTTACATCTTTATGATGCTAATCTAGAACCAAAACTTGCATACTTTAATAAGGTCTGGGTCCAACTTATTTATATCTCCATTAATTCTTAAATAGACTCATATTTTGCATGGTTCATGGAGACCAGCTCAATTAGATCTCTATGAACTCATTATAGAATCATCTTTTAAATGGTTTGACGAGGCCAATTAGATAAAAAAAAAATTGTGAGTTTATTAAGGACTCATATTTATATGATTTCATTCAAGAAAACTTGGATATATACCTATGATTCTATTTAGATTCAATTTTTACATGTTGTAATTCTTATAGTACATGTTGTTTGGTAAAGATTACTCAATTATGATGTCTTATCTATTACATCACGAATCCATTTACAATAGTTCTAACTATTTTTTACTTTATTACTATAGTTCATTTACACCTATTATATGTTATGATGATAAAAATGTATTTTTATGAGCATTACAATATTTTTTAATTAGATATAAGAATCTAATGTGTGTAAGTATGGAGGATTCTACTTTATAGGTACATGAAGCATAATTGATGATCTCCATATCCTACATTTGTTTGATATTTTATTTTCCGTGTGTCTTACTTTAGCATGCATGATACATGCAATTTCATATAGACAACTTGAAGTAAAGGAAAAATATAAGGTATATAAGTGATTATCTTGCATACTTCACCTACACCTTTATTTTTAGTCAATTTCCTTAGATGTTATCAGTACCTAGTTACAAACCTTGACTTAAATGAGACACTAGCCAATTCCTCTCTTGATTCACATTAGTCAAATAACATGTTGTATATTCATAATTCTTATATGTTCAAGACTCACACCATTTCTATTCTTGAGAATGTGTTATAGATATTATCATGGTCCCTTGATCAAGACCACAAATATAATTTTGTCTATAATCAAAATTCAAATTCTTGCTCACTAAACTAAGATTGTACTCATTACAATTTCAGCCTATATGACATTGACCTCGAATTGAATGACTTATGAAGTCTATTTATAAACATCTCCAAGATACGAATAAACCAACTATCAACAATCAAAGAAAAACATTATTCAATAGTTACATAAAAAAACCATTACATAGTTTAGTAATAATTAACAACCAACATCATTAATATTTTTACATACAACATCACCATTGCATTCATTATGTTTCTTTAACTTTGTACATCAGCTTAGAAGCACTTCTGAACACAACCAAGCTTCTAATTATAGATATATGTGGAGGTGAGCGATTCCCGCAAGTGAATAGAAGTAGATGACACGTCTCTCCTAGCAAGACAGGATCGTGCAAGAAAGACCAAAGTGCAGATGTGAATTTGTCCAAAACACTATTGAACTCCAAATCCATCTCTCAATACCTTTCTTATCATCACATGATCTAGATTCCATTACATCACACAAAGTACATCAATTATTCTAGAGGTCAAAGTACAAGTAAAAACTAAATACCATCCTATCCCTCTGATTATCATCTACATTCATTAGTCTCAACTACTTATTTAATTGTTCTCAACCATTTCATGATGAAATACACAAAACCAGTCTGATCATTTTCAAGATTATCTTCTTGCTTTCTCATGCAACTTTACCTTGATAATAATATAACACGCAGGCATCTCCAAGTTGAAGTCTAAATAATTTAAGAAACTGAGATACCTTTGATTCTGAGTGAAAAGAATAGCCAGCTGTTGTTTCAGAATGTAGTACTTTGCACTATTGCTCAAATAAAAATCTTCCACCATTCAACTTGTCAATTTCAACGACAATGGCCAAACCAATTCCAGTATACATACATATATTTACCTAACAACTTTTGGTTGTTGAAATTACAGCATACTGACGACTTTAGCTTCGCCGTTTCAAACAGTCTTTCCTTGCATGCGTGTAAATCACATTTAATATATCACAAATCCCAGCAGATTTTTCTTCAAATGCGTTTAAAGCATATATCTAGAACCTGGTTTTAATTCCGCCCTAGAAAAATCCTGAGCCATACAATTTCCCTTAGAGTCCCATTTCATCACGACGAACCCCAATAATGTGATCTTCTTGTTCACTTGTCGGATGTAACGACAAGATCAAAAATATCCTTTGTCCTAAGTCTTTTCTATGTCGCTTCCTTGATCTGTGGCAATATCCTCGGTTCCATGAAAATAAGATATTCTGTTTGGTAATTATTACACATTCTTTTAATTAGCAAGTGATAGGGAAGCTGAATGAATTGGCTGTCTTATCTTAATCAATACTCTTCTCCCTCACGCCAGCTCTCCACTTTTAGCATTTTACGATGGAAACAAAAAGATGATCCCTTTGATGATCAAAAGGAAGAGGAGGATCGGTCAATGTATGACGATCTGATGAGTTTGATCATGTCTATCAGATTGTATGGTGGTGAGAGAAGCAATCTACACAGCTCGCGGGTATCATTTGGCATTGACACTAAACCATAATGATTGCAGATTCAAACTTTTGAATAGAAATTGTGTCCTTAGTTTTTAATTGACGCTTCAAATCACTCTTTTAATTTATCATCGGTAAGTAGAATGATTGCGTTAAATAGGCAAACATTTAAATTGTCAAGCATTGGATGACATAAGTTGCAAACGTTCTTATTCAAATACATGTCACATAGTGGTATGCATTTATTCTATTGTTTGTCCCCAACCAAAGACAACATTTAGCTTCCCATCATGCCATGACTTGCAAACTTATCCATGTGAATAATACAAATCTCACCATAGGGAAAATCAACAATAGAGAGAATATGGGTTGAAGGATAAGTTGTCCCAAGAGAAAGTAATACTCTACATAACTCCAAACTAGATGTACCTATGGGGCTTTTTTTTTTTCTAAGATTCCCTTTTAGAGAAATATACATAGATACCTTTCTTCTAATAGTCATAAAATGTTCAACCATGCGACATTGCAGTGCCAACCATAAAAGTTCACAAATATTCATCATTTTCTTTTGAGCCCCAACTTCAAAGAAAATCTTAAATGTATGTTATGGAATCATCGTTGGTACTCACTTCATCCTTATTTGAATCTCCCTCATCATTCTCATATGCATCACCTAAATATTAAGGCATTATGCTCCTACTATTATTGTTAAAATTTTGCGGTAAGCAATCTTATCTATTAATTAGATAAAAAGTGAAACCATGAGGTTTGAACCTTAGTTGAAAACTCTATAAAAAGTGAAGATGCATCATCACATTATAAGGTATACCCTTTTAAGTTATATGTTATTTCTAATATGTTAGATGTTTAAACTAAAGAACTAACCTTTATACCTTTTAAGTTTCTATTTTTATGTTTAGTTGTCAGTAATTTATCCTAATCTATTGTTTACTTTGTATGTAAGTTATGAACCATCAACTAGATTTTCTAAGCATTTCTACAATATGATGATTGAATTATATTTTCTACTAATCAACTCTCATGAATACTAAACTTAACTATAATGTTTATTTTTAACAAAGGAATAAAATATAGAACCATGTCACAACAATACCATATATATGAGCTGGAGGCATTCTCCCCAATGAGATCTTCATAAATAACTGCATAATTAAGGAAAAAAAATTGTATTTTTCTACTATAGCTTTAATTTATGGGTCTCACCTATCATAATATTGGACAAATAGACTATTGGAGAAATTGACATTTACACTAAGTAGAGTTTGAGTTTAAATTTAAATGAAAAAGAAAGAAAATTCAATAAATAAAACATATGTAAACATACTTGAAATATACACAACATTATGTACTAAGAAGTTAATATTCTTTTGTCTATGACTTCTACTATATATGTCACGTAGTGTAGTTTAGTATAAACTTCTATATTTTCCTTTAACACTTTTACAGAATGAGAAAGGGTTGATAGATGTTGTTGAATATCCTTCTTTCTATTTAAAATTATTATTACATATTTTTATAAAATTATTTATTGATATGCATCTACTATAATTCATACATGCTTATAAAATGTCATTTTAAAGCTGCTACATAATAATCAATATTGATATACAAAAACAATGGATAAATATTTCAAATAAGCTTTAAAATTTTGATCGATTTCCTTTTGATTTATGTTGTAAATGAAATCCTAGCCTATGGATGCAAACTAAAATCTCAATTGTCCATATATGACCACTAGGAAAATAAATAGATTTAGCTAGAGTTCTGATTGAAGAGATGAGCACTTGAGATCTATGTTACTTTTGGGTATGCAATGGAATTGATATTGATATATGTTTGATCTTATATTTAATGATAGAAAAATAATGACATTTGATAATTTAACAAAAGAATTAAAGAATAGAAAGCTAACACAATAAGATAGATCTAGAAATAAGAAATAGAAAGGAAGCTCAATTTATAAATTGAACCTAAAAACACTAGAATGGTGTGTTGTCGCCCTAACATGAGGTACCTCAAATTGAAAGAAGGAAGTAGAAATATAGACAAGAATTCCAATAGGTTTATCTTTAAAAATTCAAACTAAAGATAGACAAAAATGTGTGTTGGGTGCTCTAGTCTAGTTATTTTCAATTTTTTAAAAGGAATTGCAACCTCTAGCAATCTACCCTACATACTTATAAATCTTCCATTGTCGCATCTAAATCTACACACAGAGAAATTGGGGAAGAAAGTTAATGTTTTATATGAGCTCACCTATGTCAAAATCTATATTGGTGTTCCCACCTCCACAACAACTATTCAATGATGAAAATAGTGCATATTCTTAAAAGGACATGGGCTAAAAAGTAAGTAAAACGATTGAATTGACAAATATTACCTCAAATATTAAAACGTTAGCATGAAGTCTCACATGATTCTTGATGTTGCTAGAACACGTTAATGCATGCCACCATGGAGAAACACAATATTTCTAATCATTATTTTTTTCATAAAGTTGAATACTTGAATATTTTTTTCACCTTGATTACAAATTTGTGCTCAATTGTTTTGAATATGTTTGATTGAACATGCTCGTAAGTCATAACAATTGATAGGAGTTTGAAATGAGAGAGGTAGAGGTGGTTGTATTTATATGTAGCTTATTTAGAAATTTAATTTTCATGGAAGATGGATATCAAGGTGAAATTTTTGACTATTTGTAAAGCCAACATTCGTCTTTCAAAGTTTGGGGCCAAATTGCCTTGACACAAGTACCCAACACCCTAGTGCCAGCAATTTCATATATGAAAGAAGTTGAGAATTTGGGAATGCACCAAGTTCATGAAAATGGTCCCAAGCCTAAGCATAATCAAGCATAAAGTTTACATATAAATTTCATCAATGGTTGTGGCAACGATAGTGGACATTAGAGAGGCTAAATAATTGATAAAGAAAATCAATGACATTGATCAAGAATCAGTTCCTTGGTTTCCTAAACAACATCAATTTGGTGGTGGATTAAGTAATGGGAATGTTGTCATTAGATCTACAAGACATTTTAGGTTAATAATGGTTTGGTTAGTAGGCAATAGAGACCATTTATTATCATAAGCTTGCTGCAAACTGATACCAAGAGAAGGAACGTGATGAGAGACACAAACTTTTTGAAGCAAGCTATGACCAAAGGAATAACATGATTAAGCATACTTATCTTAGAGAGTTCTAATGATGAAGTAGAAATATTCTCATTTTCGACTTACAATCAATTGTTTATGCTTAATAATACTAATATTTATGAAGATAAAACTTGATAATATGTTAGTAAAATAGAATGCAAGATAACAACTTATCAAAGGTTTTTGTCACTCATAAAGACTAAATCTGTATTTTTTTTTAGTTTTAAAGATAATACAATAAGAGCAATCACTAAATATAAAGTATCATCCAATTTAAGTTTAGAAAATTACCCATAATGTTGTTCCAAATTGGAGCGGGACTTGGTCAACTGGAAGAAGTAATAAAAACTATTTAATCCACCATGCATACAAGTAAACAGTATTTGGAATGTTAGGTGAACAACTAACTCGTTCATCACGAGATGCACATCTTCTTCTGTACTGGCATCTAAAGCGATACACTACTGACCACAAGTACTGAAATTAATATGAAGGCTCCTCGAACCCACCACACTGGCAACTAATTATTATTAATAATCTTTGAACCATAATTTCAACGTTACCACCCAGATTTCTTACCGACAGACTATACGTATGAGCCATTTCTTATATATAGACGGGGTACCATTATCTTATCCTCTCATTGCATGCCCACAGTCATGGCTTCACATGGCCACAAACTCCTGCAACTGGAGATGGGTCACCAAGCAGAATTGAAATCAGGAGATAATAACCATGACAAAATGGGTGAGAATGGATCAGTTGTCTTAGGAGGTTTGACTCACCAACCTGATGGTACAAAAATGGCAGTGTCAGTGCACAAAAAGGAGGAGGAAGAAGAAGCCATCAAACAGCCAGGCGGATGGAAAACCATGCCTTATATCATTGGTAAGTGATCTATCCATTGAAGTAACTTTACAATATATCTCTCCTCTCAAAACCCATTTTATTCTTTGGAATCCCAGATAATTCATCTGAACAATCTGATGTCATAGTATTCCACATATCATTTCATTTCGCGTAGAGTGGGCTTATAATATTCTTGTTCTACAAATAGCATATGGTTTTTGTTACCATTTCCCCTGCCTACAAAAGTTAATTTTATTTGTGTGTGTGTGTAGGAAACGAGGCGTGCGAGAAATTGGCAACCATAGGTCTTCTGTCAAATATTGTGGTGTATTTAACCTCAAAATTCAACATGCCCAACGTTGAAGCTTCGTTTATTATTAATGTATGGTCAGGCTCAAGCAACATGACTCCACTGCTAGGCGCATTCCTCTCTGATTCTTACATTGGTCGTTATTGGACCATTGCCTTGGGTTGCATAGCATCTCTAATTGTAAATCACTCTTACACTCATTACATTTTCTGCAACATTGTTCTAAAGTTTTGGGTTCCAATATTTTTGATGTGGTGTTACAGGGAATGATTCTTCTTACCATGACGGCCATATTTCCTAGCTTGAGACCACCCACATGTAGTAATAATGGGAATGGGTTGTGTGTGGGTGCATCATCAGGTCAAAAGACCTTACTTTATTCTTCCTTTGCAATGATGACCATCGGTGCAGGTGGCATCAGGCCATGCTCCATAGCCTTCGGAGCAGATCAATTCGACTACACAAGCGAAAAGGGAAAGAGAAGCATTCAGAGCTTCTTCAACTGGTACTACTTTTCCTTCACCATAGCGGTCATGATATCTCTCACTATTATTGTGTATATTCAGGATAGTGTAAGCTGGAGTTGGGGGATGGGGATTCCGTCTGCTCTAATGTTCTTTTCTGTGACCTGCTTCTTTCTCGGTAAAAAGATTTACATTCTTGTGAGTCCTGAAGGAAGTTCCATGACAAGCTTTGCACAGGTAATAGTCTGTGCAATAAACAAACGCCATCTACGCTTACCTTCGCAGCTGGCTCAACCAGAGGATTTCTATGACCCTCCTATCAAAGGAAGCCTCAAATCAAGGATGCTTCTGACCCATCAATTCATGTAAGTAGCTCTTTACTCGATACCTTCTGGCTTATTCATTAATGTAGTAATTTTCGGAATGGAAATTAGGGTATAAGGCTATGCAGTAACAAGTATGTTTCTGTATATCCAGTATGAACGAAGTATGCTACTATAGACCATTAATATGACTGGATCTCTCCCATGGAACAGTCGCTATTCTTATTTAATTTATGGTTCGTAACCATTGTCGGGATATGTAGTATACTAAATGCTTGCATCTCGTACCAATATTTGCTCTAACTTAGCAGGTTCGCTTTAAATACAAGGCCGGTGACTCGGAAGTTGCCAATAAGGAAATTTTTTATAATTTTCAATTCATAATATTAAATTGATATTATTTTTAGATTTGATTTTGTATTTTTTTATAATTAAGATTTGGATGATTTATATTTATAATTCCCTGAATATCATTTAAAAGATTGATAATATAAAGCTATACTTTGAAATATTACCAAGCTGATATTTTATGTAAATGACAAAAATTTAAATAAACTACAAAGTTTGTGATTTGTGATTTTTTATTTTTTTCAAAAGTTAAAATATATGTTAATATTTAAGGGAAACATATATTAGGGATAATCTTGAATGTATAATCATCACAAAAACTTGACCAACCAATTTAAGTTTTTCTTACAATCAAAGATTCAAAATGATCTTTAAAAATTTGTTTACTAATTTTTTTTCCTACAAATCATTAAAATAAGTAAAAATATGATAAATATACTATTACTAGAACTATTTGATTTACTATCTATATACTTAAATGTATGAATTAAAATTTTTATTCAAAAGTTATGTATAATTACTATTTATCATTTGATATCTCCTTTATTTATATTTATCTAGAAATACTATTTTATTTGTTAACAACATGCTTTTTATAATTTATAACTATTTAATGGAAATGTGATTTTTATTTTTAATTAAAAATTATTTATTTATTTATATTATTTAATTTAATTTCTTTTATTTATTCAAAAGTTTATAATTATAATTATATATATATTATATTTAAATTATGATTTATGATGTTTTCTTATTATTAAAAAAATCTTTCTTAAAATACATTAGTGATTATCAATATCTTTGGACCAAAAATATTATATTGTGGACCAAAAAGTTAGTAATTAGATGTATTGTAAATTTTATTAGTACCAATATTACACAAGTATTATGACATTTGTGCACAATATGTTCCATATATCCCATCTTCGTAAATAAAAATGAGAAAAAAATTCTGTGTCCTAACTTTGATCTATCTAAAATATCGGTACGATAATATTGCATGAATGAGAAGTATGAATATTAAGTACATTGAAAAAACCATAATAAATATCTCTATAATAACGACAACGTAGAAATTATATTTAAACATACCATTACTGAGGGGGGTAATCTTAGCATAACTTAAATGCAGAAACATCAAATTTGCGAGCCCCACCTTGACTAGAACACGGGGACCGATGGAATAAAAAACGTAATATCCGATTTCATATCCACGTAGGGATAAACAAATCTCGAGTCAGAGACATAATCAAAATCAATCTTACTGATTTTAACCAAACTTGCTGATTAAGTGATCTGTAATATCCAGGTTTCTGAACAAAGCAGCGTTAAAAACGGAAGAAGAGTTGAAAGCAGAGGGATCAGCGATAGATCCATGGAGACTATGCAGCCTTCAGCAAGTGGAAGAGCTGAAGTCAGTGATAAGAATAGTACCCATTTGTCTATCTGGAATAAACATATTCGTCTGCTTCGCTCAGCTCAACACATTCTCTGTATTGCAAGCACAAACAATGGACAGACACCTGGGCAACAACTTCAAAGTCCCTGCAGGTTCATTCGGAATCTTCACCATGCTAGTGCTCACTTTATTCTTACCATTCTACGACAGAGTGATCGTGCCATTCACCAGGCGAATAAGCAAAGGCAGAAACGGGATAACGCTTTTGCAGAGAATCGGGATAGGATATTGCATATGCATCTTATCCATGGCGTTGGCGGCGGTGTTCGAGACAAAGCGGCGGAACGTTGCAGTGAGCCACGGTTTTATGGAGAAGCCCAAGGCTGTGATTCCCATGTCGGCATTCTATTTGGTTCCGCAGTATTCCGTTGCCGGATTGGCAGAGGCATTCAGCGCAATCGGACTCATCGAGTTTTTGTACAGTCAGTTCCCGGAAAACATGAGGAGTGTGGCGGGCGCGCTTTTTTTCCTTATCATGGGGATCGGTAATTATGTGAGCAGCTTTCTGGTTAGCATTATCCATGATAATACTGGCGGACGGAATGGAGAGAGCTGGCTTGGTCAGAACCTGAATAAGGGCAGACTGGATTACTTTTATTGGCTGCTTGCAGGTCTTGCAGCTGTCAATTTGCTTTACTTCCTGCTCTGCGCTCAATGGTACAGATACAAAATTGTTGTCCCTAATCAAACCGAACCAACCTCTAAAAATTCAATCGAAAACCGCAAAAAGTTAGCACAAGTGTGATAAGGAACAACTTTTGTGTAAATCCTCGTGGTAAATAAATCCTCGTACCTCCACGTAAAATCGTATTTTGTTGTAGCCTATATATCATTGTTTATAGTTATTACTATAACAATATATTTATGAGGAGGACGTTTTAAGATCTTGTTATTATTATTGTTTATTTAATGTATATCTTTATTTGCCATTGTAAATATGTACTTTATTTTGTATTGATTGATGCCTATTACCCACATTATCCATATTATTTTTTGTTTCATGTGTTTTTCTTTTTTCAAGAGATGTCTCCTTTCTACATTTCCTTTTTCTAGTACAAATATTTTACTTGCATTTTTATATACGGTAAAGATTCTTTGTGTTGGGAAAGTATTAATAGAGAATGAGGTAGATTCAAAATGCAACACTTAACATATTTTATTGATAGTGTATTTTTTAATTAAAAATAATTCAAATATCAAGATGTTTTTGATTAAAAAAGCAGTCAAGATGTTGAGCTCAAGTTAAGCTTTCTTTTTCATGTGGAAAACAATATTTTTAATCTTTTGAAACTCAATTAAATTGTAATGTTCAAAATTTGATTGTATTTTTCTAATGTCAAGAAAATAATTATGTCAAAAGTAAGAGTTAAGACAATCACAAGACAACTACTCACAAACTAACACACATTATAGGGTTAGGGGCATAACAATTCATCATGTTTACAAAAGTATTAGATCATTATCATTTGAAGTATTGAGTTCTTGTTGAAGACTATTAGAGGTGTTCGCCTTGAAGTGGATTATGAAGTTTCCCCCTCAAAGTGACATATTATTAGGTCTTTGTAACATATTTCATTATATTCTAGCTTGTACAAGTTATTTCATAGCAAAAGGGGTTGTGCCAAAAGGAATATTCAGACATATTTTTGGCAATGGGAAGTATAGCACTAGACATTGATTATTAATCACTTCTATTTCTTAATCATTTATCATCTAATAGCTCATTTATTACATTATATCATTTATTACAGTTTTTATAATTAATTTGTCAATTAAATAATATTTTATTTTTAATCAATTTAAATTAATTATCAATTTTTTAATAAATAATTAAAAGTTTCTAATTATTACCTCATATGTAAGCTCATATTTGTAATTATAATTTGTTTCTTATTATTATCCATCTAATAAATCAATATAACTTATTATTATCATCTTATGAATTTGAAATGATAGTGTTCCATAACTAGGTATAGTTATCCATTTCACCTCTCCAAGTTACTCCACAACCAATTTAGTTAAACTTTGGTCTTTGATCGTATGCACATCATCCATGTGATATCTCAAAAAAACTATAAATATCTCATTTCCTCATCATTTTCAAGATATCAAATCTTCATTCCAAAATCTAATTGATGTCCTAGGGAAGCTAGATCTCCTACATTTTAAAGAACCCTCTAAGTCATTAGTTACATACAAATTATGGATTCCTCATGAAATTATAACGACATTTAAAGTGGGATAGTTCTATTCAACATATAAAATCAAAGAGCAGATACCTTTTTCATATGACTCAACCAATAAGAGAGATTCCTACTATCACATTTAGAAAAGCGTAGTTTAGGGAGATAGAGAGGGTCAACTTCATTTTGGATGAAGGATATCATTATAAACAAATATAGTTTTACAATAAATACAATTTTGCCAAAGATAACTACTATCATCTCATAGATGTGGGATAAATAATTTATTCTATAAAATAGTAAGATATATGCACTTCATTTGATTAATACCACCTAAAATAAAATAGAAAACATTACAAACATGTTATATTTCTTTTCTTCATGGAGGCTTTTTACATCCACAAAGTTGTTTAAGCTACCTCATACGAGAGCTCTAGCCTTAGGTTGCACCTCTTTGGCTAAGATCTAAGGACTTAAGGGTATCCATTCTGCCAAATTCACCTATAGCATGATCCTGGCCTCGTCCCTTATCTCAATGTTGAAATATTACACTCAACAAGATTTGATCCTCTATCTAATGAAATTAATTCTAAGGACTTAGGGGTATCCATTCTGCCAAAATTCACCTAGAGCACGATCCTGGCCTCGTCCCTTATTTCAATGTTGAAATCTTACACTCAACAAAATTTGATCCCCTATCTAACGAAATTAATTCTCTCACAAATTACCCAAGTCATGACTTCCATAACTGAACTAAATCTACAAACTTTAAAATCATCTACCAAGCAACATATAACAACTCACCAAGTCAATGAAGCAATTTATGAACTAGCGTTACATCTATAAAATTATGGTTCATCTCCATGATTAGCTAATTCTATTGTCATGGAGGAAGGTGTTCAAGTTTTACGGCAAACCACGTCTCTCTCGAAGTTGTTTCATTTCAGCTTTCAACTTTTACTGCCTCGGCACAATTCTCTCGGTATCGTGTCCACCTTTGTTTCACATGTACAAAGGTTTGTACCTCCTAATTACTTGTTATTCCGCAGTTTCGTTTTTTATTTTGCTTGTACTCTTTGTCTTCTCATAAAAGGCTTCATTTAATCACATTGTCCGCCTCTTTTCTCGTGATCGTGTACCTCGGACCACAGTTTCTATGGAGGTGTTTTCAGATTTGAAATTTTGCTGGAATTTGGTAGACTTGAGTTCTGTAGATGGTCCCATTGTTTTTAATTCTTTTATACGTCAGATAACAACAGCTACGGCTGAAATTTTTGTAGGAGAAATGCAATATTCTGAGTTACATGTAAAGAAGATATTATTATGTACACGATATTCTCATATCATAATGCATCGACATTTACCAAACTTAAAACAGATATAAATTGACTGCTGTGAAGATTTGCGCATTCCTATTCAACTATGTGTCGCGTACTAGTAAGTCCTTACATTTTTATTTTGTCATGTTATGGGTCGCACCTAAGAATTATATTTTGCACTAAATAAATTAACAAATATACTTCAAAAATATTCGTAAAATGCAGGTGACTGATATTTTTAAATATTAAATGAATTTATGTTTTTAATAGTAAAACGTTAGGTTTCGATTTTGTTAATCATCTAGCTAGTTGTTTAGTTGTTTAGTTTTGTGTTTTATATTATCTTGTTTAAAACTGATGTCTGTTGTGAATTATAGGAGTGACCTATCTGTTTTGTCTTTATACATATGTATACTGTTTTTAAAATAATAATATGGATGTTAGTTATGAAAAAAATAAATCTTATTATTATCTTATTTGATAATTATTTAAGTTAATTTTTTTTAAAATTTAAATAGATTGAAAGTAATATAATTGCTTATTTAATTAAATATAATATTATTTAAGTTATACATGTTATAGTTTTTGTATTGAGTGTGAATCAAATGTTCAATCAATTTTTTTAAATTTTTTTTAATGAATTTGATTGTAGATTTACTTTTCCTAAATTGCTATTTTTTCATCTCAATTATATGCAATACTAGAGACAAAGAAAGAAATTGTTTGCTAGTTGGAGCGAGTCAAGTTGTAAACCAATCAGTTCCAAATCAATTAATGAATTGTAAATAAA
The DNA here is from genome assembly GCA_018584345.1 of Thuja plicata. Taxonomy (NCBI): domain Eukaryota; kingdom Viridiplantae; phylum Streptophyta; class Pinopsida; order Cupressales; family Cupressaceae; genus Thuja; species Thuja plicata. The sequence goes on from MU223143.1 coordinate 605,419, forward strand.
AAAGGTAAGATAGACAATTATTATGATAGTTAAGTTTGAATAATTGTTATAATTACTAGTCAACTATAATATGATTTAGTTAAACATCTTATCTTTTTATAGTTTTTGATAATTAAATATTCAATCACATTTTCTAATTTTTTCTATTCATCTAGAAACTAAAATTTCAAAGCTTTATTGTAGTATATTGTTTTCAAATTGTGTCACTAATTTCTCAATTAGGATAGTGCTAAAGACAAACAAAATATTATCAATGAACTCGTCAAATCAAATTATAAATCAATCAATTTCAAGTCAATTAATACTTATAAACAAAAATGTTTAAACTATCAATATCATGAAAATTGAAATAATTCTTTTTAGTCATTTTCTCCCTTACAATAAAATTTTGGCTGAGATTCCTTTTTTTTATACTTTGCCTTAATTAAGACTATTAGACAACCATAATTTTGGCTGAGATTTCTGTATAAACACATAATAATATTATTGAATACGCAACATATGACAGCAATGAGTATGATCTAATACACAAATAAAAAATGGTAATATAAATAATACCTTTCTCCCGTTGTGTGCTAGCTGCTTTGATTTGATGCGACGCTACGTGTTATTATGTTTTCCCATGACAGTGAGTTTTACCAACCCCTCCCATTACGTCGGTTTCAAAATAGCATATTGAAAGCTGCGAGCATAATCAATAAGTGGACTAGTAGATGACAATGTGGTAGTGAGTGGGATGAATATTTTGTAGTTTTCATAGGACAGCATCACTGTTATTTGTAGGTTTTTTTCTTGAAATAGATGGGGAGATGCATGTTTGAATCGTGAAAGGGTAAATAATTATATTTTCAAGTAGAGATCTCCCACATGCTTACTATTTTATTTTTCACTGTTTATATGCTCTGGAATGTGGCAAGGATTACATTGTATAATTATAATTCTTATATTAAACAAATAGTGTAATGGTGATACTTTAAAATGCGAAGTTTAGGTGTGGATGGAGATTGATTGATTGGTTATATTTTTATATGTTTTTATAAAAAAATTAAAATTAAAATTATAAATGAATTACTTTTATTTAAATAAGGGAAAAATTATAAAGTTGTTGTATCTCAATCTTATTAAGTAAATTGATTAAGTAATTGTATGAGATGTGTTATTAATATCATCATGTTATTTATTCATTTATAATAAAAATTATTTGCAGTTTTGTTAGTCAAGTAATGTATTTTATGTTTTTGTTTGTGTTTTTAAATAAGGTGTATGTTTTTATTGAACAAAGGAATTTGTGCTTCACACCAAGTTAATGTCCATATTTTTTAGCATATTTAATGTCATTAGTGGGAGTACCCTGAGCACACTGAAGGATCTACTTGGTTGCTTTTGAATGCAATCATATTGCTCCTACAGGAATTGTGAGACAAAATCCAAAGAATATGAAACATCGAGTATTATAGGATTCAAGTAGGTAATGCTCCAAATAAGCAATCATTATGAAGTTCCATTAAGCAAGGGTTGGTTAGAAACGCTTTGCCTTAATTTTGATCTGTGACAAAAATAGATTCGATGTAGGATTATATTTAGCCATGTGAAATTAGAAGAGCATTTCAAGACTATACTTTGGTTTTGAAATGAAGATACCTAGATATGGTTAAGTGAGCTCAATCCCCAAGAAGTAGTTAGTAGAAAACGCCTAAGTTCAACATCAAATATATTTCCTGTAGATTAGTTTTCTTTCTCTTAAAGGTGGGCGAGTGACTCATCATCAAGAGGTCGCCAACATAGAGAACCTAAAATGTGAGTGTTATCTTGCTAAATAATCTATATATTTGGATCAAAATGGCAACAAGTGAACATAGTTGTTAGAAGTAGGGTAAGTGCATGGAATTTGAATTTTGGGCCCAATTTTTGCATTTTCTTTTGCTTCAAAAAAGGTGCGGGGAGCCAAACTACAAATTTGGACCTAGTCTGACTTGTAACTTGAAGGCTAGGTTAGTGTCCATACAAAACACTGACTTTAGACATATATCTGAAGATTTTTTTGTGAATTTTTTTAACAAAATTAAAATTCGTAACAAATGAGATTGTGTAGATTTCAAATCTGTAGTTTCTTTCTTAATTGGATTATTTTTTCTATTTTTCAAATGGTTTATGATGAAACAAGTCAATAAATTTGAAATAATAAGTTTTCTTATTTTTTTAATAACTTTAAATTATTTTACACTTTTTGAAAAAAATCATGTGACAAGCTATAAATAATTATTTTCAATTTGAAAATATTAAAAAATTATAATATTAGGTCAACTTATTCTTGATGTACATGAAGGGTTTTAAAACAATAATTATAATTGATAAAAATAATTAAAAATCAAATATTGACATAAAAAATACAAAAAAATATCCTTAACAATCTTTACTGACTTACAAATCTTTCCCAAAAGGATTTAGAAAAATAATTTCATCTAGATTAAATTATATTTGTTGTACATGCACATGATATGGTCGTGAAAAAGTGACTTTTAAAAGGTAATTTTTAGAAAAATCAATTTGTATCATTTAGGTACTAAAATAAATTACTTATTTGGAAACTATACTTTGACTACTACATTTCATATTGAAAATATGTCTAGGACTCAATCTTTAAATGCTTTAAATTTTTAGGTTAGCTGGGATGAATTTTGAAAAAAAAAGACTTTCATATTTTTGCTAAAAAGTGTACTCAACTTTTTGCAGGCACCCATTAAGGAACCTAAATCAAATACAAAACTTGAGGGTCTTGTTTGAGGCAATAAAGATAATTCTTAAGATGACATAATAGTGAAATTTTTTGTAAAAAATCCTATTTTTGGTGCTTGTAAAATTTCTCTTAAAGATCAGTGAAGAAAGACACTCTTCATATGCATCTTATGAGCTTCCCAATAATGTGTTAGATCTATATCTAGGATATTTTGGATGATATTAATTTTGGAAGTAAGCATAAAATTATCAAGTTATTCAATCTTGAGAACTTAGAAGAATGTTTTTGTGACCAACTAGCCTTATACTTATAATTTGATACATCTACAAATTTTACCTAATATCACCACTTACATTGAATGTGTTTATTCTATTAAAAATGAGAATGGTATTCCACGTATCATTCCTCTTTAAGGAACTAAACTTTATGTAATATTATTGAAAGGACTATCATGGATCAAATTTGGAGAAACAAAAATATGTGGAGGATCCTACTAAAACTATGATATTTTTATTCTAGTATCTGAAGGATCACCAACCTCATCACCTATTAAATTTAATGTCTATCAAGTCCAAAGACACCTTGATTCTAGAGATCTTGGAGATGAATTATCAACCTTTGAATGATAACTATGAGAGGAATGTGAAACCTCCTCACAATTACCATCATTCTAAGAGAAGTAAGATGAATTATCATCAAAATCAAGAGGATTGTGATCCTCTAAAGAGATATCATCATGGTTTAATGTCTCTAATGTGATGGTGGATTGATAATTTTTATGGGATACATATAAGTTATCTCCTTAAAAGAAACACTCTTCTTAATGAATAACTCATGAGTGGTAGGATGGAGAAGGATGTAGCCTTTGAAATCATCTTAATACCCAAAAATATTAAAGTCATCCTCTACATATCTATAGTCTTGCATTTATTTATTAGACTTTGGGTCAATTTAAGAGAACAAAATGCTTAAATAATCTTAAATATGGTTTTCTTACTATTTCAAGCATCAAAAGGAGTGACCACTTTATATCTTTAAGAGAAAAATAATTCTAAATGCAAGATCCATAGTTATTGGCCTTTCCCTAACAGTAAGGTGTCAATAGTTAGGAGTGTATCATACAGTTTACCATCTCTTTCAAGGACATTCTTGCACTCTATGAAACAATTTTATTAAGGAATTTATGAAACAAAATGTTGCAAATCAATACCTTTTGAAGAATTTTTTTAAACCAATGGTTGACATCTTTACTCTTATTATCAATATCTAAAATCTTGATGATCTTCTTTGATTATTTCTTTACAAAATATTTGAAGTCTTATAAGAACTTAAACATCTTAGGCTTCTATTTGATAAAATAATCTTTTGTACACATGGAAATATCATAAATGAATTCCAAGACACATCAAGTCCACCAAAATATGGATGCGGAGGCCATCCTCCCTAGTCACTATGCACTAACTGCAATAGTTGTGTCACTCTCCACAATTGAAATTCATCATATATCTCTACATGATTCTTGCTAAGAATACATTCCTAGTAAGAATCACAAAAAATATAGAAGGCATCTCTGAAACTATGTTCCTTTGATTGAGCTATTGCAAGTATCAAAATTAAAGTGACCAAATGATTGATGCAATGAACAAGTCACCTCATCTAAGTGATTAGTGTTATCAAAGAATAGCTATGAAAAAAACTATAAAATTAATATAGCCTAGACCGTTTATTTACTTTTCCTACTGAAAATGTAGACATAATTTATATTTCAGTGATTAACATTGTATTGAGTGCAAACTCAGCTTCCTTGTTTGGGATAGTCTGAGTGATCTAACAAATATATAGGAGATTAATTGAAAGGAATGAAATGAAAATAAAATTAGGTGAAATTTTTCTTCACCATATCAATAAACCCTCTCTTATACAATTCAATAAGAGTGTCATCACCCATTAGTGTAGAAGGCTTATCTAAGGAAGTATATTCATCATATAATGAGGTCATGTGGTGTGAAGAACTTTATTTAATGATTCACGTGTCACAATGTGAATAAATAGAAATAAATGTCTTTCTCTCTCCTTCCTCCACATTCTTACTTTTGTTCATAAAATAGCTTTTTGATGAACCCTATTTGATTGAGTGAGGAAACTTACAATTTTTAGATTTTAAGAAGATGTGTAAAAAGGTAAATTTATTTATTTGAACACTTTATTCATCATGGCTAAAATGACTACAATGTAATTAATTTACCTTCTCCTTATTAGGTTATTCACCTTTTGATGAGGATGCATGATAAACTACAATTAAAGTGACATGTTTGTTGTGTTTCTTCTTCTATCCCTATGTAGTGTTTTTTTTATATCTTCTTTGCTAGATCATTTTTATTATTTTGCACCCTAATTTATATCAAATGCATGAGACTTGGAGGCTTTAATAAAATACCAAAATGGAATTGTTTATCTTGCTCCCCAATGAGCTCTACAAAAAAATTATCTTCAAAAAGTATTTTTTAGGTGGGACCTAGGGAATCCTTTGTGTCATAAAGTGTAGACATAAATACGAAATAGTTAGGACCAATCTTAGAAATAATTCTTAAGACCAAATCTTCTATCTTCCATCTTAATTTAACACTAATTAAATTATAATATAATGGATTTCAACTTTGTGAAGAAGTATTATATGGTGTTAAAATTCATAGGACTTCAATCGATGAGCTCATTCTCTAATTGATTACCCCTTGACTCATGTTACTTTCTAACTTGATCTTATCCACTGCATGGCCCATACTCCTTTTGGTGTAGTTTTAGATTCAATATGAAAAATAAGTCTTTAAATACTAACATACATAGAGTACTAAATTATTTAGCACATTTTTAACCATTTTGGCTTTTATGCATCTATTGTGCCCAACTTAGTTTCTAGTCTCATTGCTATCCTATATAATCTTTTTTGCAAGGTGTGCACCCTTGGTCTCCTTATGAGGTGAAATGCGACACTTGGGTTCACAACATGAATTGACTACCTCTTGTGTTCTATAATTCTATTGGTTGTATCTGATATTAATAGGTTAATCTTTTGGTGTAATGATAACTAACAATTAGTATCAAAGCCTAGATCACGGTTCAAACCCCACACTTGTGCTAGGGGATTGTTGCAAGGCATGCACCCTTAATTTCCTTGTGATCTACAACATGGTGCTTGGCTTTGCAACATGGCTTAATTTCCTCTCGTGTTCTATAATTCTAGTGGTTATATCAAGTATTAACTGGTCAATCTTTTGGTGCAACGACAACCAATAATCTTATAATTTTCTAAAGGATTTAGATATTATTTTTTCATCCAAAATAGTTATTGTGTGTTAGAGTAGGAATTGTTACTTGGTCTATTATAGATAGAAATGAATATTTTTGTTGACTAGAAAAATAAGTGAAAAAAGTAGGCCTACTAGACGTGCCAACTCTTTTCACTAGTTTCTAAAATGTCCCACCCACTCTAAATAAGAATGTGAAAATAATATCTTTTAGATTCTTATAATGCCCAAACATGGATAAAAAATGAAACTATATCTTATCAATAATATGAAAGAAATTTTTATTCTCTTAGCTTTGTACTCCTCAGTTTGATCTGAATAAAGTTTCACCCCTTTTTTCAAATATGAAATCAATTTTAAAGAAATAGTATGAAGTACATGTATAGAAATATGAACTCTAGAAGGAATGGTAGCTAAAGAAGATTTTGCTTGCACAATTTATTACTCCTAGAAGGTCTCAGACTAAGAATTATATTATAAGTTGTTAGAATGTCTTCAATTTCAAAAAATATAGAACATAAAGGTAGAAAGCTAATTTTATCAGTATGTAGAGCAAAAATTTATATCTTAAATAAAAAAAATTACATCAAGAAAGGATTTTCTATGCTCAATTTACAAGTCTTCATTGTTTGATCCAAAATAAAAAATTACAATGTTGAGGTGAGAAATGTTTTAAGACACCACATCAATAATAAGTCCTTACATTGTTTAACACTAAAAATAAAATCAGAGTTTCTAGTATTCCTTAAAAGAAACCACATTCAAATACACTCCTAAACTATTAACCTTTCATATTGTTAGAAATAATGTACACATACATAAAAATAAAACCTAGAAGACACAATTCAAATTTAGAGATATTAAATTTCTAGCATAGATAGGCAAGATGGAAGCATATTATCCTCCATCTTTATAACTTCAGCCAATAGCTTAACAACTTCAAGTAAGAAAGAGTACAACTATACAGGAATTCAAGCTCCCACATATTCTATATTAACAATTGGACTTTTACATACCCCATTTTAGTAAGAGAATATAAAACTAAATCAATCATAACTCTTTTAAATAAATTTTATTTTGTCATATTAAGTTTTGTGACAATTCATTAAAATCTAATTAAATTTTTATTAATATCTATTAATATTAGTTATAAATTATTAGGACTGAGGTGAACTGAATATGTTGCATCAAATCACTAAATAATTGATTAAGTAGACCAAACGCTTGAAATAATAGAAACTTTACAAATGTGATAAATAATATATATGATTTATATAATAATACAAATTTTTTATTTATAATATATTTATATAAAAATTATAAGATCAATCTGATAGAAGTAAAAATTAATAATTTTAAAAAAACTACAAACAATATTATAATAATAATAATAAATATTTGATAATCTAAAAGCCAAACAGTAAACACATGATATAACTTAGAACGTTAGGTGCACACCTAACCTGCTGATCACCATAAGTTGCACTATTTTCATCCTCTATATTGTCTATTAATTATTTACAATTAAACTTTTGTCTCGTTCCATCTTTTTCAGTCTTCTACGTTATCATCCAGACACCCAATTCCTACCCAGACTTTGCGTTGAACCGTATCTTATATATATACGGGGTAACGTTATTTCATTCTCTCATTGGATTCCCACAGTCATGGCTTCACATGACCACCAACACCTGCTCCTGGAGATGGCTTCCCAGGCAGAAATGAAATCAAGAGATAATGACCATGACAAAATAAGTGAGAATGGAGCAGCTGTCTTCCAAGGGTTGAGTCACCAGTCTGATGACACAAAAATGGCTGCCTCAGTCCACAAAAAGGAGGAAGAAAAAGGGGTCCAACAGCGAGGAGGATGGAAAACCATGCCTTATATCATAGGTAAAATGATCCATCTTTTGGAGGAATTTTGTGATATATCTTTTCTCTGAAAACCCATTTTCTACATTGGAAACCCAATGGGTTTTTCTTATCATAAGGGGTCAGTCAGAATAATCTTGCGTCATGGTGATCTGGGATCATTCTAGTCCTAGGATGTTGTCACACTCTAGTGAAGTGAGCTTATGAAAGTTCTTCTTCTTCTGGTCTTTTCTCCACCATGTATCTTTCTCTTTTCTACATAGTTAAGTTTTCTTTTAGATCTGCAAGCTAGCTAAAAATTTTAAGTCCCACTTTATTGAATGAGTTGATTTCATTTTTGTGTGTGTAGGGAACGAGGCGTGTGAGAAATCGGCAACCATAGGTCTTCTGTCAAATATTGTGGTGTATTTAACCACAAAATTCAACATGCCGAACGTGGAGGCTGCGTTTGTTGTTAATGTATGGTCAGGGACAACCAACATGACCCCATTGCTAGGCGCCTTCCTCTCTGATTCTTACATCGGTCGTTACTGGACCATTGCCCTGGGCTGCATAGCATCTCTAATTGTAAGTCACTCTTACACCCACTACATTTTCTGCAATATGGTATAAAAATTTTGAGTCCCAAACAGCCTTACAATCTTTTTGACGTGTGTTACAGGGAATGATTCTTCTTAACCAGACTGCCATATTTCCTAGCTTGAGACCACCTCCATGTAATAATGGTGGGAATGGGTTGTGTGTGGGTGCATCGTCAGGTCAAAAGGCCCTACTTTATTCTTCCTTTGCAATGATGGCCGTGGGTGCAGGTGGGATAAGGCCATGCTCCATAGCCTTCGGAGCAGATCAATTCGACTACAGAAGCGAAAAGGGGAAGAGAAGCATTCAGAGCTTCTTCAACTGGTACTACTTTTCCTTCACCATAGCAATAATGATAGCGCTCACACTCATTGTGTATATTCAGGACAGTGTAAGCTGGAGTTGGGGACTGGGCATTCCGTCTGCTCTAATGTTCCTTTCGGTGACCTGCTTCTTCCTCGGTAAGAGGATTTACATTGTTGTGAGTCCAGAAGGAAGCTCCATCACAAGCTTTGCACAGGTGATAGTTTGTGCTATAAAGAAACGCCATCTAAGCTTACCTTCAGAGCAGGCCCGGGCAGAGGATTTCTACGACCCTCTTCCCATCAAAGGAAGCCTCAAGTCAAGGATGGTTCTAACCCACCAATTCATGTAAGCAGCTCTTTACTCAATATTTTTTTTAACGAATAAGTGTGTTATGTTTTATTAATAATTGATAATATATATTAAAAAAAGATTGTATGGATAGAAGATCACATCTTATAGTTTCATAGGGGCAAAAAGTCAAAAAAAAAAAATCATTGCATTAGTACTCACTCTTACTTTCACAATTCATATTCTTTTTGTTATATTTCGAAACTCCAACGTATAGCTAGTAAATAAGAGCGTCATTGTGGAATTTTCTTTATGATATTATAGTTTGTACTCGATAAGACATGATCCCTAATAGGCTTGTTAAGAACCTTTCAACTTCCCCACTAGACCAAGGGCCCATTGAAAAAAAGGTTTGATTTGAAATATAATCTTGATTATTCAATTTAATTCTTAAGTTAAAATAATTAATATCAAAATGGTGAATTTTGCCTCCTCAAATCTAAACCTTAACCTATATATTTTTATTCCAACTTAATTTTTCTTTTTCTAATATACACATTAAATATAAATTTAAACGAATTTATTAAATTAACTAGATGTAATTTAATAATTACAATCACCACCTAGTCCAAATACTTGCCTTTGGATAGGAGATAAGTCGAAACATAGTAATTCAATAGTTTGCATCTAATAGATTGTTAGAAGATTATATTTGATTTGTAGAACAATTGCAACTAAATGTTCTCATTCAAATATGCAATGGGAATAGGAAGTGATATAGAAATATTTGATAAACAAAATAGGAGAATTTCCAAAAGGAAGATAGTATTATATCTATTATTCATATTTATGCTTTTTATTTAAATTTTTATTAATATTTTTTTTAAATTTGTTTTTAAACTTTTTTATATAGTTCTAACCACAATTCTGTTCTAGCAATAATTATAATAATTTTATTATTATAGCAATTAATTAAGAATCATAATTTAACTAATAATTATAGTAGATTTAGTTATTTTGATTTAATTCTTGTTTGTATTTATTTAGTTTAAATTTGAAGTTAATATATTTTTAAAAATTAAAATAATAGAAATGCTTCGAATGAAAATCTTTTATTCTTAGAAATGTTAATATTTCTTAAATAATTTTATTTATGAAGAATGAATAATTATTGATAACTTCTTTTTCCACTATAATATTTTTCTCTTGCACCCTAAAAAGATTTTCTTGTTTATGGTATTTAAAAAAAAAAGTATTAATAAACTTTGTATGCTGTAAACCATTTTCAATAGAAGCTTTATGAATAGTAAAACATCACTCAACTTAAAAAAACAGTAAACATCAATCAACAAAAAAGTCAAAATTTTTTTTTTAAACATATAAAAAAATACACAATAAATATCAATATAATAACTACAAAGTCAAAAAAATATTTAAAAATGTGACCATTATTGACGGAGGAATCAACAAGCATGAGTATCTGATTTCGAATAAATCTCTAGTCCAAGAAACAATTAAACAAACCTGCTGATTAATCGTTGTGTTGAACTGATCTGTAATATTCAGGTTTCTGAACAAGGCTGCGTTAAAAACTGAAGAAGAGTTGAAATCAAATGGATCAGTGGTAGATCCATGGAGACTGTGCAGCCTTCAGCAAGTAGAAGAGCTAAAGTCAGTCATAAGAATTGTACCCATTTGGCTCTCTGGAATAAACATCCACGTCTGCGTGGCACAGCTCAACACATTCTCTGTATTGCAAGCCCTAACAATGGACAGACACCTGGGCAACAACTTCAAAATACCCGCGGGCTCATTCGGAATCTTCAATATGCTCACGCTCACTTTATTCGTACCATTCTACGACAGATTGATCGTACCATTCACCAGGCGAATGAAGAAGGGCGGAAATGGGATAAGCCTTTTGCAGAGAATCGGGGTGGGATATTTGTTGTGCATTGCATTCATGGCGTTGTCGGCGGTGTTTGAAAAAAAGCGGCGGAACGTTGCATTAAGCCACGGTCTTATGGAGAAGCCCAAGGCTGTGGTTCCCATGTCGGCCTTCTTTTTGGTTCCGCAGTATTCGGTGGCCGGGCTGGCAGAGGCATTCAGCATAATCGGACTCGTTGAGTTTTTGTACAGTCAGTTTCCGGAGAACATGAGGAGTGTGGCGGGTGCGCTTTTTTTCCTCAACTTGGGGATCGGTAATTATGTGAGCACCTTTCTGGTTGGTATCATACATCATAATACTGGGGGATCGGATGGAGAGAGTTGGCTTGGTCAGAATCTGAATAAGGCCAGACTGGATTACTTTTATTGGTTGATAGCAGGACTTGCAGCTCTTAATTTTCTTTACTTCCTTGTCTGCGCTCGCTGGTACATTTACAAAACTGTTCTCCCTAATCAAACAGAAACAGTCTCTGAGACAACATTAGAAAACAGCAAAAAGTTATCACCAGTGTGATCATTAGAGTTAGTGTGACAGTCGCGATTATAACGGACCATAACTGGTATGTTACTTGTTTAGTTTTAGTCGTTAAACTTGCTGTGTTTATATGTTTATAACTTATATTTAGATGCGAATGAAGTTTTTAGATCAGGTTGTTATGTATTGGAAGTGTATCTATTATTCTAATGACATGTTTTATATTGATTGAAGTCCACAATATTATTGGAGTTATGTTTTGTTATTTTAGATTTTTTTTTAATTACATAAGAAATAATTAGAAAAGCTGTTTCTATATTATATTCTGTGGTATTTCTTGTATCAATGTTTCAGATCGTATTTTATGATCCATCATCATGATGATTCAGTGTTATGTGAGAGAAATCATTCTGATGATGGATAGTGAAGTATGATGCAAAACGTCAATGCAAAAACTACTACACAATCTAATCCAAATACAATTCTTCCTAATCTCATGGATTGTAAAAACTTGATGCCTTTAAAGGAATAAATTTACTTCCTAAATCTCAATTTCTAAGGCCCCGTTTGTTTGCAGGAATTGGGAGTGACACTTCCCGGTTTTGGGAGTGACACTTCTCGTTTTTGCAAATCCGCAGTTTGTTTCTCTAAATTGCAATTCTGGATTTGTCAAGTAAAACCAGGTTTAGACACCAAAATGAGTGGCATCATCTTCCTACTAATAGATGGAATTAGAAATCATATCCTGGTTTTGATATAATAAGGTTTTGAGTCAAATTCCAATTCCCCAAGATGCAAAACCGGGATTTCAAAACCTGATTTTGTGATAATAAGGTTTTGAGTCAAATTCCAATTCCCCAAACAAACGGGGCCTAATAGTAGTTGTAGATATTACTCAACATTGTCCTACCCATGCTACTTTTTCATTTCTAAAATATGTTTATTTTTTTCCTTAAGAATTTTAAAATATATAAAAACTACATATAAATATTTTAAAAATATATATATGCTCTTATAACTTTAGAAGAAATCATAGTTTAATACCCTGTAACACTACATCTTTACCCTCTAAATTGAATTTCACACGAGCTTTTAAAAAAAAAAAAATCTCCCAAATAGTATATCCATTTCCCCATTAAGACTAGATTAATTTATGTTATGCCTATAATATAAAAGTCATCTTATATTCTATGTCTACCAAGGATAACCTCTAATTCTTAAAATTTCATAGTAAAAAGGAATAGATAAACTATATTACACTCAAATATTGAATCCTTTTCTAGAAACTAATCCATCATCAATGCAGTATTTAATCACTCCACAATCAATTGGAACTATAACTTTGTGACCTTGCAGGAGCTCCCATACTAAAATAAAAGATGATATTTAGAAGCACATAACAAAGAACTAAAAGTGCACCCTTTGAATATTCACTTTCTTCATTTAATTTAGTTTCATATTTTAAGTTTTGATTCTTCCTTAAAAATTACCATTATGTAATGCATGTGCCCTTTTCCAAAACAATTCTACCCATGTTCTATTATTTTTTCTTGATTGATTTGTTGTAGTTCATTTTTAGATACTTCATAGAAGTTACTCTTTGATAGCAATGCCATTTTTTTTATTTGAAGAAAAATGTTTTGAAAAGGTCCAAGATCTATACCTATATAGGAGAGTTTTCTTACACGAACTTACTTTTTACTATGAAAGTTTCTAACTTTAAAGTTTTTTCAATAAATTATTGAAAGGATTATGGATCAAATACTAATTTTGTTAAATTAGCCCTTCAATAAATTGAGCAATTAATATTATCTCAAAAATATTAAACACCATTACTAATAATCTTTGGAATTCTCCTATATATCTCTCTATTATCCATTCTCATTTTAATTATGGATAATCTCTAAAATGTTCTACTAGATCCTTTCTATATGATGTCACAATGAACCTTTTGCATAATTCACCATATATGTAGATATTAGTCTATGAACTTGGGCCAACCCATGCTACTACTATATCCTTCCAAGTGTGAGATTGTACATTTGATGGAATTATCTTTGATAATTTATTTTAATGAAAGGTACATGAATCTTTTGTAATTTAATCAAATGATAGGTATGTATATGATATTTGCACCCACACATTAATAGTATTCTTATTAGATCCAATAAATATAGATAATCTCAACTTACCCAAAGCTTGATGAGTTTGGTTTTTCTTTGCTAGGGTCCAAGATTCATTCTTGATTCATTTTGAATCCTCTATTCATATTTATGTAATTTGTGAGAAACACTACGATTCTTCCAAGGATATTCCTATATTATATATAAGAACTCATGATATTATCTTCCATTATATTTTATATTTCTTTAATGAAAACATCATCTTCCAATTTAATGAATGTGGGATCGATAGGTCTATCAACATACCCAGCCATGATTATTTGTGATTAAATCATTTCCTTGTTTATAATAATCTCTCTTTAATTAAATGCCTTCGAAATGTCTTAACAGTCTACCCAAGTTAGATTATTCACCCTCAAATTTGATGATAATAATTATGTGGTTTACATTCGCTAATTCTGAACTCTTAGGTGTTTCATCCTTGAGTTATTGAACCATGGTTTACATTTAACTAGGAAATTTAATATAAAAATAACCTCTCATTTCATAGTCTCTTCTCCTTGAATGATCTTCCTTTTATACCACTTTTCTGTAATAAACACAACCCTTCTTCCACACACCTTTTAAATTTTCATTAAAAATAAATTTTATGTAAAAAAAATATTGATGAGCAAAAATACACACAATCAATTCCAAAAGCACAAAGAAAAATAAAGTTTGTTAAATTCTTAAATTTTATATAATATTAACTATTCTCCATTGAGAAGCCCCTTTTATGGGGATGACATCACATGATTTAAAACATATATCTACATTATTAAAGTTTTAATCTAGTTGTGTTTCTTTCTACTTTTTTTTTCTTTTTAATTAAATAAGAAATACTGTTTTAAAAAAATATATTTTGAGAGATGAATCATTATGTGTATATTCTATTATGGTAATAATGAATTTTTTTATAGGTGATATAGATATAGATATAGATATTTATATATTTTACTTGCTATAGTTTCTCATATAATTGTATAATCAGAAAATGGAAGCACTTCCATGGTAGACTGGTTTAGCCTTCCAAGTAAGTGGTTTGGGGTCATGTCAAGCACCTTGAATGGGTTACTTACTTTGGTCTAGCTTTATCCCCCTGTTGTGCTCCATTTCCACTTTTTCCAACCTATTTCTGGCACCCCAGACTGAAAAACTAGGACTTTGACCTCAGGGTCAAGGTCAACCTTTTTGGGTCAAGGGTGACCTAGAACTTGACCAAGGTCAAGGTCAACCTAAACCTTGAACTAGGTCACAATCGACCTTTTCTAGGCCCAGGATTCAAATTTCATAATTTCAGGGTTTCCGGATGTCGGTCTTTGGAAAAAGTTAATTCCTGCTTCTAAGTCGGCTGTTTCGGTCTTTGAAATAATAAATCTTAAATTATATTTAATATAGGTCCTCTTCTAGGGGCATGGGTCCAATTGGAATTTAATTCTCCTATGTCGGCCTCTCTAGATGATTGTGCCCTAATTTTATATAAAAGGAAGCTTTCTCCTCTCATTTTCTCTAAAAACCATCATTATCCACATGAAGTATAATCATCATTGCAGTTCAAAGACTTGAAGAGTGAGATCCAAAGGTGAAGAAGCAAGATTTGAAGTAATCCAAGTAGCGCTTGAAGAATTCATCTATTCTCAACCACTTCTCAAGCACTCATTTTCATCAAGGAGATCCATTGGTGGCCATTGAAGGATTCAAGCTCCATGCAGCCCTCTTGTTGAAGATTTATCCATCCAAATTCATCCAAGCCTCTTCCAATTAAAGAACCCATTCAAGATTGGTGTTGAATATATACAAGCAATTTATTGAAGACATCCTACATTCTACATCCTTTTTGGTGCATACATACTTGTGGGTTCATGGATTCAAATCCGCCACAAAGACTTCTACAAGCAATGTGGATTTGTGCATTTAATTTTTATTTATTTATGCAATTTCAATTATACTTTGAGGTTAATTCCAAAACTGGGGGTTGACCAAGGCAAACCCCTCCCTCCCAGCAAACAAACCATTTTTCTTGCAAGTACAGGTTCAGAAAAGTGAATCAGGACAGAGATTTAGATACCCTTTTTGAAAAACTTTCGAGAGCCGAAAACAAAATTTTAGTCTGAGAATTTTTAGGTCGATTCTTCCCTAGGGCGCAATCAAAAATTTTGGGTCAATGGTGACATTGACTTGAGGGTACAAATCAAAACTATTTCAAAATGGAAAAAGATTTCTTGGTTTTGTTTGTCTCTGCGTTTCTATTCTAGATCCGGTCTCAGATTTTCCAAAAACTCAACACAGGCTTCAGAAAATAGCATTCTTGAGATCTACAATATTTCAAGGTTAGTATATTTCTCCTATTCATTTCAATTAAGGTTATCAATCTTTCTACATTTATTGCACATTCAAATTAATAAACGGGTACTTAAGATCTTCCTTTTTATCCTTATTTCCAAATGATTGATTCTTTTATGCATTGATCCTTTCATTTTGGATTAATCAAATTGGATCTTTCATTTGTATATCTAATGATAGAATGAGAGCATGTTATTTACCCCCTACATTTCAATAAACAAACAAATCAAATCTTTTAAATGTAATATAGGATAATAGCAAACCCTAAAAATTCAAACAATCTCCATTTTCTTATATTACATTTTGGTGAACCCACGATAGACAACTCTTTCTTTTTGGTGTTAGATTTACACCTTTTATGTTATATCTTGCATGCATATTAGATTATCTTTCTTTTATGTTCTTTCATTTAGATTTCAAAAAATTAAAAGAAAAATCTTGTATTTCCTAAATTAGTTCATTTACATTGCATTGGTGTATGAGCTTTACCACTTCTAGTCCTACTTATAGTATCCCGGTTAGAAGAAGCCGTAGATTTATGGGTTCTTTTGATCCTGAGTCTTCCTCTCCTTTCCTTAGGATCCCAGATGACAACTCGATCACTCATGATTCCAATCTTTCTATGGAGGATAACTCTTCTCACTCATCTCATGATGAGGATGATGCTTTAAGAGTTCCTCCTGAACAAGTGCAAAAACTTTCAACCGAACTTGATAAAATGGGAAATTGGCTTATTCAAGAATACCATAATCAAGATTCCATCTAAGCTATAGAGGCCTTTAAGAAAGTCCTTCGTGATAGTGATCAAGGTGTTAATCTCTTGCGTAGTATCAAGTTCATCTTGTGCATTTGAATGTTAAACCCTTAGCTCAAGAGGCTCAAGATCTAGGATTTACTCCTCCTATCACTAGTGAGGGACCTTCTTCTATTCCTTTACCTAGCATTCCTACTTACACTCCTCCTTTGATGAATACATCTCTCCCAATTTCATCTATTCTTGTGAGTGTTCCACCGGTATCTCTACCTACCTCACAACCTTCATATCATAGTGTACCTTTTAATTATACTAATCCCCTTCCAACTCTGGTTCCAAATTTTCCACCGGTTGTGTCTTCCATTACTGCCGCTTCCTACACTTTTCCTAGTGTTCCTAATGTTTCTATGCCACCTATGTTTTCTGATGATTCCACAATTATTAGTTTGGCTCAAACTGTGTCATCTTTACAACAATAGCTTGCATCCTTAACTCAATTCAAGTTTAGCATTCCTACATGTGACATGGGTAGTCCTTTATCCCTAGACATTATTCATGCTACTGTTCCTCAATAAGCCGATATGCCTCATCTTGTGAATTACAATGGTAAAGGTGATCCTGTTACTCATGTTAAAACATTTCAAATCCTTTGTAGTGATTATGCTCATGACCATAGGATTTTAGCTAAACTATTTGCTAGAAATTTTCCTGATAAGGCTTTGCAATGGTATTTTTCTTTACCTCCTTATTCCATTGATTCTTTTCCTAAACTTTCTAATACCTTCATTCAAAAATTTCAAAATAAAATTGGTCCACAAGTTTCCTTAACTGATTTAATGCATTGTAAACAAAACATTAAGGAAAAATTGACTGATTTCATTGGTAGATTTAAGAATTTGTATGCTCAGATTTCTTATCATGTTCCTGTTATTGATATTCAACATATTTTTATTTCAAATTAAAAAAAGGATATTAGAGATAAGATTCTGCTTACTGAATTTACCTCTTTTCAACAACTTTGTGCAACACTTCATCATTATCAATCACAAGTGAGTCAATTTGAGAGGAACACTCCAATGGCTCCTGTTCCAGTTGATAAGAGTGAAAATGCTCCTAATCCTAATCAATTTCAAAAACCTAACAACTATATCAAGATTAATAAATAGACGAATGCGGTTGCTGATCAAGTTGTTGTTAATCTCACAATGCCACTTCTGCATCCACTGCTTTCTGTATGAAACGTACATTTACTCCTCTCTCTGAATCTTTACATTCTATTATGAGTAGGATTTTAAGTTCTAATATGATTACCTTACCTCCTATTCGACCTCTCCTTCCTACTACCATAGCTTCAAAATCCTTTGATTCTAAAGCTTTTTGCCAATACCATTGCCAGAATGGAAATGATATAGAAAAGTGTTATATTCTCTAAAGCATAAAGTTTAAGAATTAATCAATTCTAACGCTTTATCTATTGATAATTTTGATGGTAATGGGAACAAGTCTGTCTCTCCTCCTAATCAAAACCTTCAAATCTATATGAATCCTCTACCTACACATGATACTAATACCATCACTCAACCATCTTCTATGGATATCCTTTACGATTCAAAGATGGGTGATCTTAATCACATTGTTAATCATGTGGACAACATTGTTGGATCTCCACCTATTTTTCAAGATCCCTTGCCTCCATCTCAACTTCAAGTTCCACCTAAACCTCAGAAACAAACTAAGGATAATCGACCTCGGGAACTTTCAATTACCTTTGATGATTCTGAGACTATTATGGCTCCCGATGGTCCTCTTTATATTTATGCTAGGATTGCTAAGATACCTACGTGTGGTTTTCTTGTTGATCCCACATCTTTAATAAATGTCATTACTAAGGAAAATGTTTTTTATGAAAAACTTACAACGTGACTGTTATGATCCATTAGATGCATGGATCCAAACTTGTAATGGTTTTCTCTATCCTGCACTTTGTTCTATTAACTTGCCTGTTGAACTTTGTGGCAAGGTTGTAGATACTAATTTCATTATCGTTCCTACTTCTAATCAATTTCAAGTCAAATTTGGTTTTCCTTGGATAACTGCTATGCATGCTATTGCTTCTCCTATTCATAAATGTCTTAAGTTCATTCATAATGGAGAAGTAAAAATGATTAATCATAGTTTTTATTAACCTTCTAGGCCTAGAGATTGTGCTACTCTTAATTTATTTTGGTCGTCATTACCTAATTCATGTCCTCCTCGCCCTGACAACCTTTTTCGTTCATATCAAGCCTATAAACATCGCAATATAGTCGATTTAAGCATGCCTCAGATAGATCTTAACTGTGGTCGTTTTCCCACTCCTATACCTCCTTTATCTATTACTTCTCACTCTATTACTCAACTTCCCAGTGTCGCTTCTCATCCTACTGTGAATCTTACCAATCGTCCTATAGAACCCGTGAAGGAACTAGTGGTTATTTCTCCTAGTTCTCCACATGTGTCAAACAAAGAAAAATGTAATAAATCTACTAATGAACATCTTAAGAGCGTAGAGCTAATGCTATGGTTTGTGCTTCTTTTCTTTGAAATTCTTTACCTTCTTTTGACCAACCTATGCCTGATGTTTTGGAAGAGGTTAATATTCACAATGATGTTAAGATGAATGAGTATGATGATCCTATTCGTATCTTAGATCCCATTTTAATTAATCTTGATAAGGAGGATACTATAGATGATCATATTAGGGTAAAAACACAATAATCTGTCACCCTTTTATAAAGGAAAAGGCTAACAAAATCAAGGTTGTTCAACTTCAACAGTTTAAAAGTGACATTTATGTTTGGAATTTGAAGATGATGTAAACTAATAAAATGTTTTAAAATAGATGAAGTTAATGATTAATATTTTTAATATTTTTTTGAATAAGTTTTGATATGTTTTTTTAATTTTTAAAGACAATTTTTCAGTTGCAGAAACATACTGAAAATTAGGGGTCTAGTTCCCGCCAAAAAATTATATGTAAATAAACATTTTTTCCCCTAATTTAAAAATATGTTATAGATGACATATATATCTAGTGAATGAAAAAATAAAAATTGGTTTGTGACCTATATTTTCTCTTTTATAACAATTCAAATTCCAACTCACCTAAAATTGACAATTTTCATCTCCCACCATATTTTTCATAACAAATATATCCCAATCAAAAAAGGAAATATATATTCTTGAAGAGGACTCTCTCTTCTAGTGCACCATATGTTTTTCAAATTTATTTAATATGTTTTACTATTTTTTTCCTTTCTTCGAATCAACATCTCCTTGATAGTTAAAATACCTACTTGCAATATTTTTTTAATTATAATAGAATATGTCTAATTAAAACACTATAAAATCTATAAGAGATATTCCTGACTCTGATCTCTACAAAAGGGTATTTTTGTATTTTGTTAAAAATATCATTAAAAAGACTTAGAGTTATTGCAACGTCACTTTTCTGAAATAATTTTATTTCTATGGTAATTGGACTCAAAGTGGTATAAAACATGCATTTAATATACATTTCCAATTGGAAATGTTAAAGCACTTATCTAACTTAACTATAATGAATCTAGCTAGACCATATGTTTGACCAAAATTAATTTTTAGTTAGAAATACTAAAATTTAGCTGTGCTGATAAGTTAGCCTAAAAGGTGACAGATTATTGTGCTTTTAGCCATTAATCTTAGTGATGAATATGAGACCATTGATCTTGATACTGACTTACCACATATGCTTTCAACTCAATTGACAATTACACCTAGTATCAAGCAATGTGATTCTCAAGAGGATCCTTGTTTGGAACTGGCTATTATTCCTACTGTATTAGATATAGTCCCTCTTGTGAGTTTCCCACCTTCCCTAAATGATATAAACCAAGATGGGGAGGGTAGGTGATGTGCCTGATTGGCTTATCCTTCATGGTATCCCTTTTTTGTGTTTGCATGATGTACTGTGCTTCTCCCATAATATGTTTGCTAAATGTTTGTTAGACTCTTTTATATGACCCTTGTTACTTTGTTGGTGCAAGGTGATAAAGGAATCAAACCTGTTGTATAATTCCTCTATATGTATCTCTACTCTTCTATATGTTGTACTTGTGCTATTTTTCGTAAATGTTTTCCTTGTGTAGTCCACTTGGATCTGTGACATGGTAGCATTGATTCTTTTTGGTCTCCATGTTGTGGTCCAAACAGACTCTTCTTCATAACTCTTGAGTTTTCTTTCCTTCATTGTGATTGTAGTTCTACTTTCTTTGGGGAATGATGTCAATTCATTTGCAATAATATAATATCTATATGTACATGTTATCTTATGATCATACTGACTCCACAATAGGTAGATGTCTTCTGTGTTATTTGTATGTCTATGTGATATTTCCCTTGAGTTGTCTTTGTTTGGGGGCATCTCATAGTGGAAACGTAATCAATAGAGTTGTTTATGTTTCCTTCAAAGCCATTGCTTCTATTAAAGTGTTAGCAATGACTTTAACATGGGGGCATACACTCTACTCACTTTTTGCACACACGCACATTCAAAATATTTTTGAAACTTAAATTTTTTTCCCTTTATAGATTAAAGACTAATCCTTAAAGCATGAACATTTTACTTTTTAGGATCTCTTGATCCCTCCAGTTTAAATTTACATGGATCTCTTGATCCCTCCAGTTTCAAATTACAATGTTTTGATCCCTTAGGTCGGAAGGTGTCCTTAAGAACGGATCTCCTTGATGGGTTGACTAGTGAGTAGCCACATTCACTTGGAGGTTCAACTCCATCTTTCTAGTTACACTTTTTCCTTGTGTGGTTCACAATGGGACATAAGTTCTCATTGGGCGAGATAATCATACCCTCTCTCTCTTTCTCCTTAAATGGTGATGTCTCTCTTATCATGATATTAGGGTTGATAAAGAATTAAGTCCCTTGGGGGATTGAGGATTTCTTTGTCCCTTTTGATTCCAATAATATTATCTATTCTTTATGATCTCCTTTACCAAGAGTTTGTATTGAGTCCATACTCTTACTAAAGTGGGGGCTAAATGTATGGTAGGAAAATGGAAGCAATTCCATGGTAGACTGGTCTAGCCTTCCAAATAAGTGGTTTGGAGTCATGTTAAGCACCTTGAATGGGTTCATGACTTTGATCTGCCTTTATCCCCCTATTCTGCCCCATTTCCACTTTTTCCAACTATTTCTGGCACCCAGACTAAAAAACTAGGACTTTGACCTCAGGGTCAAGGTCGACCTTTTTGGGTCAAGGTCAACCTCAACCTTGACCTAGGTAAAGGTCAACCTTGACCTTGACCTAGGTCACAATCGACCTTTTCCAGGCCCAGGATTCAAATTTTAGAATTTTAGGGTTTTTGGATGTCGGTCTTTGGAAAAAGTTAATTCCTGCTTCCGGGTCGGCTGTTTCGGTCTTCGGAACAAAAAATACTAAATTATATTTGATATAGGTCATCTTCTAGGGGCATGGGTCCAATTGGAATTTAATTCTCCTATGTCGGCCTCTCTAGAGGATTGTGCCCTAATTTCATATAAAAGGAAGCTTTCTCCTCTCATTTTCTCTAACAACCATCATTATCCACATGAAGTATAATCATCACTGCAATTCAAATACTTGAAGAGTGAGATCCAAAGGTGAAGAATCAAGATCTGAAGCAAGCCAATTAGCCATGGAAGCATTCATCCATTCTCAAGCACTTCTCAAGCACTCATTTTCATCAAGGAGATCCATTGGTGGCCATTGAAGGATTCAAGCTCCATGGAGCCTTCTTGTTGAAGATTTCTCCATCCACATTTATCCAAGCCTCTTCCAATTCAAGAACCCATTCAAGATTGGTGTTGAAGATCTACAATAAATTGATTGAAGACATCCTACATTCTACATTCTACATCCTACATCCTTTTTGGTGCATACATACTTGTGGATTCACAGATTCGAATCCGCCACAAGTACTTCTACAAGCAAGGTGAATTCAAGTTCATTTACTCTATTTTTATTTATGCAATTTTAATTATAATTTGAGGTTAATTCCAAAACTGGGGTTTGACCAAGGCAAATCCCTTCCCCCCAACAAACAAACCATTTTTCTTGCAGGTATAGGTTCGGAACAGCGGATCGGGACAGAGATTCAGATACCCTTTTCGCAAACTTTCGGGATCCAAAAAAAATTTCAGTCTGAGAATTTTTAGGTCGATTCTGTCCTAGGGTGCAATCAAAAATTTTGGTTCAATGGTGACATTGACTTAGGGTACAAATCAGAACTGTGTCAGAATGGAAAAAGATTTCTGGTTTTGTTCATCTCTGCGTTTCTATTCCAGATCCGGTCTCAGATTTTCTAGAAACTCAACACAGGCTTCAGAAAAAAACATTCTTCAGATCTGCAATATTTCAAGGTTAGTATATTTCTCCCATTCATTTCAATTAAGGTTATCAATCTTTCTACATCTATTTCACATTCAAATTAATAAACGGGTAGTTAAGATCTTTCTTTTTGTCCTTATTTCCAAATGAATGATTCTTTTATGCATTGATCCTTCCATTTTGGATTAATCAAATTGGATCTTTCATTTGTATATCTAAGGATAGAAGGAGAGCATGTTATTTACCCCCTACATTTCAATAAACAAATAAATCAAATCTTTTAAATCTAATATAAGATAACAACAAACCCTAAAAAATCAAACAATCTCCATTTTCTTATATTACAATAATTATGGGTTATATTTTTAATTAAAGATAGCTATATTATTTAATAAAGAATCTTATGTCTCATTGGAGTTGATGAATAACAAGGAGTATTTTATAATAAGGCTATCATGTGATTTGGAACTTTCATTTTTTATGCAGGTAATGGTGGGAGTATTAGTTTCTATTTCAATAGTATAAGAGATATTTTTAATCAAAATTAAAATCATGAATATCTTGTATTACTATAAATTAGAAGAATAGTCAACAATATGGAACATTTAAGGAATTATATGTAATTATATAAATACACACTCCCTTTAGAAAGAGGATTTCGTACCATCATTATTTAAGATTGCTCATAATAGGTGGTCAATTATTATGGGAAAAAATGGATTATGTATATATTCAAGCAAGGCATATAATTGTAATCATAGTAAATGTCTAAAAGCTAACAAGATGCATCAAGATTGAAAATGTATGATTTTTTGAATAAAATGAAGAAGTTGCATATTTTATTGCAAAACTATTTAAGTATCAATAATGTAGATAGGGCACAAACCTCTATCAAGTCAATTCTATTTGCATGAATTTTCTAAATTAAAAAAATGAGTTATTGATGAAGGGAAAGGTAGGAGAATCCCCAATAGAGATGTCCTAACCCCAGAAAATAACCACACAATGAAAAAAATAAAAAAATAACAACACAGAGATTTAGATCCACACAATGCAAATACTCATAATAGAATCATCATATTTCATCCAACATGCCTGGCTGTAAGGCCTTCCTGGTTACAGCCAAATACAATGCAATTACAAGAGGAACTCCACAAGATCTCGCAAGATCCAAACCAAACTGTAGCCACACTATGGTAGAAACCTCCAGGAAGATCCAAACTTGTGCTCGCAAGCCCACCAAGCAATCTCCTTGTTTCCCAAGCCACAGCTACTAGATCCTCTCAAAACTCGCTCCTCTGCCTCTTCCTCTGCTCTAGGATGGATGAATAATGACTAAAGACTTCCCCCACAACCCCTACTTATACCAATCTAAGCCACAGGTTGGCCCAAAACATAAATTAAATACAAACACATAAATTAAATGCCACAAGTCGGCCAACAACAACAATTAAATGCCCAAAATTGATGTCTTAGTAAAATCGCGATATCTCCTAGATCCGGATGAATTAGTACTCATTCTTCGAACCGTAGGTAGAAATCTAGGCCCTCTTCAATCCCTAAAATTTTCATCCTCTAAATATTTGTGGAAAATTACTTATACGGCCTGTAATAGGCACCGAATTCCTAAGCAAGGCCGAGCTCCTCCCAGTCCATGCCAAGCAACCAAGACCATGCCAAGTTCCATTAAATACATCAAAACCAATTAC
>MU223143.1:635034-645794 GCA_018584345.1 Thuja plicata
ATATATATACAATTAAAAATGCTTATGTCAGAGTTGGGCACAAATATATAAACATAGAGATTTACATCTTGCTATATAAATATGGATTCACATATGTAAATACATATTAATATATATTCAGATATTTAATAAAATATAATATCTAATCTGTATACATCCAAGGTGAACTTTTTTCTCCTTAGCCTATTAGGTTTCGAAGAAGATTCTTCCCCTTTCAAAATACGTCACTTCACATCCTTAAACCTGAAGTAATTTAAAGCCTAGAATCTAATTGATACCGCTTCATCTTTCAGGGCTATTCATCTTCGGCCCTTCCCTATTTAATCCTCACTCTTGGCATCGATTGATTACACCTTGGCTTCCCCTCTGAACTATTCTTCTTAATCATGTCGACTCCCATAAAGTTGAGAGGCCTCAAGGTGCAAATTGCCTTTAAAGGACCTATAACTGGGAAGAGATTAGAAAACATCCTCCTATCTTCACACTTTCTGGTTATCAGAGCGGTATATAGGGTGCTGGGTAGGGACATTATTTTTAACTCAAAAAAATATAGAGTTAACTTGGACATCCCTGATCTATTTTTAGCTGTTGCCTTCCATGTAGATACTGATAAACTTCAGATAGGCACTTTATGTCGAAGGCTATTCAAAAACATCTACTTAGGGGATCTGGATAAAGCCTTGGCCAACATCAAAAGTGACTTGACCATCCCCAAACCATGTTTCTATGATTCCCTGATCATTGGAGGAAGATCAGTCCCAACTTACCCCATTCTGGAAATTGAAGATATAGAATATCTTGTCAGCTGGGCACCAATTGTAAAAAGGAACCTGAACTTTCTGCTCTATTTTTGTCATGTCTATGCATCAGACACTCCAAATTGGATTGACAACTATATTTTGGAGGATCAAGTAAGCACTTGGGAAAATGATGATGAGCTAAGCTGTTGTATCGAATTGCTTAGCCTGCCAAGACACCGTAACGTCAGCAATGAAGACATCATCTTAGATCTCTAATTTGTAAAAGATAAATGAATAAACTCTCAAAGTCATTTGATTCTCAGTACTAACCTTCTATTTTGCATTTGAAGAGATCTTGTAGCGATATAAAATTGCCCTCAAGGCTCACTCTAATGAAATATGGGAAGCAATACCAGTAAACAAGAACAAAAACTAAATAGCACGTTAGACATATTCTGTCAATAAAAGCACATACTTTAAAACATATATGATATATACATACAAATAGATATAGATATATAAAGATATTTTCATAGTCAAATATTTAATGGAGAACTTATCTAGATACATCAAAAATACAAATAGGCAAATAGGGACAGATTATATATATATATATATATATATATATATATATATGCATTTAAGACAGAGTAAATATACATGTTCATTTATTCCTACAATAAGGCACTCCTTTTTCAACACTGTATAGCCTCACACACCTTAAAAATCACAATTAATTTAATAATGCTGCATCCGTAGAAAATTCTAATCACAATTGAAATATACTAACTTAATTCAATTGAAATAATCCTTTTTAGAATAGATGCTGAAATTTTGAAACAGAAAATGATTTTATTTACGTTTGAACCCTCTTTGGTTCAAACAAGGCTAACCAATTTAGTGAATTAAGTATGGGGATCAAAGTTCTTGTTTTTGTCTTCCTTTCTGATTTTGCAGGAATACTAAAACTGAATGAAGATATAGATTCATGAACACCACGGGATACTGCCTCTTTGAGTTACACATATGCCTACAGGATGGAGCTAGCATAATAATGCCAAGAACAAGATTTTTGTACTTATTGCTTATTGAGTATTCTAAATATTCTGAATTGTTGTGAATGAAGGTATGCCTTCATCTTTTTTGTAAATGAGGGAATGCCCTCATATCTGCTTCTGTAAACTTTCATAATCTGGACTTAGGTCCCGGGCTAGACTGGAGGTTTTCTTCTCCATTCTTTCCTACCAGTGCCCGCATCGAATGGAGATTTTTGTACTAATTTATTGAAATTAATAAAATATTTGGCCTAGGTCTTTTACCGATCAAAAAAGAAAAAAAGAAAAAAAAAGACTTCAAATATGACGAAGCCTTTCACAAAGGAAAAAGAGGCCTAAAATAAGTTTTGGATGAACTCAATATTATGTAGCCATTTAAAAGGAAGAGACTAACTAGATAAATAATTCTAAAAAAAATTATAGAAAGAAAGTTTCAATTTTTTTTAATGTTCTTATAGATTTTTCTAAGGAGCTTCATATCTGATGATTTTTAAAAAAAAATCTATAGGTGATTTATGAGATGATGAACCAATATAATTTGTGGGGTATTATAAGAATAGATTTATGTCACTTGTATTAGCTTACACATGAAAGTGTTTGCGTGTAGAGGCCAGTAGTGAAAAACATAAGCGTTCCAAAGGATGGAACTAGGGAAGGAACAAATAGAAAGAAAGTTTCAAAAAGACTAAGTCAGTACAATCCAAATATGACACATAGAGGACACTTGTGGAAAATCAAAAGAGACATAACAAAAAATATGACCATGTCACAAGATATGTAATTATTTTCATACATGCACTAAATGCTTGAGATATGTAGAATTGATAACAATGAAGAGAGAATAATATCAATATAAAATATAGATACATATACAAGAGGCTATATAAACTCAAAATCAATTTAAGTATTGATTTCAATTTGTGGGAAAGAACTTTGTCTTGTGTGTTTGATAGGATAAAATGACATGGATATGGGAATATGCTCTTCTTCCTTGTGAAGAATCAGAAATCCAGACACCTAATTTTCCAATCCTCTTTACTGCATTTCACCTATTAGTTGGGCCTGCCGATGAGGAAAAAATCTCCTGGGATGACCCATGTGAGAACGAGGTGTGAGCCACACCACTCCAACTCACGTTAAAAAAATTTACTCTTTGGAGTTAAAGCCTTGGGAGTCGGTTGACATTTGAGCTTACACATGGCTTACATCTAACACAAAGTAGGGCCTAACAGTCCAATCACATTCACATGATTTCTTGTGCCAAGACGCTCTATGGGGTTAGCAGCCTAAATCATGCTTGCACGGACACAAATAATACAATCAAATGGAGACCCTTACTAGAAATTCTAGGCATAAAAGATACCCCAATCACCCTGAAAAGTTGATAATCTTTGTGCAAAAAGGATAGTAACCTCCCCAAGATACTCGGTATTTCATGCCCTCACTTGCGTTTGGAGCCATATAATATGAGATCATGACTAGAGCCATTGTGTGCTTGGTGATGGTTGTATTCTGATAAGCATTTGAGTGTGTACATGAGCCTCCAAGAAAATATTTTCATGATACATCATTGAGTAGGAAAAGGTGTGTTTGCTTCTTAAATAAACATGCTTGATGTGTCAAAATTGAAATGAAAAGATAAATCTCCCCAAACGAATTAATTATTTGACAATCACAGACATTTGAACTACCTAAAAACGCTCTGGAATTCATCAGACAGACTCTGGAATTGAAAAAATCTTTTTATTTCCCATAAGAAGTGCCAAACTTAAGTACTTTTCCATCAAGAGGTTGCATTAGGGATCCTAGGTCACATCTGGTTAAAATAGAGTCACATTTGGTGAACACAATTACTTTTGGTATATCCTGGCTTGCATATGGTGAACAGGATCACATTTGGGAAGAACACAATCACATCTAGTAAAAGCTATGGACAACACTAGTGATGGAATTAGAAGGCTTAATTTCATGGTATCCAAAGGGCAATTACCCTTCGTCCATGGTCAATATTAAGTCAAATAAGTTTGGAGTACAATATCATTGAGAGGGGGAGTGAATCAGTGGTATATCAATTTAATAAGATCTTAAATATTCTTTATAACATACCAAATGTGAATACTTTAAGAACCTTTTTTATTAACTTAACATGGTCAACTATAGTGTATGTGAACTTAAATGGTAATGAATAGGTATCCATGCAAATCAATTGAGCTTAAATATTGAATGGAACATGATGAGCATATTAACATGAGATACAAACACATAAAATATAACAAAAAAACATAACACAAGAGATCTCCTGAGTGGAAACCCTCATAGGCAATAAAACCACTTGAAATGCCTCACTAACTTATCTGAAAATGCTTTTTAAAAATACCTCACTAGCTGTGTTGTCTCATTGAAAAATATACCTCACTAGCTAATGCATGTGTCTCACTGACATAAATGCCTCACTGGCCTTGTCAAGAACTTTTTGGACTAACAATGCCTCACTGGGCTTACAATGCCTCATTTTAACAATATCTAATTCCTACAGAGTTAGGATATCTAAACAAGAATAGTAATCATACTCAAATACAATAACAATATCCTTAGCTAGATATCTCTTATTATGAAAAAATAGGTGCACAATAGAACTGATGAAGATTTCATGAAGTATCAATTTCATCTTTCTATACATACTTTTCATCTTCAACATCATGTATATATAATATATGTCAAACTAATAAACCAACTATAATCTCAAACGGATTTGAAATTTTTTTCACAACTATCTCTGAATATTTACTCATGTCTAATAGGTAAAAAACAAAAAACAACTGATTTCCATTTTCCTTTTAAGAAATCACTTAACTCTCTGATCAAACGTACCTGAGTAATCCTTATAAAAAACTGATTGTCTTTCTTTAATGAGTTCCTTTATCTCATATCAAAACTATAGATCATAATCAATTTCTTTTTGAATAGATACCCTAGTTTCCAAAATTAAATCACCAAAATAAGAGTTTTTTCTAAGTAATAAACTAAATCTATCATCAAATACATGCTTAGCTATTTATTAATGAGAAACAATCTCATCATAAAAACCCAAGACTCCTCAATGCAACGAGTTATACTTGGAAAAAAAAAGTAATAGACCCAACACAAGGGTTATAACAATAAAAAAGTAACTCGAGGGTTTTAAAGAAAGTGCACAAACTAATAAAAACCCTAACTCAGGTTTGAAGAAATTAAATAGAATGAACAAGTGCCCACTAAAATATTACCCACAGTTTATAAAGATTCTGAAACATAATATTTATCTTAACAAGAAACTTACCAAGTTTGTGGTCTAACGCAAATTACTACACAACTCACATATGTATCTAATAAACAAATATACAATGAAATATAGCTAGAGTTAAGTGCATTTGTATTTGTAATACGGCAAAGATTACATAAAAACAAAGCATTCAGACACAATACCACAATAGGGATAACTAACAGTGATAAGTTTAACAAAAACAAAAAAAAATACTTAACACACAAAATAAATCTCAAGCCCTTGTCCAATAAAATAGTGCTTAACAGAGAAATCAAGAAACGAGGACACCTATAGATGCAATTGTAGAAATATTTTCACAATTGCGTAAAAGATGCAATTTGAATCCCCTCAAAATCTTTCCTCAAACTCTTCATACCTATGTTGAAACTGTAAAATCTTGGATTATGTTAATGATAATCTTGGGTCATGGTTAACCAGTGCCCTAATTCAAAACCCCCAAAATACTATCAGTAACTTAAATTTAAAGAGCAAGTGAATGTCCTAGTTGTCAAACCCCAACTCAAGACTTAATATTTGGCCACAAAATGGAAGTATATATTTGAACTTAAAAAGACTTGAACTATATTTAGTTGATCATATTTTTGTCATTAATAAATAAAGTTATTGATCTCTCAAGAACTTTCAGAGTCACCAAGATAAACTTTTAAGTCATCTCATTATAAGTTGCCCATTGAATATGCCTATTTCATTAGGCACATGAAACACATTCAATCTCCATATCAACTATAGATTATAAAAAAATTTGATAGATATAAATAATATATATGAGAAAATTATTCATTACAAAATGAACATCGAACCAAAAAGTTGCCATCTTCATAATGTGATGAAAGCATGTCCACATTGTGAAATGTTTGCATAACACCATAATCATAATCTCTCTTTACCTCTGAACCTTACTTATGATCCATGAATGTCAATTACTATTGTAAAAATAATCATACTGATAAAGAATAACAAATGTGCAAAAAGACATCATATTGTTGAACCATAAATTGATTCACAAGTATCAAGTTTTGTACATAGCACAAAGCAAATTCCATATAGAAAACTGATCATACTCAAAATGATTACTAAATGTACCGCATGTATCATGAGTCATGTAATCAACTAAATCACATTTTGATCAAATTTAATCCAATGTGTAACGTGATTAAAGTATCATATATACTGAATGAATATGTTGATCTAATGCAATAAATATGTTGATCAACTTATTGTGAAGTATACTGAACTTCTTATCAACTGAATATGGGATGCAAAATGTTCAAAGATCTAGAAATCAAGTGCAATGAATATAATAATTATATGAATGTGAAATGACCCATGTCCCATACATACTCATCAACTAAATGTATATACCAAACTAATTTATCATTAATAAAATCAATTAGTGATCAAATAGTAATCTGAATGTAACTATGATCAAACAATGAATGAAGGCATGATAAGCTGAAACAAAACTAAACCATATGATCAATGAAGTGAAACTGAATGATGCTAAACTGAATGATGCAACTATAATCACCTTTCAACTATGATAAACTATAATATTACCACCATTATTCTCTGATGCAACTATGAATGATCCTTAACCTTTCTTAGTGGTTTTGGCATCAAGGAGAATATGGAGAGGAGTAACACTAATAAGGCTAAAAATATGGACACAGGTGTTCAGAAGAGAGTAGAGTTCCTTCAAAGGACATTGAATCTAACACAAAGGATAAAGAGAAGAACATGCCATGCCCTTTTACAAGGCTTCGTAATAAAGATACGGGTATGACCACTGTAGATGGTATAATTAGGAAGGTGAAAAACATCAATGTTGATATTATTCAAAAGAATGACCATCTTGTGAAAAATTTATATTGTTTGGGTTTCCTTTTTTTTCTTGGTTTTGGCATCTGTTTAGCGTGAAGGTCTTGATTAGTCTTTGTTTAAGACTATTTTTGTTGTTTTATTGTTAAACTTAGGGTTTTGGTCCCTATAAAACCAATTTTCCCTTTAATAAAAAACTTCCTCTTTCATCTTATCATTAAAAATATTTTTCCCATTTATCAACATCACTTTACTATTACCACTTTGATTGTCATCTTTTGTCTCTTTTAAAGGCAACATAGTATGTTTGACATTATTTTTCTCAATGGTCTAGGTTTTATCTCTTTCGTCATGCACCACCTTCTTATCAAATTTCCATGGTCTACCAAGAAACACATAGCATACATCCATAGGGATTACATAACATAATGCACTATCCTTATATCTACCAATTTGAAATTTAACAAGGACCTAATCATCAACCAATAATTGGTACTAGTTTTGTAACCAAGAAACTCTATATGGTGTAGGATGTTTAGTTTCCTTGAGGCCTAATTTTTCTACCCTTTTTTTGCTACAAGATTATCTATACTACCACTGTCAATAATTAATTTACAACTCTTACCTTGTGCCTTATATTTTGTTCTAAACAAATCTCTTCTCTAAACTAGTTCTTGACTTCTTGCTAGTGGATTCAACAACACCATTTTAAACAACAATAATTCTCTTGTTTTAGGTTCCTCTCTGTGATGGGGAGGTGATCCGACACTTTCTTAATCCTCATGTACAATGTGATTTCTCCTTACTAGCCTTATATGTTCTTGTTGTAGGAACTTCGGACACTCCCAACTCTTATGACCAACATACTGATCAAACGCTTAAAATATTTGCCAAGGAAACCTCTCTTTCTATTTCCACATCCTCTCCTTGATATCTCTTTCTCTTTGGTGTTTTTTCTCATTTCTTTACTCCATGCAGGCTTGATTTATTCTTCTTTAATCAACTTACCCTTACTGCTGCTTGTTTGTTCCTTCTTAGTTGTAAATCTTCCCCAACTTTTGGTGTTGTTTAATTGCCTTCTCGCTAATTTCTCCTCATCCTTCAATGCATATTAATAGGCTTCCTCCAATATAGTAGTCTGAATCATGCTCATCTCATCCTAGATATTAAACTATAAGCCATTTACATAGGTCGCCACCTTTTCCTTATCAATTTCCTAATTTTTTTATTGAATGACCAACTTGTAGATTTCCTTCGTGTATTCCTTTACACTCATATCCTTCTATTTCAGATTATGCAACTTCTTGAATAATTCCATTTCATATCACCTGGAATAAATTTTATTTCAATTTAAACACCATTTGACTCCACCTTTTTATTCTCAGGTCTCCACTCACTATCCGACCTCTTTGCAATTCTTTCCACCATAGTGAAACATGTTTTTTCATCTTCATTTGGGATACCTTGGATCTTTGCAAATCTATAATTTCCTTCAGCTTGAAATATTCTTCCAACTCTCCTATCTAATCAATCAACTCACTTGGGTTGAATGTTCCCAAAAAGTTAGGTTTGTCTATTTTATTACTCCTTGTAACTCATGAAAAATCCCTCAAGAATATATCTTTTCCCACTTATTTTATTTATTTTTCTTCCCTTTCGTTCTCCTCTACATCACTGTCTTCCTCACTCATAAAATTTTCTACACTTCCTATAACCAGTCACACCTCATTTCATATGTCCTCTCTGAGATCAAATTTGATCGATTCTCAAAATCTCTCCAACACTTCCTCTGTCCTTGGCATTCCTCTTTGAGGTGGAATATTTAATTATTTTTCAACTAACAAGCTCTTTTCCATCCACCAATCCTAGCACAAATTGCGTCCCTCTAGTAAATTTGCCTACATACTCACTAACAAAGATATTGATACCAATTGATGACAACTATATCGACAAATAAAACCAATTATAATACATTCTTATCCATGAATCCATATAAACTTAGGTACCAAAGACTAACTTATGATATGCCAGGAACTCCATTGCTCTGAACCCAATTGATGGAGAAACAACGACTATGTAGTCTACTTGACGAACATGCAACAAGATATCAATATGAGACCAGAATCCAAATTGTTCAGGAAATAGTATAAAAGTGCGACCAGACTCTCAGATATTAAATAGGTATGCTAATCAATGAACTAACAATCCTCATCCTTAGCTAAATATTATAATAAATATTTGAGAATACCTATTTAACATCAAGTATTCTCTTTCAACATAACATCATCTATATAAGTCACAAAAAAATATCTACAGCATAATTGAATTGGAAGGAATGAAACAAAAAATTGGGACCCAATTCTGTTAAAGACACCACACCAGTAACGATACCATAAATTGTTACCACTGAGAACCAGGGTTAGACTTACTAGTATTCCCTAAAAGAAACCACATCCATACACACT
The DNA here is from genome assembly GCA_018584345.1 of Thuja plicata. Classification (NCBI taxonomy): domain Eukaryota; kingdom Viridiplantae; phylum Streptophyta; class Pinopsida; order Cupressales; family Cupressaceae; genus Thuja; species Thuja plicata. The sequence continues at coordinate 644,438 of MU223143.1, forward strand.
CCCAATTTATTAACCTTGCATATCTATAAAAATAATCTACAAATAAATAGGGATAAAATAAATAAATAAAAAATAAATCTAGAAGACGCATCTCATATTTTAGAAATATTAAAATTCTAGCATTGGTAGACAAGGGGGAAGTCCTATTATCCTCCATCTTTATATCTTCACTTAATAGTATAAGAACTTCAAGCGAGAAAAACTACAAATTTGGAGGAACATTGCATATTTCAATCCATTCAGGTGGAATTCAAGGTCCCACATCTTCTATATTAATAATTCATTTTTCATACCTCACTTTAGTAAGAGAAAATAAAACCAAATAAATCATAAAGACATTATGTTTGACTCCTTTTCATTATCATTTGGCTTTACAGTAAATAAAAATGCTTGTAACTATTCTTATATAGCAAGAACTTTTCTTATATAGCAAGGAAACCATTGTAAAAGTAGGGCTCTAATGATCACAATGTATTAAATGATGAAAATAATAAAATACATTATAATTTTATATTTTGTAAAAAGTATAAAAATAAATTCATAATTAATAGGTTAACATAGTTTAATGCAATAATAATATTGGTGGTATTTATATAAATTAAATAAATATTTGTAAAATTCTATATATATATATAATTTAGTTAATGTTCATTAATATTGTTTATGAATTATTAGGACTGAAGTTTATTAAATTTTATTTATGTGAATGTATTCTTAATTTATTGGTGAAGTTCAATAGTTCTTAATAAGTCCACTAGAAATCAAGTCTTGTTGAATGCAAGGCTCTAATTTCAAAAGAAACGATAAATAAATATATACAAAAACTTTTTAAATTATACAAATTTGTACTTAGATTATATATATTATGAAATTATATTATATATATATTATGAAATCAAACTGATAGAAATACAAATTATAATTGAAAAAATAATTACGCCGAGAGGCGTCTACAGTTGTAGCATAAATGGAAATGAGAATGCAAGCATAGGAATATTCCATGTAAAGAAAAAAGAAGTGCTTCAAATTCTACAGTTACAATCCAAAATAATAAAAAATAAAAAATATACCAATAATGCCAAATGGCATTTTTCAAATTTGCTTTTTCGATTTTTCTTTTTTGGATTTGTTTTTTCGATTTTTCTTTTTCGGATTTAAAATTAGTATATGGAACGACTTTTCATTCGCCATTTAATAAAAACAAATTAATTTTTTTTTAACTGTTACAAGGAGAAGATGAAGAGACATTTCAACTTTATAAAATGAGTATACGGATTTTCATTTTGCTATTTCACAAGATTTAAAGAAAGAAGCAGATTTGAGAAGAAATTATCAAGCATTTGCAGAAGAAGTTGCA
>MU223143.1:651657-676977 GCA_018584345.1 Thuja plicata
CCCTAACCCTAACTCTAATCCCAACCTTATCCTAACACTAACTCTAATCCCTAACCCTAACCCTAACCCTAACTCTAACTCTAACTCTAACCCTAACCCTAATCCCAACGCTAAAAATCACCCTAACCCTAACCCTAACGCTAAAAATAACTGTAACCCTAACTCTAACCCTAGCCCTAACCCTAACTCTAACCCTAACCCTAACCCTAACCGTAACTGTAACCCTAACTCTAACCCTAACTCTAACCCTAACTGTAACTGTAAACGTAACCCTAACCCTAACCCTAATAGAAAATGTCTTCCATATTGCGCCGCGACTGCTACTAGCTTATATATACCTATATATATAATACGCCGAGAGTAATCCTTCTCGAGGCGCCTATTTTAAATTATCATCCCTAACCCACACGAAAAATAGGCGCACTCGAGAAGGATTACTCTCGGCGTATTATATATATAGGTATATATAAGCTAGTATACAAACAATATAATAATAATAAAAATAATTGATTATGTGTAGTCCACCCTACATAAAAGTAAAACAGTAAACACTTTGATAATCATTTGGAAAGTTAAGTGCACAACTAACTAGCTGGACACTGGTCCACGTTATCAGCCGGATCACTCAATTCCTACCCAGACTTTATGTTGAGCCATTATTTTATTTATATTGGGAGTTACATTATCTTATTATCTCATCGCATGCGTAGAGTCATGGCTTCACATGGCCACAAACACCTGTAACTGGAGATGGGTCACCAAGCACAACTGAAATCAAGAGATAATAACCATGACAAAGTAAGTGAGAATGCAGCAGCTATTTTACAAGGTTTGAATCACCAGCCTGATCACACAAAAATGGCAGCATCAGTCCACAAAGAGGACGAGGAAGAAGAAGCGATCAAACAGCGAGGAGGATGGAAAACCATGCCTTATATCATAGGTAAAATGATCCATCTCTGCTCTTAAAACCCATTTTATTATTTGGAAACCCATAAGCTCACTCGTATAATAAGGGTTCAGTGTGAATCTAACAACATAGTGATCTGGGATCATTCTAGTCCTACGATGTTGTCACACTAAAGTAACCTTATGAATTTTCTTCTTCTTCTGGTCCTTTGTTCACCATGCATCTTTTTCTTTTCTGCAGTGTACTTTTCCTATAGATCTGAAATCTAAAATTTATGTCCTACTCTATTGATTGAGCTGATATTGTTTAAGTGTGTGTGCAGGGAACGAGGCGTGTGAGAAGTTGGGAGCCATAGGTCTTCTCTCAAATATGGTGGTGTATTTAACCTCAAAATTCAACATGCCCAACGTGGAGGCTTCGTTTGTTGTTAATGTATTGTCAGGGACATTCAACGTGACCCCCCTGTTAGGCGCCTTCCTCTCTGATTCTTACATCGGCCGTTACTGGACCATTGCCCTGGGCTGCATAGCATCTCTAATTGTAAGTCACTCTTAGAGCCTTTACATTTTCTGCAATATTGTATAAAAGTTTTGGGTTCCAAATAGTCTTACAATCTTTTTTATGTGGTGTTACAGGGAATGATTCTTCTTACACTGACGGCCATATTTCCTAGCATGAGACCACCTCCATGTATTACTGAGAATGGGGCTTGTGTGGGTGCATCGTTACCTCAAAACTTCTTACTTTATTCCTCCTTTGCAATGATGGCCATGGGTGCAGGTGGGATCAAGCCATGCTCCATAGCCTTCGGAGCAGATCAGTTCGACTACACAGTCGAAAAGGGAAAGAGAAGCATCCAGAGCTTCTTCAACTGGTACTATTTTACCTACACCATAGCAATAATGACAGCTCTCACACTTATTGTGTATGTTCAGGATAGTATAAGTTGGAGTTGGGGACTGGGCATTCCCTCTGCTCTAATGTTCCTTTCTGTGACCTGCTTCTTCCTCGGTAAGAGGATTTATGTTCTTGTGAGTCCCGAAGGAAGTTCCATGACAAGCTTTGCACAGGTAATAGTTTGTGCAATAAAGAAACGCCATCTACGCTTACCTTCTCAGCAGGCTCGGGCAGAGGATTTCTACGACCCTCCGATGAAAGGGAGTCTGAAATCAAGGATGGCTCTAACCCACCAATTCCTGTAAGAGCCTCTTTACTCGATATGTTTCTTTTGAATAATCGCGTCAGTTTTTATTAATAATTAATAATATAGATAATCAGAGAAAATAGGTGGACACTACAACATCATATCTTAGAGTCTCAAACGAGTGTGGCCTAGAAAGCTAGGTAACAATATAAAGAGCCATTTATGTGGCTGAGAAAAACTTTAGTAGGAGTGAACAATATCATCTTTATTCTCTTTGTCTTTCTCTTTATTGTAAATAACCAAGGACAGTCGATGGAGCCACTTAGAAGAAGCAGGACTAGGCTAACCTCCACCTCGAGTCGATAACCGTGCGCCATTAGAAGGCCACCCAAAAGCGGCACCTCACACTAGAGGAGCGGTGATGAGCTTGGGATCTGAGAAATGGTCTTGTGTGTGAACTATGTAGTGACAAGCATGTCACTTATTTTTGTAAAAGGAAAGTCTTGGGCCAAGAAAATTAGGGTGTCCCATCCTTTGTTCATGCTAATAATCCACTTCGCACATAATAATTTAAAAATATAGTTGATAAAAAGTTTTAATCTATTTTAAATAAACTTTATATATTGTAAACTATATTAGAAAGAATCTTTATAAATAATAAATCATCAATCAACTGAAAAGTTATAAAAATATTCAAATATATATAAAAAAAACTTCTTGTCAATATAATAACTAAAAAGACAAAAATATATTAAAAAATACGACCATTATTGAAGGAGGAATCGACCAGCACCATTAATTTAAAAACCCCACCTTGACAACGGAAACCTATTGAATTGAAAAGTTGATTTCATCTGATTTCGTATCCACGTTTCCCTATTCGAACAAATCTATAGTCCAAGAAATAATGAAAATTTTGGGAAAATTCCAACGAAAAGTTAAACCTGAAGAGTAATCATTCTGTTCAACTGTTTTGTAAAATGCAGGTTTCTAAACAAAGCTGCGTTAAAGTCAGAGGAAGACCTCAAATCAGTGGTAGATCCATGGAGACTGTGCAGCATTCAGCAGGTAGAAGAGCTGAAATCGGTGATAAGAATAGCACCCATTTGGCTATCTGGTATAACAATCCCCATTTGCGTGGCTCAGCTCAACACATTCTCTGTTTTACAGGCACTAACAATGGACAGACACCTCGGAAACCACTTCAAAATACCCGCAGGTTCTTTCGGAATCTTCACCATGTTGGTGGTTGCTCTCTTCTTACCATTCTATGATAGAGTGATTGTGCCATTCACCAGGCGAATGGACAAGGGCGGAAACGGTATAACCCTTTTGCAGAGAATCGGGGTGGGATATTTGATGTGCATTCTGTTCATGGCGTTGGCGGCGGTGTTTGAGACAAAGCGGCGGAACGTGGCATTAAGCCACGGTTTTATGGATAAGCCCAACGCTGTGATTCCCATGTCGGCATTCTATTTGGTTCCGCAGTATTCCGTGGCCGGATTGGCAGAGGCATTCAGCGCTATCGGACTCATCGAGTTTTTGTACAGCCAGTTTCCGGAAAACATGAGAAGTGTGGCGGGCGCGCTTTTTTCCCTTAGCACGGGAATCGGTAATTATGTGAGCAGCTTTCTGGTTGGCATTATACATAATAATACTGGGGGATCGGATGGAGAGAGTTGGCTTGGTCAGAATCTGAATGAGGGCAGACTGGACTACTTTTACTGGCTGCTTGCCGGGCTTGCAGCTCTCAATTTGCTTTACTTCCTCGTCTGCGCTCGCTGGTACATTTACAAAACTGTCCTCCCAAATCAAACCGAAACAATCTCCAAGAACTCATTAGAAAACAGCTCAAGGTTATCACTAGTGTGATTAATGTCACTCTTATAATCGCGACAATGGCATTAACTGGTATGCTGCTTGCTTGTTTTATTTTAGTCGTTAAACTTGATATTAATGTGTTTATATGTATTAAAATAACATATATTTTCATGAGATTGGGGTTCATAGATGAGGTTGTTGTTTATTTGAAAAGTCAATCTATTATTCTAAATATATATTTTATATTGATTGGAGTCTACAACGTTATTGAAATTCTGTTTTGTTTCACACTTGTTTCTTTTTATGAGATTTCATTTTTCTAATTAATGAAGGAGTAGCTCTATTTATTAAAACTCTATTTCTTGTAGTAGTTGTAGATTCTACTAAATATTGTGTTGGCCACACACACATGCTTGTCCCCTCCTCATGCCCTCCTCGCCCACCCCCACGCGCGCACACATACACACACATACATGTGTGCTTGTGCCCTCCCCATAACCTCCCCGCCCACCCCCATGCACATGCTATAACTTTAGGAGTTCTTGTAGCAATACCTTGTAACACTACATCTGTATTTTCTAAATTCAACTTTAATTTCATCACATGATATGTTTTACATAAACTTTATGAGAGAGTGTAGCCACATTAATTTGTCTTATGACCATTACATAGAAGTAATTTTACATCTTGTGTCTACCAAGGATAACCTCTACTTGTTAAATTTTCTTAATGCAAAGGGACGGAAAAATATTTTCCACTATAAAATTGAATGCATTTAAATCTTCTATTTGCAACCCTCATTCAACAACTAATCCATCATCAATGAATTTTTAATCCCTACACTATCAATTAGGACTATAACTTTGTGTCCTTGTAGGAACCCCATACTTGAAAATGATGATATGTAGAAGCACATATCAAGTTGCAAGTGTGCCCTTTGAACATTGACTTTCTGCATTTGATTTAGTTTCATATTCAACTACTTCAAGTTATGATTCTTCCATTTTTTTACAAGAAAAGCATAATTTATTTTACCGTAACTAAAATATCTACTAAATCCTTTCTATTTGATCCCTCAATTAACCTTTTGCATAATTGACCATACATTTCTATTACTGTTGACCTTGGGCCAACCCATACTACCACCATTTTTTAGCGAATCCTTCCAATTGTAAGATTGTAAATTTGATAGAATTATTGTTAGTAATTTATTTCAATAAAAGGTATGTATGTTCTATAATTTGTTTCAATGATAGCCATGTATTTGATATTTGATATTTGCACACATACATTAATAGTACTCTTATTAGATCCATGAAATATAGATAATTTTAACTTACCCAAAGGTCAATGAATTTTGTTTCTCTTGGCTAGGTTTTGGGATCCATTCTTTATCCACTTCATCCCCTCTTCATATTTAAATAATTTTTGGGAGACATTACTTCTTCAATATCCCAAGTAGATTCATATATTCTACATAGTAAGTTGTGATATCATATTGCATTGATTTTTGTATTTCTTTAATGACCACATCTCGTCTCCTTTAAATAAATGATGATATTGGGGTCTATCCACATGCCCAACCATGGTTCTTTGTGTGTAACTTCGATGCTCATTATATTGTTAGGATTAAAATTTTCCTCATTATCTTGATTATTGGAATTTTCTATATTTATTTATTTTATGTAACATTTGCTTCATCATGTCTACCATAAGGTTGAGTTTTCTATTTGATTTCTTTCAATAATCGTAGTTTTAATTTTCCTTAACCATTTTTAGTTATATTCTTTTGAAATCCAAATGTGCTTCAGCCACTTTATCTTTATCTAAATGTTAAGTTTTTTCTTTAGTTCTCTTTGGTAATATTTACTCTCTTTTTCACTTAATTACATATATAAACCTAATCATTTGTAATGTCCCCCTTTAACATTTGTTTAATTAAATATAATAACCTGAACTCATAATAATATTTGCAAATTAATTATAAGTATAGAATTTAACCTAAGAATTGTAGCCTAATAGTTAATTATACAACTTAAATTAAAATATATCTAAAAAATATAAAAATTATTCAAACTAATCATCTTTATAAACCTTTTACCCATCTTTAGTGAATCTCTTTATTTAAATCTCTTAAGATTCTACCTAAGTTAGGTGTTTTCATCCACTAAATGGATGATGATTATAAATGGGTTTACATCATCTAACATTGAGGAGTTTCATCCTAAAATTTCTAAACCATGGTTCACATTCCAGAATTCGTTCTCCCTTCTCCTCGATTGATATTTCATTTATACCCTTTGTCTTTAATATAAATAACTCTTCATCCACATACCTTTTGACCTTTTAGTAACAATAAACTCTTTTAAAATTATCTTTTATAGTATTTATTATTCTCCTCTAAGAAGCCACATTTATGGATTTAACATTATATGCTTTAAAACATACACCTCACTATAAAACAATTTAGCTTGTATATTGTGAGATTTTTGTTGTGTTTCTTTTTTACTTATTAATTGAATAAAAAATAGTTTTCAACAAAATTTCATTTGAGAGATGTCATATTTCGCGATATCCTATTGTGGTAATAATGAAGCTTTTTAGAAATGAGTTATATCTATGTGCATGGGTTATATTGTTCCATTTTTGAGATATTTATGTATTTCAATTGCTAGTTTGGCATAGAGTGATGCATTGTATTTTGTATACAAAAATAATTATTGTCAATCATCTCATGAAGAATTTTATGTGTCATTGAAATTGATGAATAAAAAGGAGTGTTCTGATTAGATAAAGCGGGAAAGGACCCGAATCCAACATCAAAGTAACATCAAGTCTTAAAAAGACAGTCTAGAGAGAATTCACCAGTAGTGAATTCTAGAAACTAAACTAAACCATGACTAGAACCAACAAAAAACAAAACACGAAACAAGCACCCAAGACCAGCGCTAAGCACCAAGAACTAGGAGACCAAAAAAGAAGGCGAACCTCCTTTGTAAACCAACATCTACTTGTTGATATTTTTCAACTTCTTGAGGAAGGAGGCACATTTAGGAGGCCAAGCAAAAGGGACATCACTAGAGGTAGTGTCGACCCTAGTCGCTACCTGCAAGTTATCCTCTCTCTTCTTGTGTTTCATCTTTCTTTCCTCCAACTCTACCTAGATGGAACTGATAGAGAGGTTGGTCTTATCCAACATACTCTTGTTGTAGTTGGTCAACTCAACTAGTTTTATGTTGAGTTGGGATTGGTGTTCCTTCATGTTAGCCAACACATTGATCATTTCCATTTTTTCCTCTTCGGAGGGGACCTAGTTCTTCAATTTAATAATTTGGTCCTCTATAAGCTCCCAATTGTTTAATTTCTTCCCAAAATCATCAGAAACCTCCCAAAAGATCGCATCTGCTTTCCCCTTAGTCCAATCCTCATCTTTCCTTTCAGCTTCCTTGTTAAAATCCTTTTGTCAATTTTCACTAGGGCTGTGTGGTTTTCCCTTCTAATAAATTTGGTTGATGGGAAATATCTAAGGATTAATTCTCTAAGGAACTTTACATCAATAAAGGCATCTGACACTATTAAATTTTCTAAATTCAAATCCCAAGGATTTGACATTAGAGGGCCCTTAATTCTGTTATAAAAAATGTAAATAAAGCCCATCCCGAGGCATTAGTGATTGGATTCCTACACCTAAAACAATCATCCCTTCATTCATGTTTATTTGTGGATAGAGCATTGGTAATCTTGGGCAATAAGTCAACAAAATCTCGCTAGTAAGGCCTAGTTTTCCCCTTTTTAGCAGAACCAGACCCAAAATTAGATGTAGATACATTCTCTTGGATCATTTATCGTAAATCCAATTTGAAAATTAACAGGAACCAGAAAAAACCCATTGAAAAGATTTCACGAGAAAAGAGAGAAAAAAACTTACAAGTTCATGAAAATTACCTCTAATAGAATTAGATGCTCTGTAATTCTTTTTGTGTGCCTCAAAATCTCAATGGAATAGCTCCAACTATGATTGTGCAGAATGTGACACACAATCTCAAAATTTTCATTGCAATTTGAAAATTAACTCGGCCATCATCTTGAAATTAATGTCACATGGTTCAACCATCAACTCGACTAGCCATGCTATAATTATTTAAATCTTTGAGTCTCAGTCATTGATTTCCATGATATTCATCGATGAGCATGGTGAGTAAAACAACTTTAGCTGATACACATCAATAATACACTATTATAGAAGCTCCATATGGTGATCACCCACTAATCGTAACACATACAACTGCACTTGCAACAACATTTCCTTCAAGAGTTTCCTGGACACATGTAAACTCCTCACAAAATCATGAGCTAATTGAGTAACCCAATTGAAGTGTAGCGGTGTTGCAAAACACCAACCTGGGTTATTAATTCTTTTCATCGCAAGCTCACAACCATTTTTCCTTATCTGTAATTTAGGCCTGTGAGGATCCTAGGCTAGAGCTCTTCAACATGTGTCATTACTTCACTCAATCATGACATGAAGCTCTACCAATTTTTTAAGTCACGAGGATGAAACAACACTTTTATCACTTCCCACTAATCATCATGCAGCCTCACAACCACTAGCTATGATATGTCTTAACCATTACAAAGAGGCGACACAACAACCTCACAACATCTAGTCATCCAGCCGCAACCTCACAAAATATTTTTTTAAAAGAACTTAACCTCCATGAGGGTGTGATAAATACTTTAAGAAAAACTTAAAGCATGTACAAAATACAAGGGGTAAGTTACCATGAATGGGGAAAATAGGAAAGTTTTCTAGGATAGGACATAAGAGATATATGGAAAAAAATGACATTAAATCAAAAGAATATCCTAACCATGAATACAATAGGAAAATCAAATATGTCGGGCTGAAAAAAAAACACTTTAACATAGCGCCTATGTATGCACCCACTCATTCAATAGACACGCATGTAGGTGTCTATCTAAGTGAAAATATCGATGCAAATACAGATGTTACATAGTGCCTAAATTTGTGCTAGACTTTTCTTCTAGGCACAATGAATGCCATGAACAATGTCGACTAGATGAATAACGCCTGTAACACCCCAAAATTGGCATCTTGCAACCCTAACCAATTTTTTTGCATTGGTCATTCTTCTGAATCATCAAAGTCCTATTGTACTAGGCAATTCTAAGTTTTGACTGACTCTACTCGACCTAATTGTCAAATGCAGAAAATCCTAAATCTACATTAATCATACATTATATTTAATTCCTAAATATCAATCAATTAGCTAAAACAAACCCTATGATTGAATTAATTTAATTATAAAGTCCTAGCACTTCAATTAAATTAAATTCACCCCTTTTAGCTAAAACACATAAAAAGGAATTAAATAATATTTAATTATTAAATAAATATCCTCGTGCGGCTATACGAGAAATTTCGTGTGAACTTTCTTTATAGAGCCGTACGGATGAAAACCATAATTGATCAAAAAAAGTATAGAATGAGGCCACTAAGTAAAATTTTGGGCCCCACGGTGGGCGCCAGAAATGTGTGTGGTAAAATTGGCCTTGTTATTCAACCATACACTTCAACATAGTCCTTGTTCATCAGCCACATACATAAGTGAATATGAGTTATTCATCCTACATGCTTGTATGATTCAACCTGTTGCCTTCTATCTAGACGATGTTTCGAATAGCTCGTAGTACGAGAGTCTCACAACCATAGACCAATCTAAGAACAAAGGATTTTTCTCCATGGATGCAATGCAAATGCAAGATTATTCTAAGAATTGAAAGATGCAAGATTAATCCAAGACATGATTTCAATGCAATTATTCTAAGAAATTGAAATTATTCTATTGCAAATGAAAGCTTTTAACTAGAAATGAGATGATAAAATGTAGCAACAATTCAATATTCTAACAATGCATATTTTTCTCAGGGGTTTGAATGAGAAATGGGAGTTCTTTTATAGACTCAGAGGTGATCAGAATAGAAAGTTTCCTTCTTGAAATAAAACAGATAGAAAAGCCAATTCAAATTAGCAAGCTTTCATTAAAAGAAAATTGTGAATTATTTTCCCCTTGCTTTAACTGTTTTCTTTTTTATTTTAACTATTTTATTTATGATTTTCATTGTTTTCTTTCTCTTTAAAGCATAGTTAATTCAAAACTTCTATTTCTGAACTGAAGAGAAGATTTTTGAGAGAATATTTAATTAAATAAATAAAGTATGACCTCATAAATGTATTTTTCTCAATTATTTGAATAATTAAATTCAATTTTTGAAATGAGGATATTTATTTAATAATTAAATATTATTTAATTCCTTTTTATGTGTTTTAGCTAAAAGGGGTGAATTTAATTTAATTAAAGTGCTAGGAATTTATAATTAAATTAATTCAATCACAGGGTTTTTTTTAGCTAATTGATTGATATTTAGGAATTAAATATAATGTATGATTAATGCAGATTTAGGATTTTCCGCATTTGACACTTAGGTCGAGTAGAGTCAGTCAAAACTCAGAATTGCCTAGTACAATAGGATTTTGATGATTCAGAAGAATGACCAATGCAACAAAATTGGTTAGGGTTGCAAGATGCCAATTTTGGGGTGTTACAATGCCTATATTTCAAAAAAATGGAGGAGAAATTTATTAAAACAATGGGTGGAAGCAAAAAAGGAAGAAAAAAGTGACCTAATCACAGGGATTTGTTGGGGGTGTAAGGGGTTGAATGTTGATTCTCTCGCTCTCTTTAATCACCTTCTACTATGCTGGGATCCTTCTTCTCTACTAGTTTTATCTTTCTTGGCTATGACTCTTATTGAGGTGGAGGGAATTTCTTTTGAGGTGGAATTCTGTGTGGCTAGGAAGATATGCTTTCTCCTTGGGTTGCCTTCACTTATCTTTCCTATTGAGGTGGTGTTGTCTTCTATTAAGGTGAAGTGCAATGATGATGGTGAAGGTTTCTTCATGAGAAATTGTCCTTTTTTTTATGATTGGGGGAGCCTTTCAAAACCTCTTGTTTGATTCTTTGGATTTTGGGAGCCTGTCAAAACCCAAGGTCAAGGATTCCTCCAGTGGGAGATTATTGTATTATGCGAGCCTTGTTAAAACCCATGTTCTCCAAGGTTATGAGTGTCTAGTAAAGCCCATGGTTATTGTTTCTTGGTTTGGAGACTTTTAAATCCTTGTTGTAGGCTTTGGAATTTGTTCTTTTTAGGTAGGGTTCAATGAGATATTTTTTCAAGGAGGTTGTTACTGTGTTTTTGGTTAGTTATGTTTCTGTAATATATTTTCTTGTGCAACTATTTGTTGTTGGGGGGTTCCAGATCCCTCTCAAAATCTTCTTGTAATAGGGTTTTTGGGTCCCATTAAAGTCTTCTTTCCCTTAATAAAAAATATTTCAACTAATGAGTTATCACTTGCACAATAGGAAATCTCCCACAAAATATTTAAAAACCAACCCAAAAAGAATGCAAGAGAAAATCCATTCAAATTCCTATCAAATAATAAAAGATGAATCAAGTCATATATTTATGAAATTCATAAAATCACATTTATTATTCATATATTAATACTCGTTTAATATTATTTATGAATGGTAATCTTCTTAAAAAATAGGAAAATTCCACAAAACATTCATTCACTTATGTCATTTATCAAATTTATTAATTAGTATAAAAGTGACATTTAATATTACAATACCAATTAAGTTCATTAATATTAAATTAATTGTAATTAATGTCATATTATTAAACAAACATTAATAAGAACTCATTAATATTTAGTACCACCTATAACATAATTTTAACCATCAATAAATTATATGATGAAGATGATATTATTTTAAAATACTTTAATAATTAATATATATCAATAAATAAACACTATAACCTTAAAGCATAGAATAACCCACGATGGAAAAACTACCATAGGCACGACATAAGTGCAAAGATCAATCAGAAAACTTGCAGTTGTTAACAGAAAGACATCCTCACATACCAACCATGCACAAGCAAGGAATAAAGGGAAAATCTAGAGTCGTCTATATGAAAATCTGAAAAGGTGACTCTAGACATGATTGCAAGGTTAGGATAGGTAGGTTGGGCCTTAATATTATCTCCCTTTTCAATCTCCATTGAGAATGTGAAGGCACGCTTAGAACTGCAAGACCAGGTAGAGGTGGTGTTTGGTACCTACAAACCTGCATCACGATATTGAAGCACATTTATATATAATATATATACATATATCATGTAAAACAATATCAAACAATGAAGGGGGAATTGAGAAATCATATGATACAGTCAAGGTTATGGGGTCTTATCAAGCTACCTAATCTTGCAGCCTTAACATATCATCCAATCCATTATATGAAAGCTAAATCTGAATTTTTTTTATTGCAACTCTCATATGCACATTCATATTAAAAAATACTTCAAGAACAAGTACATATATTGAGATTTTCAACAAGAACATAATTCATAAATTTTACATGAGTTCTTGGCACATCATGCCTTCAAATCCTCTTTCCTTCCACTTTCTTGGTTGCATTTATCTCTGTAAATCTAATTTTTATCTTTATCCAAAAGCTTTGATGGCTTCATTGAACACCTGTATCACACCTACAAATATATTCTTTTGTTTCCTCTATTTTTCTCCTCTTTGAAACCCAATTGCCAACACTCTTCCTTATGCAATTCTTTGGAGAAACCTGCAAGTTCTCTCTCTAACCTTGCAACTATTGATTGATTCCTATTAAAATCATAAAATGCTACATTTTATAGATATTTGAACCAATGGGATAAATGACAAAGACAGACAAAAATATGCCCTAAATCATTTCCCTTCAATTGTCTTTTGAATTTCCTATGAAAATGCTTGAAATTCCTCATCACATGCATCCAAATATATAGAACCCAAGACTTTTAAACTATATAAAATGACTTGATATTGAAAATACCTTTTAAAAGTGAATAAAAACAAGAACCAAGTCGTGCTCTTTAGGAAATTGAAGTCATTAATTATTTTTCCCAAAAATCACTAGTTTTTCCTTCTATTTTCACATCCAAATTCAAAGAATAAGACAAGAATGAAATTTGAAAGGTCACTTTATTTATGAAAAATTATAAAACTCCAAAATTTCTATTGAAGCTCAAACCTATACCAATAATTCAAAAATTAAAGATGGAACTATTTTTTTTGGTGATGCAGGATTGCTTGTGACCTTAGATGCTCTTGCATCGTCATACTGGCCTAGTCAAGAGTGAGCAATACAATATCCTTCTTATTCATAAAAATATCTCATACAATAACAACATCAATCAACATAACAATAATCAAAACATCTCTAGATGCATGGGTTAGTCCACCTCAATAAATGATAAAAAACACATAGTCATCATCATTCATCATAAAGAAAGCATGAGAAATGATCCCATATCATCAAAGTATTCATCAAAACTTAAATCACCAATTGTCATCATGAGTAGTATAGAACACATCAATAGAAGTGTCATACAACACACTTAAACATATGACAAAAAAAGGGTCATGACATGGAAGGGTTTTACAAGCTATTTAGTTTGACTAGAATGTTAAGTGATGATCCAGATGTATCTTTTAGAGGATCTCCTCTGGTATCACCAGTTACATCTTCTTTATGGCAATCAGATTTCTTAGGGCATGATTCTCTTAAAATTATTGATGCCCCAATCTCTATGTACTTCTTGGCATTGTCCCAAGCACCACTAGTGTTAGATGCTGATATGACAGCCTAAACCTCTAAGACAATGACACTAGTGAGTACTCCAGAAAATGTCTCTACACTGAATAAGATACTAATGAGAAACCCCTTTCTAATTGCATTTACAGTATTTCCTGCTACATTAAGTGCATCATACCTCTCTCTAATATTTTGATTCATGTGGACCACCTCCACAATACCACCATCATTATCACTAATAGGACCATAAGCATCAATAACCAGTCCAATTACAATTGTACTTAGCAACCCAAGAACAACTACTTCAATTCCATACATGACAACCAAACTTTATATCCCTTAACAAGATTGACAACTCCAATTTTACATGATTGGGCCATTTCTTGAACAAGGTTGTAAGAATTACTAGTATAGTAGTCAATAACATAACTAATCACAACATGTAATTTGTTGTCATTTTAGAAAAAAATATATTTATAGGTTATTTTAATACTATTATAAAAGTAACAAAATGTTTTAAAAAATTTAAAAATATTTGAAAAATAATTTAAAATTATTTTGCAACAAAAAATTATTCAAGTTCGAGATTACCATTCTAGAATAAAGCTTGGGGTTAGAGTTACAATTAAATTAGGGCTAGACAAAATATTAGGGTTCAATTAGGATTGGAGTTGGCGTTCCTAAGATTTAATTAAGGTTAGAGATAATGTTAGGGTTAAGGTTCAATTAGTACTGGGGTAAGGTTTAATAATTACGGTTAGACTAAATGTGTGTTTTAGTACTTGGTTAGGGTTTAATTAATGTTCTCATTCTAACTACCATCATGGTTATGATCGTAGTCTTGATCCTAACCATATGGCCGACTCTTGAACCTAATTCTAACCTTAAACCTAATACTAAAGTGGATTCAATTTCTACTAATAACTATAAACTTAATCCTAACCAAATCCTAACCCTGACCCTAATTAGCCAATAACACTAACCCTAACAAAAAAGAAATATCAATGATCAAGATGGAATCTATTCATTGTAATCAATTTCATAAGCTAATTGTTTCCTTGAATTGTAAAAGAGGCTACAATGCACAAAAAAGAGTCTAAGGGAATTATTATGAAGATTTGAACTGTGCATTTATGTTGTATAAGATAATGTAAATTAGTATCATTGTTTCTTCTATTCATACTCTCCAATACATTATTTAACATATATCTTACTATCATAACCATTACACTTACTATCATAACCATTACACCTCCTCTTAATACAAATGCTAGAATTTTGCGTTCACAACTAGACAACAATAAAGTGAGTTTCTTTTTAGAAGTGGAGCATTCTTTCGTGTAAACACAAATTGTCAAATGATTAGCTGTTCATGTTTTGGCGCGTCCATTTTATTTTGTTTTTAGTATTTGAAATTTAGAGTCGAACTTTTGTCTTGTTCCGCATTACAATTATTGACAAACTTTTCACACGAGCTTATTCTTGGACTTATGAGCTGATATAGTCGGTCGTCTCTCTTGTGTTGCATGACTTCACGTGGCCCTCAACACATGCAACTAGAGATGAGTCCCCACGCATAATTGAAATCAAGAGATTAAAAAAGAAGTGCGAATGGAGTTGTTTTCTTACGAGGTTTGACTCATGAGTCTCATGGTACCAAAATGCTAGTCTCATGGAAAACCATGCCTTATATCATATTGAGGAAAACTATTACTCCTATAAGGAATAAAGTAAAGGCAATTTTGTTTTATCTATAATATAAAGACTTTTAAAATAAATAATTAGAAATGTGATAATATAATTTATAATAGAAAGTATGTTGTAAATTTAAAAAATTTAAAAATATAATTGTAATAAATTATACACGAAAGTATAAGTAATCATATATATATATATATATAATACGAATCTTATAGGAATCTTATAATATATATATTAAGAATCTTATAATAAAAAATCTACACATTCAAAAACATCAAAAGCTTGTAAGAATCTTATGAATAATGGAGTTACATAAAATAATAACTGAACAATAAAATGATAGAATTAAAATACATCAATATGGGATTTCAAGGTTACTCATGTCATAAATTCTAATACTCTCCTACTTGATATTCACATTGCAATTGCTTGATATAGAATTAAAAATAAATTGAATTATGCGCAATGAGAGGCAAGACACATTGGCTTCCTACATCTAGAGAACTTAACTATGCTTATTGGTTTAGCGAGAGAATCTACAACATTCTCTAAAGTGCCCACTTTTTATAATATTGCTCAACAACTCTCAATCATTTTTTTCAAAAAAAAATTGTATGGGAAATCAATGTAATTTGTGCAAGAATTATACATTAGGTTAAATGATGCTCTAAGTGTAATGTCTTGATAAGAACTTCATATATAATAATAACAAAAATAATATATCATAGAAGATAGATCTCACATGACACAAGAAATATACGAAGGTCAATACACCCTAATATCCAATATATCCTAGAATAGAGTAAACCCTTAAGGTAGGGTAATGTCATGCAATGCTCTGTAAGGAAGAAACCACTCCATGTTATATCTCCAAGAGATCCTGAATACAATATCACACTTCACACATATCTCTCACAGTGGCACTCACCCTCCTTTTATATATACCTCCTTGAGGTAATAATACAATGGAAGGGTAAATCATAATGAATGCCTACTCAACTATTAAAATAGTTAATCACAATTATTCACATGACCCAATATAACTAACCTAAGGGATGTTTGCCAAATGTTGGCATCTCCATCCACTAAATATATTATAATTTCTCATATCCATAATTACATATGATGTTTGATGCTTAATGATTTACATTACAAGCCAATAGCTAAATATAATATTTCAAACCACAACACCTTTTTAAGCATGTATTTTTAATAGTATAATTTTCTTCTAAAGTGGACAATGTGAGTATATCCTATTATTTTCTCATCCAACTAACTACTCCTTTAAATAAAGTAAAAGCATAATTTCTTATGGACCTCCGGTAATCAATATGTCTATCCCAATCCAAATCAATAAACCTATACAAATATATTAATCTTTCCACATCCTTAGATTCATGATAGCAATTTTAATTAAATTAGAAGTGTTGATCTGAATGGAGTTTTTTTAGCTAACTAGTATACTAATTAGATCCTAGGTTCATGCAAGTTACATATCACATGTAATGCTTAACTATTTAAATTACGAGACAATACCTAAACCTAATTTTTCAAACCACGCTTTTATTTCATTTTTGTCTATAGGAAATATATCCTTCATTTTACTCATACACGAGTTTGTCTTACCCAAATCTACTTTCTTTTTCTCAAATTGTCATTGAAAATAACCTTTTGAGAATCTACTTGTTTCCATGTTTTGAGTACTATTTAAATATCTAATGAGACATGTCATGGCTCTTGCTTCAATAGGGACTGCCCCCATTTCATTGGTTTTTAAAATCATGTATTGTAATCATATAATTTTCTTCTATAGTGGACAATGTGAGCATATCCTATTATTTTCCCATCCAACTAACTACTCCTTTAAACAAAGTAAAAGGATAATTTCTTATGGACCTTTTGTAACCAATATCTCTAGCCCAATCAAAATCAATAAACCTATACAAATATATTAATCATTCCATGTCGTTAGATTGATAATAAAAATGTAATTATTAGAAGTGTTGATGTGAATGGAGTTTTTTAGCTAACTAATTTACCAAGTAGATCCTAGATTCATCCATGTTCACATGTTAAGTTTGATTCGGAGTCTAGGACTATTTTAGAAGTCTACATGTCAAATGATAATATATCTTATCTAGTCATTTATTTTTTGTCTCACGTCATTAAATTGAGATACTTTTTTATAATATTAAATAATCTTATTTCTCAACCTTGTCCTATATAAGAAATGCCTCATATACATTCCTATATTATAATAGGGGTATTCACTATCATTGAGAAATTATTCATCACTATATGTTATTGTATCCATAATCCAAAAAAGTTGTTTCAAGTTAGATCTCTCTATTTAGAGCTGCAAGCTTATAAAGTTTCCTTGTTTAAATTCAATTTTCATGATTCTTGTAATAATGAAAAAGTATTCAAGAGTTCTAATGTTCCATCGATGCACATTCTTTGGATTCAATCCTATCTAAGTTTAATTATTATTTTTTACATTATGATTGATTACTTGGTCATTCAAACATCTAGAGAGATTCTATCATTTAGGGGGCTTAATTTTTTATATTGATCATATTTGAGAATTGGATAATATTTGAAGTTTTATTGTTTCTATTGAAGGTAGCTTTATTTGTAAGTTTGAAGACCTAGCATATTTCAATATGAGTTTTTTTTGTTTCATCCTTCTTTAATCATCCTCAAAAGAGAAAACCATTAACAAAGAAGAGATGACATCTTACAATATCTTTGTTGGGTTAATATACATGTATGTGTATGTGTATGTGCATATCTATGTGCACACACATACACATATGCACACATGTATGTACACACACACACACACACACACACACACACACACACACACACACACACACACACACACACACACACACACACACACACACACACACTTTTGGGATCTCATTATTCCTATTGAACAAGAGCATTATAGTCTTTATAAATTAGATTTATGTAATGGACATTTAATGGGTGTATCAACTTTATTTTATCCGTGATTTGTATGAAAATGAGATCTTTGGCCTATAGAGACACAGTAAGATATCACATATCCATAGCATGTCATTAGGAGCATAATAGGTTTGACTATAGTCTTGATAGAGAGTTGAACAAAGGGATTACATTTCTTTTTTATGTAAAGGAATTGAGATTGTGAAAAGTGTGCTCTAGATCTAGGGTGAATGATGATAAAATGATAGATTTTATTGAAAAATATAAATTATAGAACATAAAGTAGATATTGTAAGTTAGATCTAGAGAGGTGACACAAAGAGAAACCTAGATCTAAAAACTAAAGTCAAAAGTGCTAGACATGGATGTTGGGCATGCTAGTTTGATAGTGTTCAGATACGAAAAAAAGGAGCCAGAATATAATTATAAAGTCCTATACATTTGTCTCCCAAAAATCAAATCTAAAATAGTCAAACACAAGTGTTGGGTTCCCTAGTTTAGGTTTTTCCCTCCTCTATGAATTCAACACAACCTATAGTGATATGATATGTTCTCTCTTAGCACTTTCATTATCAAATTTGAACTTGAAAACATGGAAAATGAGGAACAAGGGTTGTGTTATAAGGGTTCTCTTAAGTTTCCCCTTATGTTGGTGTTTCCACCTCCATTAAAACCATGATGATAAAAAAATGAATTTCCTTAGAAGGAAAAATGATAAATACTAGAAATATTGAAATGACAAATATTACCTCAAGTGTGAGACACTTGGCATGAAGTCTTACACAAGGATTGATATTGCCAGAACATATTAATGCATTTTTTAATGAATGAGGTTGGAAACATTTCATGTTCTTAAATCCTACGCTCCTTGATTGTCGATGTATAATTGAAATTCCTAATTGAATGTGCTTGGAGGATATATAAATTGTTATTTAGAGTTTGAAATGAGAGATGGAGTTGTATTTAGATTCAAATTACACATTTATTGAATCTTTAGTGAACACAAATATCGAAGGGTATTTTCTTGGTATTTACAAAGTTGATACCCATCTTTCAAATTTCGGGTCCAATCTACATGAATGATGGCAACCAACATCCTATTCCTTGAAAATTGAGCAATAGAAAAGGTTTTAAATCTTGGATAATGCATGAATTAGGATCAAATAATTAAGGGGGTCAAAGCTTTGCGTAATATTGTAAAATGATATAATTTATGAGACTACATTTAGCCCCCACTTTAGAAAGAGTATGAATTTACACTCATAATCTTGTTAAAGTAAGAAGAAGAAGACCTTTCTTTCATCAAAACATTGAACAAATAAGATGTGTCTAAGCTTGGCAGAGTGGTAGTCCCCAAGACTTAGGATCTTATCAATCTAAATTATCAAAATAAAAGACAAGCACAAAGTGAGTGATATGATTAGCATTGGGAACACACATGTAGCATAAAAAAACACAAATTTAGGGCATCTAGGACTATTAAGATCTACCAATTCTTAGTAGGAGCCATATGAAAAGACAAGAAATGATGTCTAAGACTAGCAAGATCCTCAAATGCATACTACAAGCTATGTTATATACATACAAATCATGGACCCTAGGACTTGTAATATTGCTAGATACTTACTAGGATCCATCTCCACAAGGAGTCTTAAGGCTACCAAGTTGTGTTATGTTAGATGGCTGATGAAGAAGTGAAGATAGTGAAGACTCAAAAATTGCACACCCCTTTACAATTTCACCTACATTCTTGTAGCCACTTTAGTGTTCATTCACCTAGCATTTTTGTAGGTCAGTTCTAGCCCTTGCATCAACCTTTTCCCTCTCATGATGCTTAGGATACCTTTTCAATAGCTAACTTCTTGTGTTGGTTTTACATTAAACACATATTTTCCTTGTCTTCTATCATTTTTTAGCATGATTTATCTAGACACTAGCATGTTTCATGGATGTTCATGCATTATACTAGCATCTCATGATATTTTAGCATTTAAATATCATTGTTGAGCGTTTTACCACTTGTCACTTACCTAGATTAATGAAAATGACTCAAAATATTCTAAAATACTTAAAATAGTTGAAATGCTATATAAAATTGAAATATTTGAAATGCTATATAAAATTGTAATACTAATCTAATGTGATATATAATGCATGCCAAATCTTAAATAATATTATATAATTTTATCTATGATATTTTATTTAAATATTATAAAAAGAATCTAAAGAAATTTAATTCGAGAAAAAAAAAAAACTAAAGGTTGTGTGAAGCCTACCATACATAGAAGTACCATATAACTCCTGATAATACTATTGAATGTTAGGTCTACAACTAACAGTCTGTTCAGCATGAGATGCGCGACTCCTTTTTTGGACTACACCACAGACCACTCTTTACATACCGTCTGAAACATAAATACTCTGAATATTGCCTCTTATCAATTTACAATCAAATTTGTGTCTCCTTCCATCTTCTCCACTGTTCCACGTTATCATCCAGTCATTGAATTCCTACGCGGTGTTTACGTGTGAGTAATTGTTATATATACGGGGTAACATTATCTTACTCTCTCATTGAATGCACATAGCCATGGCTTCACATGACCGCCAACACCTGCAACTGGAGATGTGTCACCAAGCTGAACTGAAATCAGGTGATAATAATCATGAAAAAATAAGTGAGAATGGATCAGCTGTCTTACAAGGTTTGACTCACCAGCCTGATCACACAAAAATGGCAGTGTCAGTCCACAAAAAGGAGGAGCAAAAAGAAGCGATCAAACAGCAAGGAGGATGGAAAACCATGCCTTATATCATAGGTAAACGATCCATCTTTTGGAGGAATTTAATGATAAATTTCTGCTCTTAAAACCCATTTTGTTCTTTGGAATTCCAACTTTTCAATCAGCTTAAAGCCTAGCAAGGCAAAGAGATTCTTTTGAGTATTATTTTGAATCCCTCGATCCTTTTCTTCTGTTTCGTACTGCACCATGCATCCTTTTCTTTAGTACTTAGTGTAGTTTTCTTATAGATCTGCGATCTAGAATATATTTAATTTCTAATTTTATTTTTGTGTGTGTGCAGGAAACGAGGCGTCTGAGAAGTTGGCAACCATAGGCCTTTCTTCAAACATTGTGGTGTACTTAACTTCAAAATTCAACATGCCAAACGTTGAGGCTTCGTTTGTAATTAATGTATGGACAGGCACAACCAACATAACCCCATTGCTAGGCGCCTTCCTCTCTGATTCTTACATCGGCCGTTATTGGACCATTGCCTTGGGTTGCATAGCATCTCTCATTGTAAGTCACCATTACACCCACTCCATTTTCTGCAATATTGTTCAAAAGTTTTGGGTTCCAAACAGCATTAGAATCTTTATGATGTGGTGTTACAGGGAATGATTCTTCTTACCATGACGGCCATATTTCCTAGCATGAGACCACCTCCATGTATTACTGAGAATGGGGCTTGTGTGGGTGCATCGTTAGCTCAAAACGTTCTACTTTATTCCGCCTTTGCAATGATGGCCATCGGTGCAGGTGGCATCAGGCCATGCTCCATAGCCTTCGGAGCGGATCAGTTCGACTACACAAGCGAAAAGGGAAAGAGAAGCATTCAGAGCTTTTTCAACTGGTATTATTTTTCCTACACCATAGCGGTGATGATATCAGTCACAATCATCGTTTATGTTCAGGATAGTATAAGTTGGAGTTGGGGACTGGGCATTCCCTCTTCTCTAATGTTCCTTTCTGTGACCTGCTTCTTCCTCGGTAAAAGGATTTATGTTCTTGTGAGTCCTGAAGGAAGCTCCATCACAAGCTTTGCACAGGTAATAGTTTGTGCAATAAAGAAACGCCATCTACGCTTGCCTTCACAGCAGGCTCGGGCAGAGGATTTCTATGACCCTCCGATGAAAGGGAGCCTGAAATCAAGGATGGCTCTAACCCACCAATTCATGTAAGCATCTCTTTACTCGATAGCTTTTGTCTTCTTTCTAAATTTGGAAACAGGATTTCTCTTGCCTGGAGTCTGCAATGACAATTATGCCACGGTATATCAGATATAGGGTCTCGTGTCTGCACTACACTGTGACAAGTCGCGTGTCTGCACTGCGCTGTAGTATGTCGGTGTATGTAGCATATAAACCTAAAGTATAACACTAATTTATGGGAAAAGCATAGTCTGGTGGCTCGACAATTAGGACAGTTGGAAGAGCACCCACTCTCACTCTTCGTATTCATTGTTTTAAGGAGACGTAGGAGCCCCAGCCTCTAAGATTTTATCCCTGTGTTATTTAAAATGCCTAGCTGGCCAATTATTTAAACTAATTATATATTTTTTAATAAATAAAAAATATTTTATCTTATTTAATTCTACTTGTAAATTGTGATATTGTTATTAGAATTCAACTTTGTAAAGTCAAATTCATTAACCCATGATTCATGAGTTATGGTTCACAAGAAGTCATCTTTCTTTAGAATGAATGAAACACTTAGCACCAATTGCATCTAGGTATGTTCATAGGGGTGAAGCATTGAGCCTTTCTTAGAGGTCACCCATCCTAGTATTGTTCCAATTCAAGCGTGCTTTAACATGAAGTTTCCTCCAAGATTAAACCCACTTACCTTTCTACCCCATTTGCAATAACTTTAGCGAGTGTTGTGCCTTATGAACCATTCACCTTTAGTTCATTATATGAGTCAATGATTTTGACTCGAAAACTACATAGTCGAATTCTAATAACAATATCACAATTTGACGTGTTGTGGAAAAGATCTCCTACTTATCAATCTATAAAGAATGATTAATATCTCAACTCCCTTTTGCGCTATAAATTATTTTTTATCTCTTTCTAAAAATATGATCTTGTCTTTCACATTATTTTAATTTCTTAAAACACAAAAATACTATAAACCATCTCAAGAGAATCTTTATATATAATACTTATTTTTCCTTTTTGTCTTTTTAATTTTTTTTTTTTATTGTTTTCTATCCCTTTCCTTCACCTCACTCATCTTCTTTCCTTTGTAATTAGATTTGTAATGCTACTATTCACTTTCCTACTTCTAATAATAGACCACTGAATGTGCTTTTGTAACTAGATTTGTAATGCTATTATTCACTTTCCTATTTCTAATAATGGACCACTGAATATGCTTTGAAACGTAGAACAATAAAACATACACTATAAATCAGAGGGTTTTACATTTTTACATGTTAATTTCATGGACAGTAGAAAATTAATACCAACACAACATTAATCAAATAAAAAGTAATTTTAATTTTATTGTTTTCTATCCCTTTCCTTCACCTCACTCATTTTCTTTCCTTTGTAACTAGATTTGTAATGTTATTATTCACTTTCCTACTTCTAATAATGGACCACTAAATGTGCTTTTGTAATTAGATTTGTAATGCTATTATTCAATTTCCTATTTCTAATAATGAACCACTGAATATTGAAATGTAGAACAACAAAACATACACTATAAATCAGAAGTTTTTACATCTCTTACATATTAATTTCATGGATAGTAGAAAACTAAAACCAACTAACACAACATCAATCAAATAAAAAATAAATAAAAATAACTACAAAGTAGAAAATATATTTAAAAGTATGAGCATTATTGAAGGAGGGTCCACAAGCAGCATAATTAATTTGAAAGCCCCACCTTGACTTGAGCACGTGTGGAGACCTAATTGAAAACTAATAAAATCTGATTCCATATCGACTGATTAATTGCTGTGTTCAACTGATCTTTAATATTCAGGTTTCTGAACAAGGCTGCTTTAAAAACCGAACAAGACTTAAATGAAGAGGGATCAGTGGTAGATCCATGGAAACTATGCAGCCTTCAGCAAGTGGAAGAACTGAAATCAGTGATGAGAATAGCACCGATATGGCTATCTGGCATAAACATCCATGTCTGCGTGGCACAGCTGAGCACATTCTCTGTATTGCAGGCAGAAATAATGGACAGACACCTGGGAAAGAGCTTCCAAGTCCCCGCGGGTTCATTCACCATCTTCACAATGCTGGCGCTCACTTTCTTCTTACCATTCTACGACAGAGTAGTCATGCCATTCGCTAGACGAATGACCAAAGGCGGAAAGGGGATAACCCTTTTGCAGAGAATCGGGGTGGGCTTCGTGTTATGCATTTTATTCATGGCGTCGGCGGCGGTGATTGAGACAAAGCGGCGCAACGTGGCAGTGACCCACGGTTTTATGGAGAAACCGAAGGCGGTGATTCCCATGTCGGCATTCTTTTTGGTTCCGCAGTATTCCATCGCCGGGTTTGCAGAGGCATTCAGCATAGTGGGATTCATTGAGTTTCTGTACAGTCAGTTTCCGGAAAACATGAGGAGTGTGGCGGGTGCGCTGTTTTTCCTTAATTTGGGGATCGGTAATTATGTGAGCAGCTTTCTGGTTAGCATTATACATGATAACACGGGTGGACGGAATGGAGAGAGTTGGCTTGGTCAGAATCTGAATAAGGCCAGACTGGATTACTTTTATTGGGTACTTGCAGGCCTTGCAGCTGCCAATTTGCTTTATTTCCTCGTCTGCGCTCACTGGTACATTTACAAAACTGTGGTCTCTAATCGAACGGAAACAATCGAAAGCAACAAAAAGTTGTCGCCGGTGTGATTACAATCAGTCTTCTAACCGGGATTATAAATGGACGGCCAATAATGGCGTGCTACTTGTTTCACCTTAGTCGATAAACTTGATATACATAATTGGTATTAATGTAAAATATATTTAGTTGCGGATCACGTTTTAAGATCAAGTGTAACCTTGTTTTACCTTATTCGTTAAACTTGATAGACAGAATTGGTATTAATATAAAATATATTTAGTTGAGGATCACGTTTTAAGTGTATCCGTGATTCTATTTGGGCCCGTTTGGCCCCTGGAATTAACCTTGAATAGGCAGCCAATAATGCATGAATTAAATAATTCTTTGTTTGGTGCATTTTTTGAATTCTGGAATTAAAAAACTAATCCCCATTTTGGGGCTTATG
>MU223143.1:688882-703471 GCA_018584345.1 Thuja plicata
TGGACATGCTCAAATCAATTAAAGCTGATCTTTCAACTATTCAACCTGATAATAATCCTATACGTGGCTTTGATAACATTGATAAGAACACTTTGGGCATCATTACCTTACCTATCAAAGTAGGTCTAGTTATCCTAAATACTCCTTTTCACGTTATTCTTGGACCTCTTCATTATAACTTACTTTTGGGTAGACCTTGGTTACATGAGATGCATGCTGTTCCTTCCCCCCTTCACCGTAAAGTCAAGTTTATTTACAACAACATGGTGTATACAATTCATGCAGATGATGAGCCAAATCCTTGCTTGAATATTCAAACCCACCATAATCCTATTCCTAATAGTAATCCTTCTTCCTGTAATGCACTTCCTAGAGATGATTGGGGAACCCTTGATTTTAATCCTACCTTTATTGGATAATATAAGGTTTCTGATCTTGATTTTATGAAGCCACAATGAGAGTTTGAACAACGAGTCTTTGCTTCTACTTCTCATTACCTTCATAATAACTTTTTCGCTGATTCTACCCACTATGAATCTGTCAAACCTACTAGTAATGACATAGTGACTATTGAAGTTCTATTGAATCCTTCTGATATGGCTTCTTGTTATGGTCCTGATTATCATTTACTAGTTAAACAAGGATTCCATGGTCAAGGATGTGGTAAGCATAAACAGGGAATTCAAATGCCCTTACAGAATGGGGGGCATGAGAATTCTTATGGATTGGGATTTAATCCTCAACAACACATCAATAACAAAATCTCAAATAACACTTCAAAACATGATGAACCTATGAAGGATTTTGACCAAGAAGATCTTTTGCCTAAACTCCTTTATGTTAAGATGATTACTAGACCTAAATGCAAAAAGAAATGTAGTCCACACTTGAAGACTCTTCCTTTTTTTTATATCATAGATTTCATGATCACTCTACTAATGAATGTCAAGCTTTACATTATAAGATTAGGCATCGCATTCATAGTAAAGTTATTTATATATCATGTGACAATGAGTTGTATTTCAATCCTATTTTCTCTAAATAACATTTATGTTCCTGTTATGGAACTCCACATTATGTAAACAATGTTAGCGTAATATTTGGGGGCTCGTTGTCTTGCATAGAATTGTGAGCAATATAATAGGTCCCCTTTCATCCTTTTTCCCACGCTTGGGGGGGCAAGGATGACATCTCCTTCTTTTCTATCTTTCCGGGATTCACTTTTCCCTTGGTTAAGCAGTATCTATCTATTATGTGATATCCAATCATACATGAAAATTTTGGTTTGCATTGAGGATCTGTGTCCTTGATAAAAACCTATTTCTTTATTTGACATTGGGTTTCCATGGTTGATAAATCTCTCACCTTGGAAACTGAATCGTGTGTTATCCCTCACAAGGGTTACTTTTTCACTTCTTGCATGATATCTCTTTGCATTCATCCCTTCCATAGCCTCATAGGAGCTGTGACCTTCTTGGCTTGGATTGGGTGTTGTCTATGGATATTGTCTTGTTGGTGAAGAAGGCTTTATCCTTGATCTTTTCTTTCCTTAACATGTCAAACTAGTATTTACTTTTCCATCTTAAGGAGAGGGGCATATACATGGCCTCCCTCATTTTATATTATGCATTTGTGTTCTAACATTTTGTTTTGCAACATGCTAAATCCTCATAAGGTAATGCACATAAGTTGCTAAATCCAGAGGGGACACGCATTTTTACTTTTATTTTTTCTAAATCCTTGGAAGGTAATGCACATAAGTTGCTAAATCTTGAAGAGATACGCATTCAATTACAATTCAATATGCTAAATCCTCACAAGGTAACGCACATAAGTTGCTAAATCCTAAAGAGATACGCATTTTACAAATGTATTCCATGGTGATATAAGAATATGGATCCATGGGTACTTCATAAAAGCTGTTAGAAGATGGACTACATACATGCATAAAGCCGCCAGAAGGCGCACAACTTTACGATTTGACTATCAAGTTCTTTCTTGGTGGGCCATCATACCCTTTTCATGGTTCACAGGGAGATACATACATCTTACTGGGCGAGCTAACCACTCCTCTCTCTCTCTTTCTCTTTGACTGGTGATTTCTCTCTTATCATGATCTTAGGGTTGATAAAGACTTAAGTCCCTTGGGGGCTTGAGGATTTCTTTATCCCTTTTGATTCCAATAAGATTGTCTTTTTTGTATGTTCTCCTTTACCAAGAGTTTGTGTTGAGCTCATACTCTTGCTAAAGTGGGGGATAAATGTATAGTCATAAAATGGAAGCACTTCCATGATAGACTGGTCTAGCCTTCCGAGTAAGTGGTTTGGGGTCATGACAAGCACCTTGAATGGGTTCCTGATCTAGACCTGGCTTTCCCCTATTCTGCCCCACTTTCCACTTCTTTCGAACTTGATTTCTGCATTTTGAACTGCAGACCTGAGATCTTGGATCTCAAGGTCAGGATCAACCTTTTTGTCTATGTCAACCTTGATCCTGACCTAGGTCAATGTTGACCTCGACCTTGACCTAGGGTTCAGATCCTGGGGTCCCACAGTTTTCGAATGTCAGTCTTTGCAAAAGTTGTTTCCCGCTTTTGAGTCGGCTGTTTCGGGTTCTGAGACGTTGATTCCTAAATTATATTTAATATAGGTCCTCTCCTAAGGGTAAAGGCTTTAATGGGAATTTAATTATCCTATGTCGGCCTCCTTAGAATATTGTGCCATAGGTTCATATAAAAGGGAGCTTTCTTCTCTCATTTTCTCTAAGTTTCTAATCATAATCAAGCATTCTCAAGCTATCATCAAGTGCAATTCCAACAAGCTAAGGAGCAAGAATTCAAGAAAGCTTTCATCCATCCTCAAGCATTCTAGCATCCATTTTCATGAAGGAGATCCATTGGAGGCCATTGAAGGATTCAAGCTACATAGTGCCCTTTTGGTGATCTCTCCATCCACCTTCCTCCAAGCCTCTTCCAAATCAAGAACCCATTCAAGACTTGGTGTTGGAGATCTACAAGAAAGAGATTGAAGACATCCTATATTCTACATTCCACATTTTGGTGTATACTTGTGGATCCATGGATTTGAATCCACCACAAGGACTTTTTACAAGCAAGGTGAATTTATGCATTTACTTTGTTTACTTCTACAAATTCAATTACATATATTTAAGGTTAATTCCAAAACCGGGGTTTGACTAAGGAAAACCCCTCCCCCCAACAAA
Organism: Thuja plicata; assembly: GCA_018584345.1. Taxonomy (NCBI): domain Eukaryota; kingdom Viridiplantae; phylum Streptophyta; class Pinopsida; order Cupressales; family Cupressaceae; genus Thuja; species Thuja plicata. Next base: position 692,105 of record MU223143.1, read on the forward strand.
AAAACCTCTTTTTCTTGTAGGTACAGGTTCGGAACAACAAATTTGAGACCAGATTTGGATACCCTTGTCAGCTTTCTTTCAGGATCCGCAAACAGATTTTCTGTCAAAGCTGTGCAGGTCAGGGTTGACATTATCGGGTCAGGGGTGACATTTGTGGGTCAAGGTCAACCTTTTTCATAAGACGGTGTCAGATCGGAAAAATATTTCTGGGTTTTGTTCGTCTCTGTGTTCTAATTCCGGATCATACTTCAAATTTTCTAGAAATAGTCTTCAGACCTCAAAAAACAACATTCTTTGATCTGAAATTCTTTAAGGTTGGTTCTTCTTCTCATCCTTTTGATTTCTGTCATTTACCATATCTATATAATCAATTAACAGAATTTAAGATCTTCTTCTTTACTCTCATTTCTAAATGATTGATTCATTTGTGCATTAATCCCTCTTTTGGGTTGATCAACCTAGATCTTGCATTTCTGCATTTGGGGATAAAGGTGGAAAATCTTATCTTCCTCATAATCACATTTCAATACAAACACAATTTAAATGTAAAGGTTAGAGAAATACATAATCAAACCCTAATAAAGCTAAATAAAACAAAAGAAAGATTTTTCTTCCTTTACCTTTCTTATGTTACATCCATAAACACAATCCCAACCTTGTGCATATTCTTAGTCTTGCAACTTGATTATCAATTGTGTCCAACCTTAGTAAATTGAAGAATATCTTTGTCATAATTTGAGAATATGGGGTCCCATTAGAGCCCTCCACCTATAAAGAGTATTCAAGGGTGTTGCATAATCGTTTAATTCAACCTTAGACATGCAAAAAAAGATCTAATTGATATACAACAAGGAGTGGTGTTTTTTGGTCATGGTTGGGGGAATGGAAGGAGGAAAATTAGTATTAGTTGAGTATACCAAACACACTACCTAGAACTAGGGAATTCTTGTAATTTTTAGTTTGGATACCACTATGTTTTCACACACTCTATAGACCAACTTCCAATAATATGGTATGGAGAGAGAGAGAGAGAGAGAGAGAGAGAGAGAGAGAGAGTTTGGGGGAAAGAATGGGATACTTAAGATGTATGCAAGTACATTTATGGGATTTTGTTCCTAAAAGATGTTTTCTCATCAATTTATGATATTCATTTTATAGTAGTTATATCTACGTGAAAACAGAAACCTAAATTTCAGTGCTATGGTCCATAGATATCTAAAAATGTCATGTGCATTAAAAAAAAGGTCATTGTAGCAAGGGGACACCAATGAAAAGACCCATTTTTTATTGAGGTTGTTGGTACTTAGAAGAACTAGTTACTACTGACCTTGAAATCTAAAATATGATGGATGGTATTTTTGTAGCTTTATTTTGGTCCCCTTAAACTTTTGAATTTTAAAAATGTTTACTACTCAAGTGACAAAATTTTAGGTTGGATTCAATGTAATACTCTCAAAGAAGTGAGAGTGATTATAATTGAAGAGAAATGTGCTACATGTAAAGTGTTTAATGTCCTTCCAAGTTTAGGAACTACAAAAGGCTTTCCTCTTTATATGCATGTAACATATAAAATGTTATATTTCAAATGTAGGGGTAAATAAGATGCTCCCCTTTTATCCTTAGATACACAAAGGAAGGATCCAAATTGATTAACCCCAAAGGAAGGATCAATGCATAAATGAATCCATCTTTTGGAAATGAGAGCAAAGAGGAAGATCTTAAATTTCCTTTAATAGAAAAGAATGTGTGATAGGTTTAGAAAGATTAAGAACTTTAATTGAAATAAATAGGAGAAAAATACTAACCTTCAAATGTCACAGATTTGAAGAATGCAATTTTTGGGGATCTGCACTGAGTTTCTGGAAATTCTGAGACCGGATCTGGAATAGAAACGCAGAGATGAACAAAACCTAGAAATCTTTTTCCGTTCTGACATAGTTCTGATTTTGACCCTCAAGTCAATGTCACCATTGACCCAAAATTTCCAATTTTGTCCTAGGGAAGAATCAACCTCAAAGGTCTCCGATAGAAAATCTGTTTCCAGATCCTGAAAGTTTGTCGAAAAGGGTATCCAAATCTGCACTCTGATCCGGTGTTCTGAACCTGTATCTGCAAGAAAAATGGATTTGTTTGTTGGGGCAGAGGGGTTTGCCTTGGTCAAACCATGACTTTGGAATTAACCTCAAAGTATAATTGAAAATGGATAAATAAACAAAGTAAATAGAACAATTCAGCTTGCTTATGTAGAAACCCTTGAGGTAGATTCAAATCCCTGGATCCACAAGTATGTATGCACCAAATTGATGTAGAATATATAATGTAGAATGTAGGATGTCTCAAATCAATTTCTTGTAGATCTTCAACACCAATCTTGAATGGATCTTGGAAATAGGAAGAGGCTTGCATGGATGTGGATGGATAAATCTTCAACAAGAGGGCTCCATAGAGCTTGAATCCTTTAAAGGCTACCAATGGCTCTCCTTGATGAATTGAGTTCTTGAGAAGTGCTTGAATTCTTGAGAATGGATGAATGCTTCAATGGATACTTGGCTTTCTTCAAATCTTGCTTCTTCACCTTTGTATTTCACTTCTTAAGTCTTTGATAGTTGATCATCATGGTTCCTAGAAAATGAGAGGAGAAAGCTTCCTTATATATGAATCTAGGGCACAATCTTCTAGAGAGGCCTACATAGGAGAATTAAATTCCAATTAGACCTATACCCCTAAAAGAGGACCTATATTAAATATAATTCAAGATTTTTTGCTTTGAAGACCGAAACAGCTGACCTAGAAGCATGAATTAATTCTTTCTAAAGCCCGACATCCAGAAACCCTAGAAATATAGAATTTGGACCATAGGTCAGAAAAAGGTTGATTCTGACCTAGGTCAAGGTCAAGGATGACCTTGATCTAGGTGGTAAACCTTGACCCTAAAAGGTTGACTTTGAACCTGAGGTCAAAGTCCTAGTTTGTAGTTTGGAGTGTTAGAAATAGGCTAAAAAAGTGGGAATTGGGGCAGAATAGGGGGGAAAATCCAGATCCAAGTTAGAGACCCATTCAAGGTGCTTGACATGACCACAAACCACTTACTAGGAAGGATAAACTAGTCTACAATGGAAGTGCTTCCATTTTCTGACTATACAACACTATAAGAGAACCATATACATTTGTTCAACATTCTTGTAATGTTGACATGGTTTGGTTTGAATTCAAACCTTGCAATATTAAAACATTATAAGCTAAATCATATCAATTTAAATCTATAATAAATGCAAAATTCCTCACTTCTCATTTACTAGGCTAGTTTCCACTCTTACACTTGCCCCTAGTAGACTAACATAGTTACCGAGATCATTCTCCTTGGCAATTTTTTCAAGTTTTTGCATCCAACCACCATTTATATGTTCTAAGTGTGCAATCTTTGAGGGACCCAAAAAAGAATTAGGGAGGCATAAGAAGCAAGAGTGAAATGGTAGATCACTTATTTTTTATCTTTTAGAGAGAGAGAGAGAGAGAGAGAGAGAGAGAGAGAGAGAGAGAGCACCAACTATTGGTGCCTTCAAATTTTGGTGACCTCAAATTTTGGAAAAATTTGAAGGGCCCATAATAAAATGTTGATTGCAGTATTAAGAGATAACTCTCTTAGATTTTCTCAAGTGACCTACTTGAATGATAATAACTTGACACCTATTCACTTTCTTGGAAATCAACTTGGGGATCATGTTCACCTAATATATGTGAGTGTCATGGATGTAAGTTTTTAGCCTCTCAAATTTAAAGATTTGATTAGTTTTAAGCACCAAATTTCAGGGTTCTACGAAGATTTGTTGTTTACACATTGAATGATATTCCAAAGTGGTCAACTTTGTTGATTAATATTTCATATCCAAGTGAATTTTATGCCAAAAGGATTAGTTACTAGAATCTTCATAATATATATATATATTTTTTTAGGTGAAAGTGGACAAGCCACTATAATATTTTTATTAAAAATTGGTTCAAAAAAGCTCAACGGGGAAAGAATTAGGAAGAAAACCCAGAATCTTCCTAATATTAATGTGCTATCATGTCCATTTTCATATTTGCAACACCCTATTTGATATTTTCATTGGCCAAAAGAAAAAGGAGTTTATAGGGTTTTGTTGTCTACATGTTCTATAAAGTTGTCTACTTTGTCCTTGAATATCTCATAGATAAAGTGTATTGATTCTAATTTCTTTGGTGTACCTATTTATTGTACCTTAATGAACTCATACACTTAGTAGCAACATCATAGGTGAGAATTTGATATTTTTTAAAGGATTATCCCATATGCTACAAACCTAAATTTTGACCCCAAAAAATATTTCAAAATTCAAAATTTTGAGAGCAACCTAGTTTGTGTTTTTTTCTCAAATGATCATAGTTTTAATTTCATAGATCCAGAACACTTTGAATGGTTACAGTGAAATCTCCAAAAAGGGCTAAAACAAACTTTGTCAAAGAGACATTGCAATATCAAAGAGATATTTTTGTTACAGAGACATTGCAATATCCAAGCACCTAGACATTTTTGTCAGAGAGACATTGCAATATTAGGGTGACATTTTGGAAGTCTCGCCGATCAAATTCATTTGAGAGACATTGCAATATTAGAGAGATATTTTGGTGGTCTTACATAGAAACTTTGTTAGAGAGATATTGAGATGTCAAAGAAACATTTTGGAAGTCTCACTGGTCAACTTTGTTAGAGATACATTGCAATATCGAAGATATAGTTTTGTCGGAGAGACAATTCAATATAGGGGAGACATAAGTCTCACTGATCAACTTCATCAGAGAGGCATTGCAATATTCGAGAGACAATTTTATCAAAGAGACATTGCAATATCATGGAAACATTTTGGAAGTCTCACCTATCAACTTTGTCAAAGAGACATTGTAAAAGTAAGAGAAATTATGGAAGTCTCATCAATAAACCTTTTTAGAGAGACATTGAAATGTCATAGAGAAATTTTAGAAGTCTATTCTACCAACTATGATAGACAATAAAGATACATCAAAGGGACATGTGAAGCATGATGAAGGGAGGTTATTTTTTTTAGCAAGATAAGTATGCAATACAAGAGAAAAAATTTCAGTCAAAAATTAAATATTTTCATGAAAGATTTCAAGAAGGGTGTATGTGAACATGTTAAAGTACATGTGAATAATGGTCAAAGGAAATTAATCATGAAATATTACTCACGGGAGAGAAAGTAGAAGATTAAAAACTTTTATAATAAAGTAAATAGTTAGTTTATGTCTTTTGATTTTTGGGCATGTAGTCAAACAATTTTATATTTTTAAAATGAATAGTTTTGTAACAAAAAGTTATAATAGTTTGAATAAATCTGTTGTGTTTATGAAAGGGAATTCAGGACTGTGTAGTGGGGGGCTAGAATAGAAATTAATTTTGGTGTATATTTGAAATCGTGAAAAGGAAAATATGCAAAAATTATTTTCTCTAAAGGCGTGTTCAACTGTTTATTGATTTTAATGAAAAGATATCAGTTATTTCATCTCCAAATTATATTTTTTCTAATCTTATGAATGACTATATCAATGATACATCTGATTTTTCCTTGTACATTCATGCTTTTGTGTAGTTTGTTAAATGGGTCTTCTCCAGAAAAGGTTAAATTTTGTTGACAAATTATTGTGATTTGGAAGAATAGGTTTGGATTAAAAAGTAGGGTTTGATGGTTAATTTTGTGTATGTTGATGCAATGCATAGATAGAAAAAGTGTTGAATAGGTTAATTTTCAAGTCATTGGATGAGAAAATATTTATTATGAATCTGTTACCCAAGATAAGACATTGATCAATATCCTATTCCAGAACCAAAAAAATCAATTCATTCATTTTAATTTCACTTTTAGGAGTAAGTGTAGGTGTTGGTGTCTCTTTTTTAGTTTATTATTTTCCACCTCATGCCAGTGAGTGATAGAAAAATAACCTGGAGTAACTGAATCAACATCAAAATAAAAAAATCCTAAATATTATATGAGGTTTTAATCTACTTGAACATCAGTGGTCAATACAGGAAGATAAATAAATGGTTATGGTAAAGGTTCACCTGCCTCAATATAGAAGATTGGAAAGTGTAGGAGAAATCAATCCTTCTCATAATTTATTCTCAATCATTGGCCAAATCTAATATTGGGTTTAATTATTTGTTGATTTGCGAACCGACACCAATAAAGAGAGAGAGAGAGAGAGAGAGAGAGAGAGAGAGAGAGAGAGAGAGAGAGAGAGAGAGAGAGAGAGAGAGAGAGACANAATAAAGAGAGAGAGAGAGAGAGAGAGAGAGAGAGAGAGAGAGAGAGAGAGAGAGAGAGAGAGAGACCCATAATTGGATATGTCCACAGCTGTGTTAATTTCTCACTCTTTGAAGACTTAATTTATTGTGCAACAATCTTGGTTGTTGTCTATTAAGTTCATCTTCTCCTAAACAAACTGTCTCCTTCTTAATTCCTGTGAAAATAGTTGTCATTTAAAACAAAGAGGTCTCATTTTCTTTAATTCTTCTCTAGTTCCCAAGCCCCAAAAGACTCGTACATAGGGAAAAATTGGTCCAATGGTATTAAGGATTAGGATGTAAGAAAAAATTGACCTTTGTAGAAGCTTTTCTAAATAATTTATCAATGGAATAGTTAAAATATGATAGTTTGGTTGAATCAGACTTAACATTGTCTTCAATGTAAAAAGAGTTATTGAAAGGTGATTTACTGATTCTTTATGTAGGCCAAAATGAAACAATTACTTTTCATTGTTGCTTTAGAGAAAAATGGAAAGCCAATGGTTGAAGTGTGTTACAAGGGTGATAGTTTAGATATGCATGCAAGTTCATTTGTGGGAATTTTTTGTGGAAGATAATTTCTGACCTATCCAAGACTTGATTTATTGTCTAGTATGTTTAGTCGATTCCTAAGCTAGAGACTCCAAAAGAGATCTCACAAATTAATGTCTTCTATCTCACATACATGCATACAGTATAATAGAAAATTGATGAGCAATGTTAAGATGAAGATCACTCACAAAGATTTGATGGTATACATTAGGAATAAAAATCCAACCCTTAAGTTCAGGTTTGATTAGCGTGTGGCTGCAAAAGGTTGAGTCCCACTTTTGGGCAAAACGTGGAAGTGTTTTCCCTATTTTTCAAATTTTCTGTCAATTAATGTCAAAATTTGAGGCACTTAGAGATCGAATCTCAAAAAAATTTACTAATAGAAAATGTATTCCTCAGATTCTACGTTTTAAATATGTAATTTATTTCAATACCCACATGGTAGAAATTGTTTTTAGTAGGCATGTTTAAAACCCACTTTTTCAAAATGCCTATTTTAGGACCATACCACACGTGTACGACCACCATATTTTAACCTAAATAAATGAATTTTTGTGAATCCTTCTAGGGAAATATACTTAAGATACCAAATATTGATGAGCATATTTTTTTCATTTTTTTATTGAATATTTTTTAATTGATTATAAAGTATATTTTTGAGACCTCTAGTGTACGACCACCATAATTTGATGAAAATTTCACATTTTTTCAAAGTTCTTTTTTTTTTTTTTTATCTTCAATAAAATTCTATGTAGATTTATGTCATATAATTTATTCTAAAAAAAACATAAAAAAACAAGTTATTAAAGTTTTAGTGGACCTCACTATTTTAAGTTTAGGTACTAGTTTTGATTAATAAATATTGCAATAATAGTAAAATTGATCATATCACTATGAAATTTATATTTTTGAAATTTGGATGGTAAAAAATCTAATGTTTTTTCATTTCATAAAAGAATTTGATTAGGAAGGGCCTCAACAAATTACGGTAAGGTAGAAATCTGGTATTTTAGTGCCTTAGCCATTATTTTGGAGGTCCAAGCATTGGCTTGATCCCACCTAGCCTATCCTGAACTGAAATCCAATGCAAAGGGTGCTTGAAAATTTAACTTTTAAAAAACTAGCACACGTTTAAAAATGCGTACATGTTTCTTAAATATAATAAATCAGCGTGTAAAAATGGGTTTCTAGGCATAATTTTTTTAAAAAAATTACAAATAGCCACCTATTTTGAAAAAAATGGGCATAGATATTTTTTAAATTTTTGGATTGGGTCTCCAAGCCTAAAGTGGGTGCCCATTTCTAGCAGTATTTTTCAAGTCCACAAGACTTCCGCTGAATTGGGACCCAACTTATTGCACTTACCCTATCACAACTAAATGGATGAAGGGTGCTAATGCATAGCTCAAACAAAAGGGGAATTTGATATTCCTTTGAAGGATATTGATTAATTGACTATAGATCTAAAAAATGACTAAAAATGACTGATAAGATTGATTTAAGAAAGTAATTGTAATATTTTTGGGAGAATTTGTGTACCTTGAAATGAATTAGGAGGATGTGCACTTTGAAGCCGAATTTGATTATCGCTGAAATGTCGTCGACTGACATAACTTTGGATCTAAAAAGTAGAGTCCTGAATCTTTCTATCCTAAAAATTTGAGCCAAAAAGTACAGGTACAATTTGAATTTGAGGGCACAAGTCATTTTTTTAGGTACAAGTTAAAGTTTGACTATGTACCTATCTTCTGCGACCGTGTATTGCTTTCTGGGATAGCTCCTGTAGCTTCCAAATCTAGCTCTACAAAATCCGAAGCCTGCTCCTGCACACACAAAAAAGGAAAATTGTTGTGGAAAGGGGCTTACCTTGGTCAAGCCCCGATTTAGGAATTAACCTTGATTAAAATTTCATAAAGAGAGATGAAATGAAAATCATATCTGAGATATAGTTAACTCATGCTTTGATGATGCAATGCCTCTTTGGAGATGATCACAAGTGTTGATGCAATAGCTTGAACTCCACAAAAACCTAGTAGGAAATCATGAATCCAACACCTTGAAATGATGAATGTTGTTGTTTTCTATAATGAGAAGAATGCTTGAAATGATTGATCATGGATGCTTTCTTAGACTTGAATGCCTTGATTGCACAATAATTGCCAAGAGATGAGATATGATAACATGATAATGCCCTTATTCAAAATGAGAGGAAGAGGAGACCCCTTTGATAGTGAAATCGGAAGCAGAATTAAGCAGGCGGACCATGGATCCAAAACCCTGATGAATATGAAAGATAGGACCCACGCCCCAATTTTGGATCAAAATCCTAGGGTACAAGTCAAACTGCAACTATACCCCTCTCTGAAAAGTGCAATTTTCTTATTGGAGGGCATGGTCTGTAATGAATGTTGGATTTAGAGGGTTGGTTGATTCTAATATTAGGAGCGAATTCTGAGACTATAAAAGAGAGGTGAAATTTTGTGGTTGGATGAAAATAGGGGATGACACTTATACATAAGGTCCTAACTTAATTTTGTACAAATCAGGGAGGATTAGGGAAGATTAGGAAAGATTAGGGATGTATTAAGTGCTAGAAGAACATGAAAACAACGTGGGAACCTATAAATGCTAAAATGGGGCTAAAAATGAGAACCTAATAAGGGTGCTTACTTTTTAGGATGATACACATACATACATACATAAATGTATGCATACATACATCTATACATACATACATACATATATTTATATGTATATGTATGTGTGTATGTACACACATACACATACACATACACATACACACACACATACACACACATACACATACACATACACATACACATACACGTACACATACACATACACATACACATACACATACACATACACATACACATACACATACACATACACATACACATACACATACACACACTAATAAAAATTTTCTCAATTTTCGATGAGCATAGGTCAATTTTTTGAGTGTCCGAGGTAGCTCAATCGACCAAAGGCATCGAGGAAGTTTTTTTGTCTAAATTTTCCAAGACTGGCCAAGTCGTCTTAACACCGATGACATAAAGGTCAGAAACAATGGATGTGGGGAGATGTGTGCATGCGCCTTTCACCCTAAAACCCTTTTCACAATGAGTCGCTTGTACAATGGTATGTCGACGCAAGGTCATCAAAGGAGAGACGATAATCCGTCGATTTATTCATTATTTGTATAAGTTTCTTGTTGATCTATTCATCGTTTGTATAAGTTTCACGTCGACCGTAAATGTAACGAAGGTCAAAAAACCAACAATATGTTTTTAAAATATATATATATATATATGTATTTCACCCTAGCATGTAAATCTTCAAATTTGAATGTTGGTTGTTGAGCTTCTCTTTGTTTCGAGAATAGTTTAACATTCTCTACTTAACAAGGCCAACCACGTGAAGGTGGAAGCTCATCTGGCCCCTTCTAGGAGCCTCTTAAGACCCTTTACGATACTTTAAGATTTCTAAGATGTATTCTTAGGGATCGTAAAGGGTCATAAAGTGTTATAAAGGATCCTGGGACACAACAGTTGAGAAACATAAATGTAGGCATCATGGTCATAATTGTTTGGAGACACAACATAATTCGGTAGTATACCCAGATGATGCAACGCAACCACTACTCCTCCAGTTCTAAGTTGGCACTACACGATCCAAAAACCATAGATAAGGAATAAATTTAGAGAGTGAAGGAGGAGGGCTATAACGACCAAAATAATATAGGGTTTATTCCTAAGTTTATTCCTTACCTATGGTTTTTGGATCGTGCGGTGCCAACTTAGAACTAGAGGAGTAGTGGTTGCATCGTCTGGGTATACCATTGAATTATGTTGTGTCTCCAAACAATTGTGACCATGATATCTACATTTATGTTTCCTAGCTGTTGTGATATCTACATTTATGTTTCCTAGCTGTCGTTTTTATGTGCATGTTCTTTATGTGTTAGGCTTCTCTCCCTTGCATCCAAAATAATATTTTCCCACTCTGAATCGAGAATGCACGTGTAGCTACGTAGAATATGCATGGATAACAGGTTTTTCCAGATAGAGATGGTTTTACATGATAAATGCATCTATTTTATTATGGTTACAACCCAATATCAACAAACAAATTACAAAAATATAAACTTAATTTTGTCAAATTAGCTGGCTTGAAATACAACGGATGTTCATTTGTATTTCTCTCTTCCTATCTTTGGGCATCCAATGCTCGAATTCGTACTTGAAGGATGTTCACCAAAGAGGGTTCCGGACCAGATAACTCCCTTTCACTTAATAATTATGAACCCATCAATGGTATACTAATTGTTGAGGATTGTAAGTTTCCTTTGATGGCTTCAAATTACCAAGCAAAAGGTGTTTTCTAGTACAAAAGACTTAGCAGCCTCCAAAGCCTTTTGCTTGAATGCATTATACCCCTTTATATTAGTGAATTACAAGTATTTCATTAATTAA
>MU223143.1:712040-727158 GCA_018584345.1 Thuja plicata
CCACATTGATTATGCAAGAACATGTTACAAACATAATACTCGCTTAATGGGAGACATTTCAGGAGTAGTTAGTGCAACCTTCCCACTATGCATTCCTTCATAAGATAGATCAACTATATTTCATATGTAATTCTCTGTAAATTGTTTTTCTAACTGATATTTGTTTAGTTTTGTAGATGAGCCATTAGCTACTTCTAGGTGGATTTCCCCCTATTTGAATATTATGAGGGGAAATTTTTTAGTGTTATTTGTGTGTACATTCAGAACAATCTCACTTCTAGGGCAGTGCATTAATCATTCTAATTAGAGAAAGCATTAAGTTCTTTGTGATTGTTAGTTTCAAAAACCTATTTAATAAAATTATAGATCAACCACCAAATGATGGTCAACAGTGTGCCTAGAATGATGGTCCTTTTTGATTCCTCACTGAATGACAGAAGTAGAAACTTACCAAATGTCGTGACTTCATATTCAAAGTGTTTACAGTAACATTGGATCAAAGTTAGATAAGCTTCTCAGCAAGTTATGAAACACAAATATTGTATATAATTGAAACAAGCTATAACTAATGCTAGATGTTAGCTTCAAATTACATGCATGCATAATAAACCTGCCTATGAAAATTCTCTCATGGATATACTAATTAAATGAGTGGGGGTTATTTGTGGCAAATCAATTGGTATAATAATACAAAATTAACACGAGATTACAACTATCTAGATATGTGAAATTTTGTCACCATCACTACTTAACTAGTACAATAATATGCATGATAAAATGAGTATGCAACTATCTAAATGTGTGGGGGTTTGTCACCATCCCTACTTAGAAAATTACTTGGTATATGAAATAAGTGTGGCTATACAATAAATAATCTAAACTGAAGATACTTTGGTGGTGAAAACTAATTACAAATATTAAACCCATATACCTAGTTATTCATAATGGTAAATAATGGAAAAGCAACAACAAAACCAATAAATGAGGGTTTCTAAACCCTAGCAACCTACACCAAACAAATCCAAATTATGACCAAAATAATGGAGAGAAGAAGGGAATAAATGTGCCAAAAATCTAGTCAAAAACTTCTGCAAACTCAAATCAGACCCTCCAAGAAATTCCATCCCTATTCTCAAGCAATGTACACCCCCTTTGAAGATGCATGACTAGCCCTAGAGTGTACACCCAACAATAATCAAACCCACCAATGTGCAATGAAATCTACCAAACTTCCTCAATAAACCCTAATGAATTATCTATAACACTTTGTAGCTCTTCAAACTAAAGAAAATATATCAAACACCATTGAAGCTCAACTGTGATCTCTATATGAAATCGCTAATCATACATTTGTCAATCATGCTTCCCTGCCTACATTGCTAAGCCTATGATAATTTTGTCGACTTTATCTATCATTTATTTTACCATAAATTAGGGCAACTCCCTCATTTATGAGATTCTATTGTAAAATCTGTGGTTTCCGATTTTTAGTTTGGAGATTGCAACTTGTTTGAAAGCCTCCAAAGACATTTCAAATCATCCATTTTGAATGCATGCTGCAATCATGGCAATGCTCAAGACCACATTTTATTGAGGGGTTGTGTCAAACAGAACATTTCATGAGTTAGACAGTTAACAAGTTGGGCCCAAGCTTCCACGTTGTGCATATATCACTGCCATGACATCCATTGTTTTGATGCAGTGATTTCACCTACAAATTGCATTGGATATATAGAAGTTTCTAGATATTATTCAACAAATCCATGGTCTGTGCATCTCGCTACCTAGTCATTTCCTTGGTTTAGAAACCCTCTATACATGTGTGTGTTGATGGATGTCCATAAATTACTATTACAAACCCAGAGATGTGCATTTTAATATACATATATGAGTGTGCATACATACTAGCGCTCCAGCTGGTGACATGCCACTGGGTGATAACTTGTAATGATCCCAGCCGCCCAACAATAATCAGATGTTGTACAATGGATTGAAGAGCATCCAACACTTGAGGTTCCAAAATATCATATGTGTCTTCGCGCAATAAAATCCTTCTGGCCTCCCCTCTGCACAATGATGCCCTAGTCCTTTCGGCCTTCGCTCTGCAATGCGCAATTAAAACAAAATGAAATTAACAATGAAAGTGATCACCCCTTTTTTTTAGTTATATGCCTGGGTTCATCGGAATTCCGACGAACACGGACATGGATTAAAAAAAATCAAAATTTTCCTTTAATAAACTGACAAAGCAAAATAATTTTAATGGTTCGTGGGAAATGTTGGTCAATTTTTAGGGTATAATGTATTAGTGACATACACATACACATACACATACACATACACTTATATGTTTATGACTTTATGTCAAATAAACACGTACGAGTTGAAATTCGATTGGGGTTTCTAAATTAAATGTGCATACATGATTTTATACATACACATTTAGGTTTGAAATTAGGCTTGGGAGCTTTGTTTCCTTCCTTTTAAAACATTTTCTTCTTCAAATTTGGTTTCTCAACTTTCTCATCATTATGTTTATATGTTATCAACTAGGTATTTGAATAATTACCACCATATTTTCACACATCTTATGATCCATCTAACCATATCATTTTTTTAGATTTGAACAACACTAACATGTTAATTTTTAAATTCTTTTACCAGTGTTTTTTGACTTCACAGAGATATACATGTAGCATAATTTTAATGATTTTGACCTACTTGTTCAAATTTAAAATAAATTATATACTATTTTCTACACTTCACTCTTTACAATTTTAAAATAAACTCAATTCTAGATTGGTTTGGTGCAAGTTATTTGACCCATAAGAATAAGTATTTGATTTTCAGGATGCACCCACTTGAAAAATTATTAAAAAAATACTCATAAAAGAACTACAAATAAATACAAAACTTCTAGTACTCACTCTTAATTGTCTCTATTGAGCTTATGTACGTTTCCAAAAATCAAAGTGGTTAAAAAGGTTTTCTTGAAGGTGTTTTTTAGTGAACCCCCCAAAAATATTAAAATAATATATTAGTTATAGGACTTCATTCAAAGCCCTTTTTAGAAAAACCTTCATTTGAACTAGGGTGTTGCACAAAGGCCTTCTAGTTCAACCCAAGGGTAAAAATAACCTTTGTTCAAACATGCCTATTCAAACAAAGGTGTTTTCCAAAAACAATTATTGACAACTTCGGTTTTTGTTTGTGAGTGAAAGTATAACCCACTATTATGAAAAAATCTAAATAATTATTAAATATTAATATATGATATATTCTTATAATAATTTTTGCATATTCATTAATTCTTTATAAAATATTAAAAAAATAAAACTAGCATAAATCTAAAATATAATTAAAATTGCATCAAACTTAAATTAAATATTTATTTATTATAAATAAATAATATTTAAACCATGAATCATACCATCTAATTTAAAATGAAAATAATTAAATTTAAATTAAATCCCTAAATAAATATAAGAACCATGATGTTTTTTATTAAGATAGCAGGGAAAGGGCCCTAAACCTAGAAACAAACAATCACATAACAACTAGACTAGAGAGAAGCAATTCAGGCCATGACAGTTGGAAGCACAATCCATCATCATTTAACAAAATAATCAAAAACTAGGTAAAAGCACAATAAGTTGTCACCCTTTTACAAAGGAAAAGGTTAACAACACCAAAACTTTAAAACTTCAAGGACATAAAAGTCACATTTCTGTTGAGAATTTGAAGATGATGTAAACTGAAGAAATGTGTGAAATATGATGAATATTTAAAAAAAAAATTGAAAAAAAATTAATATGTTTTTTGAAAAATTTAGGTCAATTTTTCATTTCCTGAAAAATACTGCAAATTAGGGGGTTTACTTCCCGCCAAATCATTATAAGTAAAACATTGTTTTTTCTTCCAATTTTAGAATATGTTTTAGATGACATGTATAGCTAGTGCAAAAAGAAAGAAAGAAGTGTTTTTGATATAGAATTTTCCCGTTATAAGTATTCAAAGTTGAACTTACCTGAAATCAACAGTTTTTGTCTCCCGCCCCTTTTCCCCTATCAAAACTATAACAAAAAGCAAATAAATTACATATTTTTGAAGAGGACTCTCTTCTCTAGTGTTGCATATGCTTTTTAAAAAATTTCTGAATTGATTTAGCATTTTTTTTTATTATTTTCCAAACCAACAACTTCTCAAAACTTAATATGCCTACAAGTAGTTTTTAGCAAATTTGTTCAACATTTTGTAATTGAAACAATATAAAATTCATATGTCCAGAATCATAGTTCTGAGATCTAGAAAATTGTACTTTTACTTTTTTGACATTTTCTATTTTGAGCAGAGAATGGAATAACAGAAGTGCAAACTTCTGGTTTTTTGATGTTTTTGGGGGTTTGGCTACCAACATGGCATGCCACTTAGGCAGCCTCCACCCAGTCAGACTCGGTTGAGTCCTACTGGGCCGAGTCCCCTTAGGATATCACAACTATTTTTTTCTATTTTAAATATCAAGGTCATTTTTTGGTATTTAAAATATCGTAGGGACTGGGCCACGTAGGCGCCATTTGGTGCCGTGTGGTGCCTATGTGGACTTGGTCTTGTAAGACTCGATCGAGTCTGACTGGGCCGAGTCTAATTGGGCCGATTCAGTCAAGTTAGCCTAAAAGGTGACACTCGACTATGATTTTACCCAAACCATACTGGAAGTTCTATCTTTTCTATCTAAACAATCAATACTATCAATATCGCTAAAAAAGTCCAGAGCATAAAGTAAACTAGACCATTAAAAACTAGTCTCTACCTATTGTTAAAGAGAGCATTTTCTTAGTAGCACTTAACATAGCAATAATTATCATCATCAAAGAGTTTGATAATAGACCAACAAAATGTAGCATAACAGTTATAGACCAAAGCATAAAAAAAAGACTCATTTAGAAATTGAAATATCCTCCCATTTCATAGTGAGGCATTTCATTTCCTTTCTCCACTCCTCATTATCATCACCACTAGATTCATCTTCTTCTTTGTCCTCCTCCTTCTTTTTTTTCTCTTTTTCTTGAGTTTGGTCTCTCCTGTAGCCACACTGGGCACAATCTTTAACATCAGGTTCTCACTTAACTTGCACGAAGAAGTAACAGTAGTATTGAATTCATCACAAGTAATAGTATTAGGAATGAAATTTTTGAGAGACATCACCCTATTATGAAAACCTTGAATATAGTTCATCAGGGGCCCTTCCTTCAGTGAATCCTATTTCTGAGTAGGGGGATTATTGTTAGCTTTTTCTTCATCCTCAAAAATAAGGGAAGTACTAGCCACATTTCCCAACTCTTCCACATCTTTGAGGATAACTGTTAACTCATGGGATTTTTCCTCCTCTGTATCCTCCTACTCTTCCTCTTCATTATCATAATCAACATCATCAGAATTATCACTTTCTTCATAATCTTTTGAATCAAACTCTTTGTCCATTTCTAGAACCACCTCCTCCTCAACATTTTTACCTTTTTGTCTTGCTTATTTTTCATCCTAGAAGACCTACACTCTCTAGAGCTAAACTCATTATTTTTCTCACTGGAAGTGTCAATTCCCTTTCCCTCCTAAGACTCTCTTTCCTCCTTAGAGTCCTCTTTGTCAATTTCAATATACACGCTTTTTCCACCATAATTAACTTTATGACTTTTAGTTGGGCCATAATTTTTGGTAGGGGATTTTCTCTTAGCAGGAGTGGTTTCATAAATGGTTTCTTCAAATGACATAGAAGAGGAGGGTTTAAATTTAGCCAAGCTATTGTCACTTTTTGATGCAGGACAATCTTGGTTTTTAACAAAATCTTGCATCAACCAAAAAAATTTGAGTTTTTCTGTTCCTCGTCACTATTTGCAATGTTTCCCGTCGCGGTCAAGTTCTACAGACCCTTGGCGATTGCAGTCATAGATTTTTTTTCAAGAGATTATTAGGAATTTTTTCCTATGATCACAACTCATTTCCAATTATCGTGCTCGAGTTATGCTAGATTTTTTGGCTATCTTTAGAATGTGTTCTTCATGTTCCTGAACCAGTCAGTGTTTGGATCTTCGGTCAGATTTCCTTGTTCCGCGGTGCTTATGTATCATTTTCCTATGTGGCTAAATGTTTGGAAGACATGTTTATATGATCACTCCTTGTGATTTAATCATTGGTTAAAGATCTTTAGATCTGAGGCCAACTAGATGGTTAGTTGGTAACATGTTTTGTTTGTCTTGGAAAATGTAATCTTGAGGCCGAACTGTTTGGTCATGGTCATGTATAAATGTTGGATCTAGGTTCTTTTTTTAGGGGAACATGGAGAAAGTGAGGAGAGTCAGTTAGGAATTGAGGATGCCTGATTTGTAGTCGTAGGTCATGAATAATAAGTAGGTTTTCTTTGTAATAAGTCCCTGGTAATGGAGTTGGGCATGTTGACTACTATTGCAGAAATTTTTAATTATTTTACATGTTAATGAAAACGCTGCATGTGTGTTCCATACCCTCGATTTGTATGTTTACTTCTCAAAATTTGAAGGTACTGATGAAGAAAAGAAGGCAAAGTATGCTTGTACTAAGTTAAGAGGTCATGCTTCACTTTGGTGGGATCATTTGTAGAATGATGGGAGGAGTAGAGGTAAAGAGAAGATCAAATATTGGGATAGGATGGTGAACAAGATGAAGGTAAATTTCTTACCCTCTCATTATCAAGTCATCTTGATCAGAAGATTGCAAAATTTGAGACAAAAGGATATGAATGTGAAGTAGTACACCGAGGAGTTTTAAAAATTGGATATCAAATTTGGTTTTAAGAAGGATGAAGTAGAGATAGTTTCAAGATACTTGAATGGTTTGAGAATGCCAATACAAGAAGATATTATTATGGTCAAGATTGGGAATGTGGAAGATGCTTACTAGTATCCCCTAAAATCTTAAGACAAGTTAAGTAGAAGACAAGAACAAAGGAAAAGAGGAAAAGGTGGAATATTCCAGAGAGACAGAGGTGGTAGATCAGTTGGTGACTCTAAAAAAGGGAAGACAAAGGAGAAGACTCCTGAAAGGAATTCTTAAAGAGGTGGCTATAGGAGTGAGGGAGATCAAAGAGATGATAAAAGGGTGTTTAAGGGAACTTGTTTCAAGTGTGGTGGAGAAGGTCATAGGGCCTTTGAACGAAAATAAGGTGGATCTAAAAAGAGGACTGAAAGAAAAAAAAAAGGACAACTCTTGTGGAAGAACAGGTATATTTTGAATGGATTAACAATAATCAACCTGAAAAGGGAGAGACATTGATCATGA
The DNA here is from genome assembly GCA_018584345.1 of Thuja plicata. Lineage (NCBI taxonomy): Eukaryota > Viridiplantae > Streptophyta > Pinopsida > Cupressales > Cupressaceae > Thuja > Thuja plicata. Next base: position 719,352 of record MU223143.1, read on the forward strand.
GGAGAACCTTGTACCATGATGAAAATATGGATAACTCTTGGAAAATAAAGAACATATTCCAAAGTAGATGTCTTGTTGGTGGTAAGGTATGTAAAGTTATAGTTGATGGTGGTTGTTTTGAGAATTTAACATCTTGGGAAATGGTAGACAAGTTGCAGTTGAAAATATTGAAGCATCCCAAACCCTATGAGATTGCATGGTAAAAAGATGATCACAAAGTGTTGGTAAGTTAGCAATGTTGGGTTAAGATGAATATAGGGAAATATCATTATGAAGTATTGTGTTATATAATTCCTATGGATGTATGTCATGTTTTGTTGGGTAGACCTTGGAAATATGATAGACAAGCTATACATAATGGAAGAAGAAATACATATACTTTTGTGGCTAATAGTATGAACCATATATTTTTTCCTTTGGAGGAACCTTTTAAAGGGGAACTTTGTACTAGTGCTGTAATTTGCATGGTTGATGGAAGGAAATTCTTGGAAGATATGATACATGAAAATGTTTGTTTCTCTATTATACCAAAGAAGATTGCAGATATAGATCTGAGTGGTGAATACCCTGAAGAGATTAAGGAAATGTTGGATGAGTATGCAGATGTGATTTCAGATAATGTACCTGATGGTTTTCCACCAGTTAGGAGTATTATTAATTTCATGGATCTAACTCCTAGAGCTATTTTTCCTAATAAAGCATCTCACCGGTTGACACCAAAAGAGAATGAGGAATTGAATAGACAAGTATATGATTTATTGAAGAAAGGATGAATGAAAGAAATCTTGAGTCCTTGTGTAGTACTTGCAGTATTGACACCTAAGAAGGATGACTAGTGGAGGATGTGTATAGATTCTAGAGAAATAAACAATATTACTGTCAAGTACCATTTTCCTTTGCATAGGATGGATGACATAATAGATTGCTTGAGTGGAGCTAAGTATTTCATGAAGACTGATTTTAAGACTGGTTATCATCATATCAGAATAAGTGAAGGTGATGAATGGAAGACTACCTTTAAGACTAATGAAGGTTTGTATGAGTGGTTAATAATGCCTTTTGGTTTGTCTATTTCACATAGTACTTTCATGAGGTTGATGAACGAAGTGTTGAAGGAATTTTTGGGTAATTTTTTCATAGTTTATTTGGATGCCATTCTAATTTTCAGTAAGACAAAATAGGAACACCTATTGCATGTAAGGAAAGTATTACAGAGGCTAAGAGAGGCGAATTTGTTGATAAATTTGAAGAAGTGTGCTTTTATGAAGAATGAGGTTATATACCTTGGATTCATGATTTATGTTGAAGGTTTGAAGATGGATCCTAAGAAGGTTAGAGAAATTTTTTGAATGGACTGAAACTGAAAGCGTTAGTAAGGTAAGATCATTTCATGGCTTGGAAATTTTTTATAGGAAGTTTATTAGGAATTTTAGTTCTATTTTGAATTCTATGACTGAGATAGTGAGGGGAGATAAGAATGAATTCAAATGAAAAAATGGAGCACAAAGAAGATTTGATTTTTTGAAGCAAAAGGTAACTGAACAACCTTTGTTAGCACTACCATATTTTAGTAAGGTATTTCAAGTAGATTGTGATTCTAGTGAGAGTGCAATCAGAGCAGTGCTGAGTCAAAAAGGTAGACCAGTTGCTTACTTTAGTGAAAATTTGAATAATGCAAGGAGAAAGTATTATATTTATGATCAATAATTTTATGCTATTGTTCAAGCTTTGAAGAAGTGGAGACATTACTTATTGCCTAAGGAGTTTGTGTTGTATACTTATCATCAGGATTTACAATATTTGCATAGTCATAGTAAGTTAAATCAGAGACATGTATGAGATGGGTTGAATTCTTAAAGAGATACTCATTTCTGTTGAAGCATAGGAGTGGTAAGTCTAACAAAGTTGTTGATGCTTTGAGTAGAAGAAGGAATATTTTGATAGAGATTAAGGTGACAGTTCTTGAATTTGATGAATTGAAGACTTTGTACAAGGATTATCTTGATTTTTTTGAACCTTGGAAAGCTTACATAAGGAACCTTTGGTTACCGATAGGAGGAATTTGTTGGATTATTTCATACAGGATGGAATATTTTTGTTCAAATGAGTTCTGTTGTGTATACCAAGAGGATTTATGAGGGAAATTTTGATTAAGGAGAAACATTGTGGAGGATTAGATAGACACTTTAGGATTGATAAGACAATGATAGTTATTAAGGAGCAACATTATTGGCCGTGGATTTAGAAGGATATTAGTAATTTCATTTAGAATTGTAGGATTTGTCAAGTTACTAAAGGGAATAGTCAGAATACTAGATTGTATACACCATTTCCTGTACCAAAGAAGCCTTGGGAGGAGATTAGCATGGATTTTTTACTTGTTTTTCAAAAGACTCAAAGAGGTAATGATTCATTGTTTGTGGTGGTTGATAGTTTTTCAAATATGGCTCATTTAATTCCTTGTAAAAAGACATAAGATGCAGTACACATAGCTGATTTGGTTTTCAAGGATATTCTCAGATTGCATGGGTTTCCTAAGAGAATTTTTTCAGATGGGGATACTATGTTTCTTGTATATTTTTGGAGGAATCTTAACACAAAATTGAAGTTTAGTTCTACATTTCACCCACAGACTGATGGATAGACTAAAGTTGTTAATAGGAGCTTGGGTAATCTACTGAGATGCTTGGTTGGTGAGAAGGTAGGTAATTAGGATTTGGTTTTGGCACAAGTGAAGTTTTCTTATAATAATTCAGTGAATAAGAGTATTGGGAGAACACATTTTGAAATTTTTATGGTTTACATCCTAAAGGAGTAGCATATTTGAGGGGTATCAGTGTTGAAGAAAAGAGGAGTGCTGAAGATAAAATGTTTACCGATCATATGAAGGATTTGCACGATGGAGTTAAGAAACATTTGGAGGGCACGAATGATAAGTATAAGGAGAGAGATGATAGGAAGAGGAAACATAAGGTGTTTGAAGTTGGTGATGAAGTGATGGTTTTCCTGAGAAAAGGTAGATTTAATATTGGTACCTATAGCAAACTGAAGATGAAGAAGTTTAGACCTTGTAAGATCTTGAGAAAGTTTGATTCAGGGAATGCTTATGAAGTTGAGTTACCAGAGGACATGGACATGTTGAGTATATTTAACATAGAATACTTGTATGAATATCATGATTTAGATAGAAGTGAAGGAGATGGATGATAGAGTGAATTATAGTATCCTAATAAGAAGGAGGAGGAGGTTGAATAGATCTTGGATACTAGAATTGGTCAGAGCACTAGAGGAAAGAAGTATGAAGAATATATTGCTAAGTGGAAGAATAGACCAGTTGAGGATTCTTCATGGATTTTTGAGGTGGAGTTAAACCGATTGGGTTCTCCTTCATCATAGAAAAGTGAGAGGCTCACTTTTCAAATAAATCCCAGTGTCTGAAGCAAGATCATCTTGGGTTTCAATCCAGACTTGCATCAACCAAAAAGATTTGAGTTTTTCTATTCTTGGCCACTAGTTGATGTGTTTCTTTTCACTATCGAGTTCTATAGATCCTTGGCAGTTGCGGTTGTAGATTTTTGTTAAATATATTATTAGGAAAATTTTCCTATGATCACAACTCATTTGGAGTAATCGTGTCCAAGTTATGCTAGATTCTTTGGTTGTGTTTAGAATGTATTCTTCATGTTCCTAAATTGGTCAGTGTTTAAATCTTCGGTTGGATTTCCTCGTTTGGCGGTGCTTATGGCTCATTTTCCTATGTGGATATGTGTTTGGTTGACCTGTTTGTATGATTGCTCCTTGTGATTTAATCATTGGTTAAAGATATTTAGATCTGAGGCTGACTAGGTGGTTAGTTGGTAACACATTTTGTTTGTCTTGGAAAATGTTATCTTGAGGCCGACCTGTTTGGTCATGGTCATGTATAAATGTTGGATCTAGGTTCTTGATTCCAGAGGAAGCTGGAGGAAATGAGGAGAGTCACTTAGGACTTGAAGATGGATGATTTGTAGTCGTAGGCCAAGAATAATGTGTAGGTTTTATTTGTAATAAGTCCCTGACATTGGATATGGGCATGTTGACTTCTATTGCAGAACTTTTTAATTGTTTTACCTATTAATGAAAAGGTTGGATCCGTGTTCCATACCCTAGATCCATGTTTTTACTTCTGGAAATATTTGAGTTTTTGTTGTGTAACTCTTGCTGCAAGGTTGGATTGTTCATTTCTTGGACCCACTTACCTTGACTGTGTCACTTTTACCTACCTAGGTTCTACTTAGGGCTTTCAGGGAGTGACCCACTACTAAGAAGCTCAATTTTGACAGAAATAGTTGGGGATTTTTCAGGATGACGGTAAGTAAGAAAATGACCAGTAGATGTAGAATGACTAAACACATGTTGGTAAAGGACATACATTAGCCCTTTATGAAAAAAGGAAAATCTCCTTTACTAATACTATTGCACAGAGAGCAAAATAGAAAAAAATGACACGTTAATTTTCTCCCCATGCTGAATATGGTTTAAAATAGGTAAATGATAGCCATGAAACATGGTAAATCTTTCCTCAAGGGTAAAACACTTCATTAAAAATAAGAAAACCAATGTATAAGGGGCTGGGAGAGAAGACCTATCATACCCATTATGAGAGGGAACCACAACTGAATTTTCATCTTTTCTAAAGAATTTTTTAAGGTATTTCTTGTAGTCTCCAAAAATTTTCCTTTCAACACGTTCACCATTGCAATCCAAACTCGTAGCCTCCGCAATAAGTTTTGTCTTAACCAATAATTTCACACTGCCAATAGAAACAATTCCCTTGTGCCAAAAATTCACAAATTTCATCGACAAACTACTGTTAAACCCTCTCATTTCCTAAATGTAATTGATCAATCCTACCTTCTTAAACTCATCCCACAACTCCCCATTTTGGGTCAGCTCTTTTCAGTCTCATGGTTCAAATTTCTTTAACGGTCCACCCATCACTCTCACTTCTTTGAAACTATTCTAGGTAGTAGTTTGCATCATACCAGTAGGCCCTATCTCATGGAAACCACTATGCACAAAAAAAGGCTTTTTAGGACATTCATTAAGCCAAAACAAAAGATTCGTGAAGGCATAATTGTAAGCTTTTCCAAAAAACTTACATTTATAAAAACCATTAATCATGATATTGAATTATGGACTCACCTCGATGAGATTTGTGTGTGAATAAAGTACACCTTCATGAGATTAGTTTATTTAGCTACAATTCTATGGAAAAATATAAACAATTTAAGCTAAAGAATTGTAAGTAAATCAATAATCATCTCATGGTTCTCTAACTAGTATGCTAGTAAAGCTCTAAGCCTTAATCTCTACTAGTGACAATCCTAGAATGGGAAATTGATAACAAAATATGCCTAAATCTAACTCAATTCTTTCAAATGATGATAATGTTGGATCCAAATGCAATCAAAATGATCTCCATAATGCTAATATGCTATGATAATCTCTCAATTATGCTCAATTATGATATAAAAATGGCTATAGTTTTGATGCTTTACATTTGAATTTTGAGGATATCATTATGCTTAAAAATGGCTTGTATCTATAGCAAATTCCCAAGTGTAGGGAGTAGAGTTACTTGATCACGATTAAGCCTTGGTTGAGTGAAATACTTTGAGATAGTTTCAAATGGGGGGGACAATTTAAATGATTGTCTCAAAGGTTGGGACAATGGGACAAAGTTGAGTGGTTGAGATTCAAAGTTGAAAATGAGTGATTGAGATTCAAATTTAGGAGTGATCCACGTGCTTTATGTTCTCAATTCTAACTGGTTGCTCAAATTCATGTTGAAGATATTAGGATTATTTAATTCAATCAATTAATTAAATTATCCATGTAGGGATGAATAGGTTCAATTTGATTTTTGATTAAAACTATACAATTAATTGATTAAAATTAATTATATAATTTTGATTAATCCTTTTAGGCTTATATTTTATTATTTGATGTCATGGTTAATTAATCCTTTGATTTGATTTGACTTTGTCCATTTTTATTGATAAATATCCATTTGATTTTATTTTAATCCATTTTGATGAAAATTAGAGCATTTAGCCAAGATTTGTAGATTTGAATGATTCTAGGACACCTGCCCAGTTTTAGGTGTCTACAAATGCCCCTCTTTGAATTGATGTGTGAAGCGCATTGATTCAAAGAAAATTGCTTGTCCTTATAATTGATTCAATACTTGATTGATTGATGCAAAACTGATCTGATAACCTAATTCAATGATTGATTTGAAACCCTAATTTGATAGATTGATTCAAAAAATTGATTTGAAATCCCTGATCTAATTGATAAAAACCTAATTCAAAACTGATTTAAAACTCTGATTTGATAAGATGCCAAATGCTCCACTGATAAAAGTTTGAATTTTCAATGCCCCAGATTTGATATAGAACCCTGATTTAATGATATGATCATGCCCCCTCAGAAATGAAACAGATTGATCTCCAGATGCAAAACATGATGAGACTGATGTAAAATAAGATCCAAGATGATTTCATTTCTGAAAACATTGATGATGATGATGATGATGATATCACAACATGCCCCAGTTTGTAGAAAATGTAGATTTAGGTCTCAAGGGTCAAAATCTCTCCATAATTAGGTCAAATAACTTAAATAGGTTGAAAAACCCAAATTTTCTGTTCATTTTCACTTTTTACTGTTGATATTTTTCTCTAGTCCTAGTGAGATTGATAGCTATGGTAGTCCCTATTTGAGAGCATCTGTTCAAGAGAGTACATCGGTATCAGAGACCCTTGGACTAGGGACCTCCGGTGAGTGGTTTTGACCCTCCTAGTGCATTTATTGCATGTGTTTAATAGCATTTACGCCAATTTTTAATGCTTTTTAGATTGATCTTTGCAAAATGCCACCTATGAATGTTTAAATGACACCTAGGGTAGTAAAATTCTGCCTTCGCGCTATGAAATGATGCGTAGGAATAGTTAAACCACGCCTATTAGCTAGGTCAAAATTGTCAAACAATGTTTAAACTACCACTTAAGCAAACCTTAAGATTTAAATGTTGCCTAGGAAATCTTAAGTGATGCCTAGGTTGATGAAATGCCATGTATATGATGAAGTCATGCCTCCGATAGATGAAATACCACGTATGATGTTTGAAATGACATGTAGGTTTAAATGTCGCATCCAAATAGCCAAGTGATGCCTATAGTAAAAAGTGATGAAAAATTGATTTGAAACACGCAAACTGATTGCTGATTGAATATCTGGATTAACAAATTGATTTCCAAGATAGATAGATCTGCTAAAGTAATGCGAACAAGTGATTAGGATATAAGGATAATCGTAACAATGAATGTTTGATTTGTTAACCTGATAGGATATTGTAACCACATGAATTTGGTATGTTCCAACTATGGACCCTATTTTCCCTAAGTGTGATCATACCCCCAATAATGTCCAAATGACCTTGTTAGTGCTTGGCATAATTCTTTTGAAATCAAATTTAATGTTCTAGGTATTTTTATCACTAAATTATATTAACTATTTTAGCTAATTAAATCAAATCAAATTCAAACATGGTTATAGTATTTAATTATAAAAGAATTAAATAAATCCCTAAATCAATTGTCCACTTGCAAATAACCCATTCCCCTAGCCTATTTTATTTAATTAAAATGGCTATAGTCCCCTTAATTATTAAAAAGCAATAAAATGCTTAAATAATTAATTCCTATATTTTAAATGAATTAAATAAGTTTAATTCATTTCATTTATATTCTCTTAAACCCCA